>BMAU01020335.1:0-447228 GCA_019973935.1 Trichonephila clavipes | reverse complement strand
TGTTACAGAGATCTTCTGAGTTTTACTGGAAATAATTGAAGAGTAGTTCAGTTCATAACGAAATAGTCTATTGGAGTCTGTTGTTTTTGGATAGTCCGAAAAAGTATAAGTCCTTGTTGCACTGTAGTTGAGTCATAAATCATATAGTTGGCAGGAGCGAGTCCACTTGTGTGCAGCGGCTCACAAGGAGCCGTGCTTCTTTTAGTTGTTGGTTTCCGTCGAAAAGATTTATGGTGCAGGACGAGGAGGTGACGTCATCACAGTAGAGGAGGGCGAGTCGGAGATCGTTGTAATTCCAGTCGTCGCGAAGATGGATTTCTCTGCGCAAAGCAGTTACACGAGATGGAGCACTCTGGTTGGTTGATCCTGTAAGTGAGAGAACCTCTCTATTGGCTGTGCAGTAGTGTTCGCAATTGTATAAAAATTAGGGGTTTTTAGAAAAAGTTAAAAAATTTAATGCCTGGTGGGGAGCAGCGAGCGTAAATAAGATAATGAAAAAGAAGGATTAAATGAAAGTTTAACTAAATAAATTTACTATAGGGCTCATTCATCTATAGATGAATGAGGGGGTGCGACGCTATGGAGGATTATATGAATCTAGTACAATTCTCCTGGGTCTTCGTAATTGATCCATGGGAGTGTAATTTTTCATATTTAGAATATTAGAGTTGCTGATCGTAGGTAGGTTGTCGAAAAATTTTATTGCCAGATCCTGAATATGCTTTTTGAGAGGGGGAATCTTAGTAGCTTTGTATATATTAGCATTTTTCATGTATATACATGCTTTAACAATACATCTGACAATGAATTTGGGCAGTTTCAAGTAGATTGATATTTGCGTTCGCTGCATATCCCCCAGACAGGGCTTGCGTAGGTTAGAATGGGACGCAGAACGGCTGTGTACAGAAGTAACTTGAGATATAAGTAAACATTAGAATTCCGGTTGATTAGGGGTAGATTTGCTTTAAGTGCTTTCCGGAATTTATCTCTCGCGTAAATAATATGGGGTTTCCAGGTAAGATTTTTATCGAGTATAACTCCTAGGTATTTAGTGGTTTGAGACCAACGTATCGGTGTGGAATATAGAGTGGGAGGTGTGACCGGTTTTCGTCGCTTTGTGAATAAAACCGCAATGGTTTTATCCACGTTAATTTTGATTTTCCATACGTTAAAGTAATTTTCGAGTAGGGCCAGGTGTTTGTTGAGTGCTCTAGTGACAAAGTTAGTGTTTTTGTTAGTAGCCGAAATTGCCGTGTCGTCGGCGTAGAGGTTTATCATGGTGCTCGGGTGAGAAGGAATGCCATTCACATAGATATTGAATAAAACGGGGCCCAACAATGAGCCCTGTGTTACTCCTATGTTGACGTGATGTATGTCTGAGAGAGTGTCGTTGACTCTGACGCGATAATTTCTGTTAGTAAGGTAGGAATATAGAAGATGAATAATTGCAGGAGGAAAATTATTAATTATGAGTTTGTAAATGTGAGTCCGTCTACCCATACACGGTCGAAAGCCTTCTGGATATCCAGGAAGACCGCACCAGTGGTGTAGCCGTTCTGGAATCCCGAAGAGATCCTTTCCGTGAGTCTGAGTAGCGGATGATAGGTTGAAAGAGTTTTAGTGAAACCATATTGATTAGGATTGAGGAAGTTTGAGTTATAAATATAGTCGTGAATCTTATTTAAAATTACATACTCTGCAATTTTACTTAAAGTTGATAAAAGAGATATAGGTCTGTAGGAGTCTGGATAATTTTTGTCCTTCCCCGCCTTGTGGATGGGAAAAACAATCGCTATTTTCCAGTAATTAGGAAAAAGATGCAGGAGCAGAATTTTATTAATGATATAAGTTAAAATTAGTAGAACCTTGATGGGGAAGTTTTTAATCATCTTGTTCGTGACGTTGTCGAAACCGGGGGCTTTATTATTTTTTAGAGTGTTAACTTAGTCGGAGATTTCGACCGGGTTAGTAGGGGGAGTAGGAGTGGTAGGAGGAGTGGCGAAAAATTCTTGATTGTGTTAGTGACGTCAGAGTCGATGTTGGTAGTGAAGTTCCCTGGTCTTTTATTTTCGGTGTAGTTGTCGATGAATGTGTTTGCAATTAAATTTGCCTTCTGTTCATCGGTGCTAGCGATGCCAGAAGGACTAGTTAGATTTGGAATATTTGAGCGTTTTTTACGAAAGTGTTTCTGCATTTGCCAGAGACTTATCCTGCGGTTCGAGTGATGCTAGCTTGGTTGCCCAGGTGTTTTGCTTATGAATTTTTAATTTCTCTTTTGAGAATTGCTTGCAATCTATTTGCCTCGGTTTTATGTGTCGGATTTAAAGTGCGTTGATATAGTTTCCTGGCCCTGTTTTTAAGAGTTATTATCTGTTTAATGTGCTGTGGGGTGTAGCTGTGTCGCGTGGCTGTGATTGGCTCGGATGCATGACTGTGGGCGGAGCTGACTGCATCTGTGAACTTTGCAATTTTATTCTCTAAAATAGTCGCACTATTAATGTTAGCATAATCAGAAAGATGGAAGTGATTTTTAAGATGAATTTTAAAGGCAGACCAACAGGTGGTAATTGCTCTAGAGTTATTTTTATGGATAGAAGAATTTAAGTTGAAGCTGAGCATAACCGGGTTATGATCAGAGGAAAGTTCAGATATGGATTCTATTGTATAGGGGAAATTAAAGTTACTAATAAGTGCGAAGTCGAGGGTATTAGAAGAGTTATATCCATATCTGGTGTGAGAGGCAGGGAAAGCAATTTCCAGATTAGTAGCATCGGTAAAAGTTTTTAATTGGGTGCCTCTGGTAGAGTTATGGGAGCAATTCCAGGCACTGTGTGTGGCGTTGAAATCGCCAAAAATCACACAGTTACTGTTGATCTGAAGAATAGTTTCTAAGTCGAGAGTAAAGAGCCTATTATCGGAACGAGGGGGAACGTAGATACTAGTTATAGAAACATGGTTAGCATTCGGGGAGTAATTGTTACGGTGGTAGCTTCAACGTGGTGAAAGGTGGGGGTTGGGGGGTTTACGTGAGGAATAGAATTCTTAATAAAAATGAGCGTACCACCGGTAGCGGGGCCGTCCGTGATGCGGTCATTACGGTAGCAGGTATAATTTTTAATGTTTGTGTTGTGGGTGGGTCTCAAATGGGTTTCTTGTATTAGCAGTATATCGGGGTCGTACTTCTCTACAAACAATTAAATTCAAAGATTTTGTTAAGTAAACCGTTTGCGTTCCAGGAACACAAACTCAGACCGCTCATTC
This sequence comes from Trichonephila clavipes, assembly GCA_019973935.1. Classification (NCBI taxonomy): domain Eukaryota; kingdom Metazoa; phylum Arthropoda; class Arachnida; order Araneae; family Nephilidae; genus Trichonephila; species Trichonephila clavipes. The sequence goes on along the minus strand of BMAU01020335.1, from coordinate 443,967 downwards.
GGTGTCTACTCATTGAAGTGCTTGTCAAGTTGAGCCTCTACTAGGGCGTACATTTCTTTTTTCAATTCCTCTCTTGACTTTTTAATGGTTGCTGGGTTTGGGGTATTTTGAGCTGTGGTCATTACACTAATTTGTTGAACTAGCAAAGAGAGGGCTTGTATAGTTTGATTTAATGTTTGCGTTATTAGGTTCAGACATTCATTATTCGTGTTTATCGGCTGGGGTTGGGGGTGAATTTGTCGTTGGGCGGTCTGAGTTTGCGTTAGAGTGGTAGCGGGAATCTGACCGTTTCGTGGTGCCATCTGTTGGGGGACGGTGGCTTGAGTAGTTATGCGAGATTGTTTTGCGGCTTGTGCGAAAGTCAGGTTAGGCCTGACAATACTCTCCACAATACTGGAGTAGTTAGGCTTTTCAAATTTTCCCTTTCGGGGTTTTGGGAATAGCGGACACTTGGAATAATTAGCCATGTGGCCGTACGTTTTACAATTTATACAATACATGTTTTCGACTTTCTGGATCAGGCATTGAGCCGTTTGGTGGGCCTCCCCACATTTCAAGATCTGGGTTTGATGTGGCAATTACTTGCCGTGTGATTAAACTTTTGGCACTTGTAGCATTGGATGATCCCTTTGCTCTCGTACCCTTCTACAGTTACTGTGATATTAGCAATTTTGTCTACTTTAAAAATCTTAGCATTGTCGATATTTCTCGGAAGAGTGAGTAGGAAAACGGGTAGGGGGTTCATTGGTTATACGACCGGTAAGTTGGGAGACCCGTTCAACGGTAAATCCCAGATACAGAAGGTCCTGTTGTATATCTTGCGTTTTAGAGTTTTTCGGTAGTCCTTTTATGACTACTTTAATAGGTCGGAGGTGCTTTGGAGTTATGGAGTAAAATTCAAAATCAGTTTTATGTTCTAGAAAGTTATTTAGTGAGTCAAATTGTTCATGAGTATCGCAGCATAGTTTGATATATTCTCCTGACATTTTATTTCGTAGCTTGGGCATAAAGTTAGTCACCGTTTTCAGGGGAACGCGGTAATCTTCCGTGATTTTAAGGAAAACTGGGGGAGGCAGTTTTCTCTCATTTTCGGGCACTACAGTTGTCGTATTTTTATTGATGTTCGTTGCCGAGACGTTGCCGGTCGAGGTTCCCGCTACGGGAGTTGCTATTGGTTCCTGAGTTTCGAGTCCGTCAAATCTATTGGTTAGGTCGATGCAAAAATTTGTTGCTGGGTTTTCGTTAGTTTTAGTATTTTTAGATATTTTACGAGTGGGGAAACGAAACCAATATTTCCGTTTCCTTCCTTTTAGTAGACGTATTTTTGACAAGCGGGGGGAGATCGGGAATGCTAATCTTAACGGGGGAAGTATGCGGAGTGTGATGTACTGCACAACCGGGAATTTCACAATTCCCTAAAGAGGAAAACTCACTTACCGTGAGGTCCAGTAGTCTCGTGTAATCCGATAGGCGTTGTTCATGCTCGTTGTAAATGTGGTCGAGATGGCAGTCGTTCTGGCAGTCCATAGGTTTTTTCCCTTGCAGGTGACGTAGGCTGGCTTTTATGAATTCGATGGAAGAGGTGTAGAAGTCGATAAGTTCGACGCATTCCTTTTTTCGTTTGCATATGGATGGCTGTGGAGTTCCGGGTCGGGAGGGAGGTAGGGATTGGTCCATGGCGGTCCCGGCTGGGATCGTTTCAATCAGATTTTCCGTTCCAAGTTGTTTCAGCAATGTATTTGTTTCACAGGTCAATTCGGTGGTCAGATTTTCCAATTCCATAGTCGTCATCGTAGAGAGAGAGAGAGAGTGGCAGTAAAAAAGCTTAGGTAAGAACCTATGCAAAAAGCTCAAGTGAGCTGGTAGCAGTACCGGAAAGGCGCAACCAGTACGCTGGCCTGGACACAGGAAATCGTATGCGGTGCTAGAAAAGTTGCGACCGGACGCTAACGTGTCTCAGGCAGGAATCCTTCCCCCTAGAAGCAGATGTCTATCTCTTTTATGCCCCCCCCCCCTAAATTTCTGCCAACCGAGTGAGGGAGGTCTTTGGTTATTCGTAGTGTCATTGAATATACGTCACACAGGCTATAAAGAAATATTTGTTTTTACTTTTTTATTACACTGATATACCCTTACAATTATAACTAATTAAATCGGGACCCAGGTTTATCGTAGTCATGCTATATCAAATACATTCTCTATACGTTTGAAACAAATTTTGTTACATAATGCTGTATTTTTTTTTTCTTTCTTAACTAAATTATCACAAAAATAAATCTCAGCCTATAATACAGTGGCTTGCAGATATCATCCAACATTAAAATACAGAGAACAGAATACTATGCAAAAAGCTGAAATAAAAGCAAAGTAAACTTCGGCATTTTCGATAAAATTATTGAAAATGGTGTTTTACTAAATTTAATGCAGTCGCATACTATTGAAATTGAGGCACCACAAATCTAATGTTTCCGTGTTATTTAGTAACCAATATCACAATTAGTCAACAATGTATTATATTCTAATTTTAAACTATGTTTTAGATTGTATCATATATATATATATATATATATATATATATATATTCCAAAATTATTTATCAAAATAACAAATGTACTCACGTATGTGATCAGTTGTATTAAATGTGTTTTAAAAAAAATAATGTAGTTTTGCATTGAATTTACCAAATTTGTTAAAAGTCATGTGTGTCTTACAAGTCCCAATTTCATGTAGCTTATCCCTCTTTTGTATGATATTTGGTTATTTTCACGCTTCTTTAAAAGTTTATATATATATATATATATATATATATATATATATATATATATATATATATATATATGTACAGTAGCGCACACAGGAATTTTCAAGGGGGTGTCCGGGGTCGAAAGTTCACCATTCTTGTATCAGGCTCCTTTTGATTTTGTCGATTTTTGCGAGCAAAACACAGTAAAAAACTAATTATTGAATAAATAATTAGCATTAATTAATAAAATTAATCATTAATAACAAATACTTAATTAAATTTTACGTACTATATACTTAGAATTATAATCAATAGGAAAAAATCAAGGGCTTTGGGGCGGACCCCCCCTTGTGTGCGCCACTGTATATATATATATAAATGCAATTATTTATGAAATTAAATGGCCTTTTATTTCAGAAAAAATGCTACAGTTGCAATTTGATGAAAATTATCTGTGTCATCACCCATTTTGCGATATTCAATGCTTCACCATATTCTTTATCACTTTGCGTGATTAAATTTTTTATACGTCATTATGATCTAGGATTGGCATAATTTACTGTATTTAACATTACATGAAAAGCAATTGATTTACACTAGAGGACTGTGAATATTATCTTTGACTCAAAAGTAATTTTTCCCACTTCAGTATTTATCAAAAAGAGCACACGGAAGAGAGAATAACAAATAGAAGTAATACTATTATATGGTTGCATAAATAAACTATTTTCAGAGTATATGCATGTTTTGAAGATTTAAAAGCAGAAAAATAAGATTATCACCCTTATCCCCCACACACTAATCAATAAGAATCACGCTTTTATGACTGTCTAAAAAGTTTGAGAGGGTTGGAACTCAATAATTAAATTAAACAGGAATTTAAGTATGATGTCCATTATATATGTAAACGTGTCTTAAAATTTTAGGGACATTCTTAGAAATAAAATTTTACTTTTATAAATAGATACATTTCTATGGAAAAACTCTATTTAAATTATTTAAAATTAGCAAGGGTATAAAATTACGGCCGGAAAATCTCGTAAAAATTCTAATCACTTTTCATAAAAAAAATTAAAACATGCTTTGTATACTTAAATTAATATAAATTTAGAAGTGCTTTTTTTTTTTTTTAGTAATTTGTCAATAATTGGCCGTATGATTTTTAACATAGTAGAAAATGCATCCCTTGTATTTAAAATAATTTACTGTAAAGAAACAATTGTGGTTTCTATTATTGCTAAGGTAAAAAATATTTCAATAAACCTTTTCGTTCATTTTGTAGGCATTTAAATAAGGGAATTTATTTTTAATTCGGCGTTTAGTATAGTTATTTTAGAAGAGGAAACCATAAGAGAGTATCCTATGGTTTCTTACGGAAAAAGAATTCTTGCATTTTAAATTTTTAACTTTCTCTTTATAAGAAAACTTATTGCGTGTACATTAAGCATAGCGTGCAGAGAGAATTTAGGCTTTTCATACCATTTAATTAAAAACTATAACACAGGCAGTATGTAATTCAATTTTTGTCTTGTTCGAACTCGAATTTCATTAGGTACAAAAAAAGAATTGCTTTCACAAATATGTATTTATATATGAATAATTACTTTAGCGGTAACATATAATTGAAATCCACTTTTCATTATTCTATTTTGCATAAATTTAGTAAGAAATTGAGTCGAGTTTATGCATTATGTGTGTAGATATATGATTATACTATGGAAAGATATATACTAATTTCCGTTTGAAAATGAGTTTAATTTAAAATCTGATCTAGCTTGAAAATATGAGAAAAAAATTGTTTCTAGTTAATTTTGGAAGTCTGCTTTCTTATTTTTACAGAGAGAGAGTTTGATATAAAGTGATAAAATATTAAGCTTTTAAAAATTTTCCGTTTATATTAAACAAAAATATTAGAGAAACTCGATTCATTGTTAGAGTGAAAACCATAGCTTTCGGTCAATCCGTCATTCAACTTGTATCATTATGAATATATATACATATTGAATTGTTATTAATAAAACAAGTATTTACGATTACGTAGCGATCAAAATGTAATTTGATGACCCACAGAATGAGCGAAACAAATAACCGACTTAATAAAAATCTATCAATGAATATATTCAGTGCACAAGCTATCTAAAATTATAAATAAACATATTTTGTAGAATAGAGAATTAAATACGAAAATAAGCTTTTCAAATCACTTTAGTAAACGCTTTTTATTCTGTATCAAAAAACTTACCCTTTCGATTTATAGTAATAACATTTGTAAAAGATCCGATAAAATCACTTATTTTGGTTAGATTTAAAATACTTATTCGTAACATGTACAAAATGTTCAACAGAGGAGCTGCTTCTTTTTTGAATTTCCATGCCATGAGTAATCGTATTATCTAAATTAATCCAGTATCGTTTCGTTAAAAACGCGGAGTTTCAAAAAACAATAATGTAAGCGCTTTCTGCTCGCACTTGTGTATTACTTACCACTGCACAATTACATATTCAAAAAATAATGAACAAATATTTAATTTCATTTAAAATAAATTTGTTCCATGTATTTAAACTTGCTATTTCGAAAGATGGTTAGATATTTTTTTTATGCTTTCGATAAGAATACTGCTTTCACCGTGTGAACAGGTCTAGCTGGGTTATGTTGGATGGAGCACCTAGCCCTCCTCGGGCTTTAATCTCCTATCTGGTAGTGGTGGTACATGAAATTGAAAATTTGCCCTTTTTGTTTCTTGGTAATGGTTTTATTAAATTTACTTTGACAGAAATAAAAATTTAAATATTAAAATTAAGAAATTAAAATATTTAAGAAATAGTGCTTAAATCAGAACGACAGTTAAAAAACTCATGGCTGTATCGAACTGCTCGACTCGAGAGTCGGCAGCTATCTGTTGTATGTTTTTTAGGGTAATTATTTTTGGTTGGCCCTGTTACACGATCGTGCAACAGCAACCAGGAAGATGTTCAGTTTTTCAATGTCGTTATTTGTTTTTGCCATATCTTCCAGTGCCCGGAAGATTTCCGGGAACTTGAAGTCAGGTTTTGAAGTTCGTTGATATAGGTTGCGAATTTCTCGAACTGAAAAGCCGGTTCCGCGTTATCTTTGGTTTTTTCGTTAGATGATTTATTTGACACTTCGGGAGTTTCCTCTCGTGGTGCCATCTGTTGTTTAGTTTTGTTACTACAGATGTTAGCGTAGCTAACTTCTGGAGTGACAGGTCGACTTTGATTTATTATGTTTTTATCCGTTCGGGTTTCTTCCTTTTTAGATTTTAATTTCGGGAATTTTGGGCATTGGCGACTAGTCGCCATATGTCCGTCTTCATTGCAGTTAATACAATGAAGGGTTGTTAGACGTTCGGTTATTGGGCAATTTGCAGTCTTGTGATTTTTTCCGCATTTAAGACACCTGGGTGTCATTCTACAATCTTTACTTGCATGGTTAAAATAATTACAATTAAAACACTGAGAAGCGCCCGGTCTCCTACGGAACGGGACTACTTCTACAGTGAGATAGTTAATGTTTTTAATCTTATAGATATCTTGCGCGTTTTTATTTAATTTTTTAAGCTGGACCATGAAAAGTGGTAATGGGGATTTCGTCGAAAATTTACGCAATTGCGCGATTTTTTCTACCTCGAAACCTTTTTCTTTTAAGTCTGCTTCAATATCCGCGATATTGGTTGTTGCGGGTAATCCCTTGATTACCGCTTTAATTATTTTGGGGTGGTCTATCACGTAGTGAACTGCTTTTTTGATAGTTAAAAATTTTTTAATTTCATCTTGCTCTTCAACCGTTGCCGGTTGGATTCGAATGTAGCTTCCGGTATTTTTACTTTTGGTGTTAGGTGTGATCTATTTATTTCTTGTAGTATGAGATTATAATTTTTGTTTAGTCGCATCATGATTGGTTTGACCTTGGGGGGGGTGTGGAGGTGACTTCCATTATTTCCTCGTCATCGAGGACTGCGAATTTATTATTCGAGGTACATATGACATGTTCGATGGGTACCTCGATTATCTTTTTTGCAAATTTATTTGGGGTTTTAAATTCCTCCTCTCCTGCTCTTTTATTATTTTTAGGATTATCTTTTACATTATTATTGCTATTTGGTATTTTTATTTTTTCATTATTTTTCTTGGGGTTGTTAATTTCATTATTTTCGCTACTCGATTCAGCCATGGTACTGTCGTTCATAGTTTTATCAGTATGGGTGGGACAATCCTTTAAAGGGCAAAAGATCAAATCAATCTCACCTTCAAGGGCGGATAGCTCCTTCTTCAATGCCTCTATTCCGGTTGTTATCACCTAAGCATCCTCTTTTTTAATTGAACAAGTCATGTCGAGTATACTTTCGAGGCAATTAATTCTGCCTTGAATCGTGGACTTGAGTTCCTTCTTCATCGAAAGGTATTCGCACATCTGTGCAGCTGATTGGACGAATTCTACTTTCAGAATTTTATCCTTGACTCGGTCTATCACCTTTGATGCGTTTATTAACAACATCTGCGGAAAGGCCGGCGGATCCGGGGTATCGGTTTGCTTCGTACGTGCCATAGCCAAATGAAATGAGAAAACAGGTGTGAACAGGTCCACGTCTAATGCGAAAATGAATGATTGGCATCGTATTCAAAGCAAGCGCCGATATTGGCGAGAAATTTGCTAAGCTCTGTAACCCTGCAGACTGTCATCCCCCTGTTTCCTTCCCCTCCCTCTTCTGGAAAAAGTGCTCTTTATTTAACGACTTCCCATAAAAAGTTAAAACTTCAAAAGGCAGAAACTGACTTTGCAATTGGGGCCCTAAAATAATCCGTTACGCCTCAGATTGGAAATATAATATACAAAAAATATCTATCTAAACTTTAATATTACATTAAGGAGCACATTTTGAAAGGAAGAGAAAGATTCGCGAAATTGGAATGGCTTCAAACTTTCTCTCCCCTGTTGGTAGAAGTGGTATTTTGGTCAAGAAATATTTATACCAAATTAAACAATTTTGTTTTATTTTTTAGTAACAATATACCTTTAATATATACAGTACAGTCCCGATAATCCGAACAATATCGGACCTATCCCTGTTCGGATTACGTGATTGTTCGGATTAGCCGGAGTAACAGCGAAATCACTATTTGAACCGGGAGTACGGGTCTATTGTGTCTATGTATTTTGTCGTAATGTGAGCGTACGCGCCCGCTTTTTTGCCGCGTGGACTGTACTCCCACTCCTCGACGCGTGTCTTCCCTCCACCACTCCTAACTTAGTGTGTCAGTGTGACTGCGTGTGCGTGTGCCCGTACTGTTGGCCGTCAGTTGTTCCGCGCTCGTTCTATACTCGTCCGCTTTTGTCTCTGTGTTAATAACAGTGTCACAGTGTGATATTCTACAGTGAAAACAGTTTGTTGTGTGTTTTGGACATTTATCTGTGATACAGTGTACGTAAACAGACTGTTATGGCGAGTAAGCGTAAGCACTCAACACTTACTCTTAAAGACAAACTAGAGGTTCTAAAGCGTTTAGATAAAGGTGAAGGTGTGACAAAATTGGCTACAGAGTTTAATGTTGGCAAAGCTACAATTTGTGATTGGAGAAAAAATCGTAGAAAGCTTGAACAATACTGTGCTAATTCTTCTGGCGAGACACTCTTCTTCTGGCGAAATATTCACCGATTTTCGTCCTTAAAATTATAAAATTTTTTCCGCGGAGCCGTTCGGATTAACCGGATGTTCGGATTAGCCGTGTTCGGATTAGCGGGACTGTACTGTATATATTTAAGAACAATTTAAAATGCAGAATTAATTTTTTTTTAAAAAAATAAATCTGCGGCTCTTTTAAATTATTTTGAAGTAGCCTTATATTTTTCAAAAGCATGAATATTATTTAGAACATCTTTTTCTGTTATGATCTTATTCAAGTCGGAACAATTTTGATAACAAAAATTGCTGAATGTTAATGTTGTTGTTAAATGTTACTGTTGGATTGTTCATGGTGCTAAATACTCGCAAAGTTGCAGGATTAGTGCTAAGGAGAGAAAAAAAGGGGGATCTCTGACGATTTTAAACATTTGAACAACCATAACCTCAGGTTCTTATTAAAATATGCAGTTATATTTCCATCCACCTCTGAAATCGGCACATCTTATTGGACAAAGTGAAGGCATTTTTAGACAGTGCAACATTGATAATTAAAAAATATATGCTATTAATTCTGGACTAAAAAATGAGTAGTAAAAAATCAAAGCAAGCATTGAAAATTCGGGACAGTCCTGGAAAATTCGGGAATGTATTATTAAGTCCAAAGGAAATTATTAAATGAATCAAACATGAGAAGGAAAAAATGTATTAGTCTTTCTTCTTAACAATCGCCAAATTAAAAAAAGGTGGAAGAAAAATTTATACATTTTTCTTCATTGAAGTAAATTTTTCAGGAAACATCAATCTCATTTTTTAAAACAAATATTTAATTTGTATATCTCAAAACATTGAATTAAAATTTTTATTTCAAAAATTTATAATCCAATGAAAGAAAACAGCCACTGTCATGTAATATTTTATAAAGAACAGAAATTTTATCTTTTTAAAAAAGGAATTCTGTATGAAAAAAAGTTTTTATTTTTTTCAAAACCTATAACAAAACCCCATTTTCACTGGAATATGTGATCCGAGCAAAATATACATCAAGGTATTTTGAAAATTTAGCATTATTTTTCTGCCATTAATAATTATTTTTGAAATACTTAGAACTTATTTTAAAATTATCTCTACTCAATATTGCTAAATACCCCACTGTTTCATGAATTTTACTTAAAAAAAAATACTTTAATATTACTGAAGATTGAAATGATTATAACACTATACTTTTTAATAATTTTTTAAAAATATATACTGTTTTCAGCATTATACTACAGAATTGTAAGTTTAATCACCTTTTAAGCATAGCTGAAATATGAATCTTATTATGAGCAATGGTTATAATGGATTTTGAGAAAAGTAAGAACAGTACTGAAAAATAAATTATCCCTTTTATACATTACCTAAATCACAACATAAACATAATTTTGGACTATTTTTTAACTGAAAAATTATATGGAATTCATGTCAATTTTTGTTTGGCATAGGCTAAAAACAATTTTAATTGTAAATAGTATATTTAAAGGGCAATGCATGTAATTCCTACCATTTTATAACAGTCAATATATAAATAAATATAAAACACAATTTTCTTCTTTTATCATTAATATAGTATATATAAATTCATAAGAATTGCTCTACATGAAAATATGATTTAATTTCAGCTGCAAAAGTTAAAATCATTTTGTACCAATAATCACATAATGTTCAGGTGGCTGTTTAGAAAAAAACTTGCAAGACCTGATTAAAATGTTATAAGGATTAATAAAATTTTACTAAAAATCGCAAATAATCAAAATTATATCAATACACTGAAATATTTTACTCTTCTATTTTTGTTTACAATATAGTTGCAGTTCAACATTTGTTTTTTCAGTTTCATTAATGTTTTTCAAAATTTAATCTTTATTTTTATTTTATAAACATACCACATTTCTAATGAACTTGTATACAACAAATAAATAATGAAAAATGTTTAATATCTTAAAATTCAAATAAATATTGAAAATCATTGAAATTGTTCAGTAGTGAAGTTATAAACAATAAACGCACAATATTTTTAATAAGTTATTAGATTCACACATACTGAAACATTAGCATTATTCTCAACAAAGCATATCGTGAAAATATAATTTATTGCACTCTTTTATTGTAATTATTTTGAATGTAACCAATAATTCATAAACAGCCAAATATAGCAACTCCGAAACAGAGGAGTTTGAAATCCAACACCACAAATAGTAGGAATAGGTGCCTCCAACAAAATCGAGCATTACACAGCCGGTCTTATTTGTTCCTTTTATCTATTACACTAGACTTGAATGTGATGTATTTACGGAGTTGAGTAATGCTCAGCTTCTTGAAAAGGATGTCAGCCAAAAGTGGAGTTGTACATGGCTGTTTGAAATTTTCTGATTTGTTTTACACAGGACGAGCGAGGACTATGAGTAGCTGAAACAAAAGTATGACAACATTTGAGATAACAGCCCACAATTCATTAAATATTTCATTCTCTGCTTAAAAGTTCTTTACTGCATTTTTCAACAATTTTTTTTACGAAATCATGTCTCTGTGTAATAAGTGAATCTAGAAGGAAACGCTGATGTGTGTGTTCCATTGAACAACAGTGCAAAGAATTATGCTTCTATGAAAAAGTAGACATTTGCGCTACAACTAGTAGCACCAAAGAATTCACAATAGCCAAATTTCCAGACCGTATGTTTCAAATAAGAGAATTGATATTCATCTCGGTGAATAAATTGTCAAACACAAACTCGAGTGCATATTCCGGTTTCGAGTCATGCACACTTCCGGCGATAGGAATATTTTACACCCTACTAAAAACGGAGTGTCTCTAATACCTGTGTGAAAATTTAGAGGGTAGTCATTATTAAAAAAGACAAATTTGTTTTCTCGGAAGGTATATGTTTGTGTGAAAATATCGATGTAGTTTGGTTAATAGTTTCACTAATTTTGCATTGAGTTTTAAATTGTTATTATTTCAAAACTAGATAAAAGGCTATGTGATTAAGTCAACTTAATTAGGTCCCAAGTGTCCCCCAAAACCCAAAGCAATGAATTTTAAGCATTTAAATATGAAGAGAATTGTGTATTTTTACAAATACAAGACAAATATTAAATGATGAATAATTCACTTTTTCACCAATTCTAGAGAAAATAATTACTTATAATTATGAGAAAGTTCACGCATGTTAGTTTAGGCCTAGTGAATGTCAATCTATTCCAGAAATTTCAAATCTTATATTATCCTAAATTTATTATTTTCTTTCATCTCTGTTATTAATTCATCTTAATTTCTAAAGAAAATCATCACCCATATTTCGAAACAATTATATACTTTACTGATATTTACTACTTTAACTAATATATACTAAAGATACTTATTTACAGCTGATTTGGTATGAAACAGATTATTTCATACTTTTTTTATTATTGCATTTAATTGTTAAAGATATAATTCGTAAGTGAATATATAATTATAGCAGAGTGCATTTTATTTGCCATCAATTTCTTTTATTGCAGTTTATGCATTTTTTTCTGAATTTTTTTAAAGCAATTTTCTTTAAAAAAAATTTTTTATATGCGCGAGTTAGTGAATAGTATAAGAAAATTCATTTTGCTCCCTCAAGTAAACGTTTTGAAAAAAAATTGTGAATTAACCACTAAATAATAAATGCAGAATCCTTAACAAACGAAATGGGAAACTTCATGACTCCCAGAAAATAGTGACTATAAATTCCTTTCTTAGCCACTTGACTAAATAGAAATTGATCAATCAAGTGTTCAGTAGAGATATAAGCAAATTTATCTTAATGTCAAAAGTTTAGCAGTTGTTAAAAGACAACTTTTTTAAAAAAAAAGAAATCCTAGGGGGAAATAGACACTTACTTATGTATACTTTCAAAATGCCAATGTTGCCCAGCTAGTATGGTGGACATGACAATTGGCTTAGGTTCAAATCCCGAATAAGGCATGAATGCATCTTCGGGAAAAAAGTCGGACTTGCGCCTGAAATGGATTCCTGTCTCGAATGAAAAACAGCGCATACTGTCTGTTCTATGCTGGGATCATTGTGAATAATAAAGTTTATATTCTTTCGTGATTGCATTGTTTATTTATGTTCATCTATCTCTCGTCTTTCTAATGCATCCCAGGATGAAACACACATTAACAGCAATATGCTAGTGCTTTGTTGAAATTTCTTCAATTTTTGTTAAAAAATTCTTTGTGGTTTTCTTTTTTTATTAAATGAACTTAAGAAAATATTTATAAAAGCACTTGTTTCTGTGGAAAAGTACTTTAATTACCATTATTACATTTGTGTAAAATAATACAGTATTTTTTTTCTAAAGACATAAGATGAAAAAATCTTTTCAATGAAAATTGAGTGGCTTCCATATTTGTACAGTTTATATTTCAAAAAATTAAACCAACTTCAACTACAGTTAAAACTAAAATTCAGTTTACATATTTTGAATATCGATGTAAAAGTTAACACAGAATTAGCATACACTCAGTGGACAGAAGTTAAGATTTACGAGTTTTTTTATATCCATAGTTTTCTTAAAATTTTTTAAAAAAACCCTCAGAATATAATTTTAAATATTTTTTATTGCTATTAAAAGTTGAATATTACATTAACAATTAAAATTTACAAGCTGAAAATGTTTACGAAATCTCTTTAAGTCATGGGAAATAAAAATTGTTTTAATCAACACCAGAAATAGATTTCTTCAAACATCATAATCAAATTTTTAAAAAGGTAGCATTAGATTTGTTTGATCATAGCCAATAAAGAATATGGTTAACAACATTTGGATAATTCCAGGATGTAAAACAAGAAAAGCATAGAAAATAAAAATTCTTTTTAAAAAAACAACCTTTTTTTTGATAAATTTTTTTGTTAGAGAACATCAAACCCAAATGAATGAAGTATCAAACAGCACATCATACTTTAGTTCTGTCATATGTAATATCAAGGAATTGATATTTTGTTAAGTTTAATCTATTGGATAGAGTGCAGAAATTTACTCAAGTTAATATACATAGCTCTGAAACAATCCTATATATTTCTAAATTTGTGTCGCCCATTCGGTATAGTAATTAGCGAAGCTGACTGCTGTGCCGTAAGGCCTGGGTTCGAATCCCAGAGAAGGCATGTATGTTTGTAAACCTATAGTACTTTTGCGGCATGAGAGTACTCTAAATAGCTTTCGAGCCGCAAGTCCTTTTGTGAGGTTGGTGGAAGGCCCTAACTCCCAGGGTGTTCTCCCTCTAAATTGGTGTGGAACCGAGCTAAATCATAATGTCACCTGTATGGTGCTCAAGGCTATGGCCAACAACAGGCATAAATGTATCCCCTTGCCATGGTGAATTTCCTGGGCCTGGATCTGACGCAGTAGAGATCATGTGGCATAAGAAAGAACAACAAGAGTATAAAATTTAAATTGATATTTTTACAAGTCATGTGAAAATTCTGTACGTATTTAATACAATTAAAACGAAATATGATTGAATATTTTATGAATACAATACTTCACAGAGTTAACAATTTTACATCTGAGTTTCATTATTGCTGTCTTATCTATAGCGACGGGTGTCATTCTGTTGAAATTTGATGTCTTTTTATGTTCTGCCGTATTGCGAAATGAGCATTCAGCTGAAGATACCAACCTTCGTTGTGAATCCGCGTAACATTCTCGAATTTCTATACCGATTCTGTTAATGTTAGTTTGCTCCAATTCTTCTCTACATAAGTCATGCATGATTCCAGCTCCAAAGGCATCTCCCAAAACATTGATTGAAGTTCTCACTCTGTCCCTGAACATATAAACAAACAAAATTGCCATGTATTGGATTTTTGTATAACAATACTAAAGATTTTTTATTTATTCAAGTTATTTTGTTATTAAATAATGAAATTTTTAACAATTTGAAAATTTTTGTATATAATTCTAATGAATAACAAAGGTTTAATTGCCCCCTCTTCTTTCTGCTTTGTAGTAAAATTTCGAAAAATGCTTAAAATTATTTAATAAGCCATTTTAAGCTCAGTTTTGCTGGTATTGTAGGACTAATAGGAACAAAGTATGAAATGAATATTATTAAAAGTACATTTTGAAGAATTTTTATTATAAGAAACAAAACAAAAAAATGATTAACCTTATCATGAGGGATTAGGGATTGATTTAAAAAATTATCACATTTTTGATTTAGCTGTAAAAATAAATACCACATGCAATCAAAAATAATCATGAAAAATAAGTCAAATTAATGTGTATTATTAATATTTACTTAAGAAAAATACTGACTGGCATAAGGAAATATCTCTATGCGAGTTCAAACATTCAAATTCTAAAACAGCTCATTACTTCTGAGTGAAAGGGACATTTTATTGGTGTGAATGAAGGGAAGGAATCATGCTACCAGATGGCTGCAATGACCAGTACTGATTTGCATACTGTCCAACGTATTATCAAAGCTTGGAAAGTTATGAATGAACCAAATTCTTTAAAGAAAGTGTGTGATCGAAAAAACGATCTAAAGCAATCGTGACCAGAGACTATTAAACGATAATCTACTCGACGCAAAAACAGATCCTAGAGCTAACAAAACATTTTTGATTAGAGGACAACCCTTTTCCTCTTGTATAGAGATAAGAACTCAAAGGTCACGGGGTTAACCTCCAGTTACTCCGACTAACCGAAAACTGAATCCGCAATTTGTTAAGGAACATAGAGACTGGATTATTGAGCAATGGCAGTAAATCATGTGGTCAGATGAGTTTAGATTTACTCTCTTCCAACATGATGGTCGCATCAGGGTTAAAAGCGAAGAACACGAAGCATTGCACTCGTCTTTTACTGAGTCAACTGTACAAGCCTTTAAAAAGCAGGCGGATTTTCGAAAAAAAAAATCGCCTTTTTAAAATCTTTATCAAATAAAATAATAAAATCTGGTCGTTTTGCATGGTGCTGTCATCTATTGATGTTAGAAAGAATTAAAAATTCATCTTCTGCAAAAATATTGTTAAAATTGTCATTATTTTATTTTTAAAAAGTAGTTAAATTTTCAACCACCCTCCTTCAAAAGGTTTCAGGAAGCTTTATGAACTGGGAATGATTATGTTAGCATAAGCTTCATAAATCTTTTGAATGTGTGAACCTTCTTATTCCTTCAAAGGATTACTTCTTTCCTGATGGTGATGATAATTTTCAAGATAATACTCTAGGATTCATTGAGCTCACATTGTTTATATTGGTTCCTAGAGCACATAGGTTCATTAACGCCCGTGCTCCTCAAAGTGCTGATCTAATTCTCATCAAAAATGTAAGATGTATTTCAGAGGGTATTAAGCGATATGATATGAGTATTCTTAAATAAATTGATATTTCCTTATAACTTTTTACAGCATAAATTACAATCTAAAAACTTCCAGACACCAATCCTTGCTGCTAAAAAAAAATTCTACTAAGAGCGAAAAAAAGGGCGATTTTTTATGACCTTCTACAGCAGATTTTTTATTTATTAGTTAAATTAATATTACTGGATGTGATGTAAATGTGTCAACTAGTTTGAATAACATTGGGGCAGAGAAATGGATAAGAAATTATTGTATTAAGAACAATTTGTTACGAGTGAGTGAATATTACAATCGCACTGTTCATGTATACGAGGGCTTTTGGTGACGAACCCCGTAAATTTGAACCATAGTCAAGTGATGAGGATGACACCTCAGCTGACACCCCCTCTCCTAACTACCACATCACACCAATGGGAAGACATTTGAGGTCTCAACAGATTTAAAGGGCATCGCTTTACTACATGACTGGTCTTTAGTGGTACTGGGCTCGAACTCATAACATGCCTGCCATGTTCCGACACCTTGACAACTGGACTACTGCAGCCCACAAAAATTTGTTATGTTCAGAACAGTTTTATTCAAATTATTTCTAATATATTAAAAAAGACACTTTTAGAAATTGCAGAAATAGCTTTTGGAGAGAAATATATAAGAACTGTATATTTTAATTTCCACAGTGATTAACAGTGGGCGATGAGGTACGATTGGGACCATATTCGGATTTAAGACGTCATTCTGCATAAGAATTGGCAAAAATAATATAATGGCTTTATTTTGTTGAACAGTGTAATTATTACATTTTTTCGCAATTGCTGCATAATCATAATATGCCAATCTTTTTTTTTTTTTTTAAATTAGTATTCATGTACTTTTTGTCCAATCTATTCATGTTGTAAATGGACACTTTATATAATGCATAATATTATAGAGAAAAAAATAAGAATAATTATAATGTATTACTTTAATTACGGAGCACTGTACAAAATGATTTATCAATTATTTGAATTTAAAAAAAATATTGTGAGTAATTTATAATAATATAAAAATAAGCAATATATATTTACAGCAGGATCATACTAGGAGCTTTAATCAAGATAAGTATTTTTGATAATTTAGTTATATGATTACAGGTTAGGATTTTTCTTGCTCCCCAGAATTAAGTTAAAAATTTCAGATTTCTTAAAAAGATCAAATAAAACTGATTATTTATGATCATGTCTGTTTCTTTCTGAAACCCTCTCACACTTGCAACCTTCGGGCAGTTACAACTCGCTTATCTCCCTCCTTTAAAGAAGAAAAACAGATTTATCTAAGGCATTAAGGGATAATAAAAGTAATAAAATGTAAAATGTTTACTTAAAAGAAGTATATCATAAATAATAATGAACATAAATTATTTGAAAAAAGAAAAACGAGATATCACAAGAGAAATTTTGAAAAACTTGTGCCTCTATAAATTAAATTAGTATACAAACGGAGTTTAGATAAGCGCTGCGATTTTCTCCGCTAAGTATAAGCATCATTTTTATTAAATGTAGGAATAAGTGGCTGAGATTATGATATTGTAGAAGGTGATAGGTGAGCTTGAGTGGAAGACGACGATGTGGAAACCGTAGGAATAGATGCAGACATATTTGGTTTTGAGTCTGAAGAAGCTGTTTGAAGAAATTTTAAAGGTGGGAGCTTAATTTTTTTGATATTTTCATCTGTCTGTGTAGAAGATGTTACTGATGATTTAGGAGCTTGGAAGTAAGTCTATGATAAAGGTAAGGCTAATAACTTTCAAGTTCTTCTTAGTAAGTTATATTTTTATTAGTTTTAATTTCCTGTATTTGTTTTTTCTTCTTTCCATTTTGGGCAAAGTTTGGAATCAGCAAAATGAGGCTCGAAACAGTTAATACATTTGGTTTGTAGGGTACAATCTGTAGAAGAATTCCCTACAGCTGCACACCTAGAGCATGTTAGTTGTCTCCTGCAGGAAATTTGAGTGACCGAATCCCGATCTGAAAATCTTCCAAGGATTTCAGACTCAGAAGTGCTCAACAAGTTTGATTCAGAAATGACACTTCGGCTAGTGTTAAAAGACCTGTGTGGAGTGTTGAAGAGGAAAGTCAAGAAATGTTTTAGCTGTTAAATAAGACATTGATTATGCAGCGGATTTTGTTTCCACAAGTAAATCACGGGATCTTAGTTTTATAACCGATTTCGGTTCACAAATTCGTTGTAGAGCTTTTTGTATGGCAAAGAGATTTTTTGGACATCTCACCTTTAAGAAATAACAATATAAAGAAACATGTATGACTCGCTATCTGAACAATTGTTATAGTTGTGGGTAAAATAAGGCCTTTACCCAGGCACAGGTGACTTGGATCCATAGGCCTGAATACAACTTCATCCTGGCATGCTTTCACCCACCACAGAGTCCAAAAAGGGAGGCAGTGTGCCGGTCAACCGACAAAAACTAGGCACGGCGTTTATCTGGAGTACACCCAGGATATAGCCCTACAGCATCAGGGCGAGGATCCAACGGGTAAATTGGACACCCCTAATCTGCAGGACTAGCCCTACAGCAATGTCTCCGAAGGAGACTTATCACCAGCCGATTGACAGGAGTGGGCTCACTCCTGCCACCCGTCTACGTGGGCCAAAGGGAATGCAAAAGGTATCCCCAGGACACCATTTTCCTCCTTACAGGATGCTGCACGTGGCAAACATGCGGGTTAGAAAACATACAGTGATAGTAGACAAGACAAATAATCAGTACAAAAAATCGAAATCATAGCTAAAAATTTAGTACAAAATGAAATTAATTTTAATACAAATCAAAATTAAACTACAAAATATGGTACTTATATGAATAAGCTAGTTTATTTAAATAAATAAATTGATAGATGTTGTTAATGTGTAATTACAATGTAAGTATCTGTGATCTAGATGTGAAAAGAAGAAAGGAGGAAATTGAATGCCAAGGAAATGGGTCGAAAAAAGAGAAGGATCACTAGGGTACCCCGGGGTCGTGACACCATTGTTTACCAAAGACAGTAAACCCCTTGGAAAAAGAAAAAGCTCACTAGGGTACCTCAGGATTATGACATCCGTACTCACCTAAAGAAGGCGAGCCCCCTGAGGGGAGGAATTGTTATAAACATGAGTTATAAATCCAATAACATGATTTACTCATTTTTCTCAGTCTCACCTCTTTTTTTAAAGCTGATCTTCACTTTCACACTTAATTTGACAATAAACTTACAATGTGCAATTGATGATTTGTTGATAGCATGAAATGCTTTATAACGCTGATTCACAATCCAATGTATATTTATAAGCTTAGATCTTATCTAAATGTATTTTTAAGTAAAAACCTTAACATTAAAAACATAATTCAAAACAATTTCATTTTAAGCATAAAATAAAAGTGGATAAATAAAATGAATTATCCAAATCTATGTTTACAAGAAGATTATTTAAAGATGTTCTTGCATTGAATAGCTTATAATAAATATGTGGGAATGATATACTCAAAATATTAGGAGGAAGTCCATGACCTATTTATTTATTTTTGAGTATAGACAATCCATATGAGGATAGACACTTTTTCATTCTGAAAATAAAATTCAAAAACTCATCTGAAATATTTTAAACAGATCAACACCGATCTTCAAATCAATAATTCATGACATAAGTACATCATAAAAACTTATTTAAAATAGGGCTTTTGCTATTTTTTTTTTTTACAGAATTTAACAACAAATCTATAGTGCATTGTCAATGATTAATTAATCAGCCTCAGTTATAATTTCATGGACATATCCAATGTGCAAATGAATTAATTATACAATAAAAGTTGAGAATTGGTATTCAAATAATCAGATCAATACATCAGCAACAATAAAAAATAAAGAAAATTCGTTTTAAATTAAAACAAATTTACTGAAACAGCATAAAAAAGGGGGAAAAAATGTCTTAATGCAACAGAAACTCATAAAAATGATTACATGTGAAAGAGATAGCAATGTGTTATACAAAGAAATTCCACAAAGGACATGTTTTTTATCTTACACAAAATAGTAATGGAATGGTACAATGCTATTTAGGTAACAGCTAAATCTAAGTATAAGGAATTTAAGAATCTGGCAAGTGTTACCATTGAAATGTTATATAATTTATTTAAAAAATGAATCATTTGCATCTAACAGGAAATATTGAGTTTCATAAATTCAATATACAAGGTTTGCTCAAAAAGTATCCAACCTAAAATTTTCCCGCGTTCTGTAGAAATTCTAGAACAACGCCACTGTGCATAGTGAAAGGTGACAGTTTAATGCACACACTTGAATTTTTTCCCCTTCATTTCAATGGACCAGTCATTTCTTACAAACAGTGAAGTGCGGTACTTCTGTACGTGACTGGCAGAATTTTATTTCTCTAAAATATGACTGAACAAATTGAGCACAGACACTGCCTCAAATTTTTTGTCAAGAGCTTGGTGATTTTCTAAGTGAACAATTTGCAAGTGTTTGGAGACAATTCTATGGAGGTCAAACAAATATTAAGGAGGGAAATTAACAATTTCAAACATTGCTGCATGTGGCTAAAAAGTGACCAATGTTCTGTGAGGCTACAAACTGCTTGAAATACAGCTGTTGTTGTAAAAGTGGAAAATCTAACAATAAAAGATCATCATTGAATTGTACAAGAGACGGCTGAAAAAGTTGAGATCAGCACAGATTTTCCACAATCAATGTTATGTGATCATGGGCACAGCTGTTGAAAAATTTTTTCCCAAGCTTTTGTTGGTAGAACAAACGAACTCAGTCTTGTAGTTACACAGGACCTAGCTTCCTGCAATTTCTGGCTGCTCTGAAAAAGAAAATCCCATGAAAAGGATACCATTTTCAGAGCAGAGATGAGATAAACCAGAACACGACGGCAGAGTTGAACATCATTCCAAATGAAGCCTTCCAGAAGTGTTTTTGGCAGTGAAAGGGGTGATGGGCTAAGAGTGTGCAAATTCGCAAGGGCCATACATTGAATTTGATTAAGATCCTACTTCTGCAAAGTAACTAAAATATTCTTTTTCACAAAAGATCAAATACTTTTTGAACAGACCTTGTATATGAAGTTTAAAACTGAAGTGAATATATTAATCTGTACGATAAAAAGAAAGTTTAAACATAATAAATCAAGCAAATGTAAAAAACTGTTGCAACTACAGTAAACATCTGTACAAATCCTCTTTTTAGAATTAAGGTATACAAAATTCAAAAATATACTGCATTAAAATCATAGAAATAAGTAAATACTGAAGTAGTCTAGGACAGTGTTCCACAACACACGGTCCGCAGACCGGTAGGGGTCCATGTGGATCAAATGGTGCCATTCCGCCTAAAGAACATCAAACTATTGCCATTTTATTTAAAGTAGTGCATTTGTCTCGGATTTGAGCAACTTTCTAAAGAAATCACATTGTATTTCATGTTAAATCACTTTTATTCATTTTTGGTGGAGCAATATTTTATTTAGAAGGTATATTTAAATATAACTAAATTAAAATTGTTAAATGAAAACAATTTAAAATATAAACAATCAACGTGTCCCACCCTCAGCGGGCCGTGGTAAAATTATCAAACGTTGACCGGTCTGCAGTAGTAAAAAGGCTGAGGAGCACTGGTCTAGGTTATTTCACACCCCATTTGGATATCTGAATCACGTGAAACAAATTTTCAAATTCTGTAATAATTTAATGGCTGCCAAATAGAAGTTGGCATAATTCTTTCAAAGACATGATAACATTACTTTTAAAAAGGATATGTCAAAAATAAGAAAATATGTTTTGAAGAACTGGAAATCGGAAAAAATATTCTTTGTATATTTATTTATAGCTTCTTATTAAAATATAAATACAATAAATTTTTATCTTTTTTTTATTAATGTATATGGTTGTTAATTATACAAATAATTTTAGTTTGTCAAAAAAGGCCAAAAATTAACAAAGTCAAAATGATTTAAATGCAAAAGTTAAATAAGAACTAAACACTAGTTACACAAAATGTATTACAAGTTGTTGTTTTATTCTGACTGATCATTGCTTTTAATGTGTACCCAATCCTTTAATATCAAACGAAAAACAACTACTACCACAATTAATAAAAATTCTTCAATATAAAAAGGATTTAGAATTCCAAATGTTTTCTGTCTTGTTATTCTTTTGAAAACCAACCATTCAAGGCACTCAAAATTATATTTTAAGTTATAGAAATAAGTGAAAATGAAGCCCAGTGGCTGAACATTAGGAAACCAAAAAATGATTTTATAATGATGTAAATTCTGAACATTAAGAATTTGTGTACTTTACATTCAGCAATGCCAATAAGAAGTAATTCAAATAAAAAAATTAGGATGCAAAATTTGGGGGGAATATCACATTTGCTAGCAGAGTTAAAATTAAGTAGTAAATTTCTGAATTTTAAATGTTTCCTCTTTTTTTTACAACATATTTAAGCTTGGTAAAAAAGTGGTTCAACTGTCTCCAACACAATATAAATATAATAGTGAATATCACAATACACTCATGTCCATAATTTAAGGGTAATGAAGTTCAGGCAAAGAAAGACACAGAAGCATAAAAAATTTGACTTATTTGTAAAGTCTATTTAATAAACAAAAAAGGTAAAGAGCAAAAAAGATGCTATATGTTTGACATAATAAAAATTGCGATTTTTACTCCCTGGAGTAAAATTCAAAAAAGAACCTATTTACAAAAAACAGTATTACATGGTTAGTATGGAGTATGTCTCCAGGACGATGCAATACAGGCCTTACAATGCCTAGGCATGCTGAGTATCAAATTATCAATCTGATCTTGGGGAATATTACACCACTCATCAAGCAATGCCCTCCGAAGTTCCGGTAGACAGGTGGGAGGGGGTTGGCGGGCTGCAATTCGTCGGCCAAGCATATCCCACACATGCTCTATTGGATTCAAGTCCGGTGAGTATGCTGGCCAATCCATACGGGCGGTATCCTCCGATTGAAGGCATTCCTCTACAATGTTTGCATGGTGAGGTCGGGCGTTGTCATCCATAAACAGAAATTCAGCACCCATGGCGCCCCGAAACAAACGTACATGTTGTTCCAGAATGACATCCCGATAGATGTGACCTGTCATCGTTACACTCTGAACATGCAGGTCAGTTCTGGAACCAAGGATAATTCCTCCCCAAACAAGCCATCTTGCAATACCGTAATGGTGTCGCTCAATTGTGTTCTCTTGGTGGTAACGGGTACCTGGCGCTCTCCATATTAAAGTCCGGCGAGAATCAGACTGCAAACGAAACCTGGACTCGTCGGAAAACATCACACAGGACCACTGTTGTGGTGTCCACAATGTATGCTCTCTACTCCAGGTTAATTGCAGGTGACAGTGAGTTGCGGTAAGTGGAACACATCTGACAGGCCTACGAGTATATAGACCAATGTGCCCAAAGCGTCTGAACACGGTCTGCCTTGAAACTGTCGTACCGATAGCTGACGAGACAGGTCTGATGCTGTGCTCTGTGTTTCTTTTGGGAGTAACTGCCAAATACCAGTCCTCATTCGGCGTTGTAATTCGGGGGGCGACCTGTGCTGTAACATCTACTCCCATTACCATCATCTTGGAATCGTTGCCAAAGCCTGGAGATGACACTCTGGGCGATTCCAAGTTCCTTGGATACTTCCAGCTGGGTACGTCCACTTTCCAGTCGTCCAATACTTCTACCACCTAAAAAATCATCCAAATGCTTCCTTTGTGCCATAACTATGCGGTTATTGCACTGAAAGGCTTTTAAATTTTAAAGTGCCTGCAAACAACTTTACTTCTTTGCCACCATTCCTTATATACCCCTCTAGCACTTTCGTCATTGTGACGTACTATCTGCGCCATCTGGTAATTTCCTGTAATTTGCATATTCTTCAAGATATGTGTGATAATTCTACAGGTGAAATTTTTATTTTAGAGTTCAATTTCTGTGTGATTCTGAATTATCCTTAATTTATGGACATGAGTGTAAAATAAAACTCTAGTATCCCATTAAAAATAAAAATTAGTTACAATAAATATATTATGAAATAAAAATCATAGTAAAATATAAAAAAAAACAATGAAAATTATTTTATCCGAATAAAACAAAAAATAAGTTAAGTAATAGATAAGTTCAAAACAACAGTGAAAATAAATCAATGAAATAAAAAGCTCTTAAGATAACTAACCATTAAAATTCCCTTTTGGAGCACTCCCAGGCTATGATCTTTGAAATCATGTCAAAATGGCACCCAAAGTATGTTTTAAAACAAGAAACCCTTGAGGAGAAAAACAAGATAGGATTATGTCCAAAGGACAACAAAACAGTTAATGAAGAACTGAATAACATTAAGGAAGAATCAATCCTTTACCAAAAAGAACAAAAAAAAACTTAGCCAAAAATTAGAAAATGAAACAAAAACTTGCAAGTTTTTCTTTATGAAGCAATGTCCTTTTCCAGCAGATCTCTCCACGAGAAAGAAAAATTGTGTGTATTGTCCAACATCCCCCACAAGTACTCAGTGATATAAAGGTGAAAATGCCTCCACATGGGCAGTATTTTTTAAAAAAATGCTCGAATGGTGATCTTATCTTTTTAATGCTGTTTGTAAGAGCACCAATTTAAGGGTCCTTACTAGTCCAAATTGTGGTTGACTTTAAGAAAATCATACCTCTCATCAGCAAGAGAATCATCAACCTTCAAACAATCTGAATTTATCACAGAGCCTGAAAAAACTCATTCCTTATTGCCTGCAAAAAAATTCAATTTCCCTCTGTCTTTCTCCAACACACTCTGAAAAAGAAAACCATTTATCCCATTCAAATAAATAAACCTGTTCTTACAGGATATGCTTCAGGGGAAAAGAATATTTTGATACCTTGAAGTAACTATTACTTGTGTTGACATGGTTGTAACTGGAAAATTTGTGCAGACTTTTTCTTCTGGGAAACCAACAAGTTATACAAAATATACAAGTTTTATTTGTGAATGGGATAGTTGTGCAAACGATAAACATCATTGTGTACAATAATGACTTCTTGGAAGTCTAAAGAGGTCTGTGATGAAAATGTAGTTACTCGAACTCTCATCATGTACAGTAAGCATTTTCCCACTCATCAAACCAAGACCGATAAAAAGTTTTAATAAGAGCTTTCTATCTAGACAGCAAGGCATTTGCGTGAGATTCGTTTTCATTAATATGAGGTATTGAAATAAAAGGTATATTTAAAAGTTGAAACATTCAAAAATTTAAGGGAAAAAAAACATTTTAAAAGTTTTATGATAGAAAAAGATCCATGGCTTTCAGTCAAGGATGCTGTGGAAAATTTTCTAGGGAAGAACAAAATACAAGAATATAATTCAATATATGGTAAAAATTTTAAAAACTTCAGTTGTTGCATGTCAAAGAACAAAATAAATACGAAAAAAGGAACTTATGTAAAATTAAAAGCATGTTTTTCAGTGTAAAAATATACAGCAGATAAATTTAATATTCTGTTATGTACCATTTTCCCCTAAACCGGTACTGTAATATAAACCTAAATGTTTCCTCCATTTTACAAAAATATGAATAAACTATAAATTTTAAAATTCTTACCCATTTAAGAGTATATTCAATCGAAATATTAGCTTCAAACCAAAGAAACAAAATAAAAAAGGTCAATTTTTACTTATCTAAAAGCATTCTTTCCTCGTAATTGATATCTTTTAGAATCCCAATGGCCGAGTGGTAGTGTATCACGCTTCCATGCCACAGATCCGGTGTTCAAACACCCGGGCTGGGTAAGGTCCACTCAGCTTTTCCTCCCCTCAGTGGGTTGATAAATGAGTATCAAGCTCACTTGGAAACTTAACACTGGGTTTCACTTAAGACTTACCACCTGATCAGAAGATCTGCTTATGTACCTCAGGACCCCAAGGTCTTGTAACTGAGACTAAAACAGTAGGCCTTGGCCTTCTATGGGCTGTTACACGACTGAGCTTAGTTTAGATATCTCTTAGACAAAATTAGTATATTTTTATATATACATTTCTAATACTTTCATATGGATTTAATAAACAATTCTGATTGGTCAAAATCTACTGTAACACTTTTATGTTTCCAAATCTTTATTATAATTTGTATACCCCATATATTTAAGTACAAGTCTAACTATCTAAATTAAGCATCACACACATTGACTGTTTAATACTAAACACCACAACAATTACAGAATTTTTTTGAATCAAACTTTAATTCAGACATCTTTTTTATAGATAACAATGTCTTCCATTCCTTACAAATCTTTTCTACAAATAGTAGTTGCTTAAAAAGCAATAGTATAGACTATGACAGGGGTGGCGAACCTTTTTGGATCAACATGCCATTTTTCTTTAAGAAATCTTTAAGAAGGTATAGACATGTCGTCAAATAATTTGGACTTGTGTGTGATTATTGAGAAAATAATAAAACCAAATACTAACTTAAAATTCTTTAATTACAACAAAAAAAATACCTTTTGCACAGTATAGTAGTAAATTTTTTTATTTATAAATGTAATTGAAATTAACATTATTGCGCATTCTGTTCGATAGATGACAAATAACTTGTATTAGGATAGTAAGATGATACTTTTACCAGAATGCAAGCTGAATTGGAGCAATCTTCCAAACGGTTTCTAAGTGAGTCTTTAATGTTATTCATCTCTGAAAATAATGACTCGTATGCATAAGTAGATGAAAAATATGGTTAAAATAGCATGAGCCAGTTTTCTCAAACAGTTAAATGTATTTGGAACCAGATTCCATGTTTCCAAAATTTCATTACAAGGATTTTTAATTATATTGCTTGTTAATCTTACTGTTTCAATCAATATTCCAGCTTTCTCCTTTTTCAACAAGCTTTTGAATCCATATTGAACTAGACTGGAAATCAGAGTTGCACTTCAATTTACAACCAATAGAATTGGGACAAATCCAGTTTATTAAATGAAGTCACATTAAGGTACATAAAAAAACTTGAGCATTTCCTATAATTCTTCCAACTGAGAAAATCTCGCTGAAAACTGCGACCGATCACTCACGTTTCATATTATACTTCATATTGAACTTAGTTATTTTGAATTAAAATGCAAACCGTTTTGATCGGTGGCGTGCCCAAAATATTGTGTTGCATGCCACTGGTTCACCATCCCTGGACTATGAGGACATGAAACTAAACATGGCATCACATAGAAAACACCCAATTCTCTTCTGTCATGTGTTTATATATACATAGAGAATATATCTTATTGGATAACACCTACAATATTCAAGTCAACAACTTGGAAAAGCAATCGCCAACCCATGGCCCTTAATTATGTAAATTAAGTATTCAATTAATGTATAAAATTAAATCCCTTCGCTTTTATAAAGGAAACTTTTTTTTATCGAACTACAACTCAAATGTCTTATGTAAATCAATAAATTCTTTCTGCAAATTACAGTTGCTTAAAAACAAAGAATGAATTTATACTATTATTTTATTCTCTTTATTTCTGGAACATTAATTTGCAATACATAAAACACATGCACAATCAGCAATATTTACAAAATGATTTTGTCAAGCATTTTTTATATTTTTGCCAATATTGTTGTAAAATATACAAGTATAGTAATTTTTAACAAATACTCAATTACACTTTTCTAAGAAACCTCCATGAATAATTATTTTTTAATAACAATGATTCGAGAGTACTACTTTGTTTTCATCACTTGCACATAATATTTAACATCAACATTTAGGTTTGACAATGACTTTTGCTTCATTACAGGAAATTTACAAACAGACTTCAAAAGAGTTCATACACTTGCAATTTCCTGCAAAATTTAATGTTTTCCACAAATAAAATTTAATATCTAGGAATTGTAATTCCTAAATTTTGAAAACACGTCCTAAATCTCCTGCTTTAAGCCTAGTAGAACATATTAGGGGAGAATTTCATTTTGAAAAAAGAAAACACATAAAAACAAAATATGAAGTAAAAACAATGATAACAGAGGTATGGAGGAATATAGATGCAAAAATTACCCAAAAACTATGAAATCTATACCAAGACATTTAAAAGTGTTTGTGTGTGTTAAGATATCTTATTATATACTAAATAAAGAAAAAAAATGCAATATGTTGAGTTTTTCTAAATGTATTAAGACTTTTGTCGCTTAATTTTTAGTATTTTTTTTTATGATTAATTTTTCAAAATGGCAGTTACACTATGTTTTAAAAATAGATCACAATATTCCATTAAGAACAAGTTGCAGATATAAAAAATTGAAATATTTTAATTATTATATAAAAACATTAAATTTTAAAGGAAATTGCAAGCGTACAAACACTTTTGTGGTTCACTGTAGTTTTATCATGCATCACACACATTAAAAAAAATGAAAACTTTTATAAAACAGCATGCCATTTCAGTTTTTGTACCTCTTAAACTTTAAACAATCTCTTTTACAATGTCAATAATAATCCAAAAAGTAAATGATCAAAATTAAAATCAATAAAATTAGTTATGATTATACTATTTATAATAATTTTTTTCCCAATAATTTCAAATATGATAACAATATATTAGATTCTGTTACATTTACAATTAACAAATAAAAAGGCATAAAAATTACTATGACATAAAGAGCTTGAAATGTTTTTATACACAACATAAATGAAATAATTTTAAAAATGAAGTAATTGAAGTTAAAGTGCACATGAATTATATTTTAGCACCCATTAGCTTTCACATAAATTTTATTTAACATACCCCTCCCATGGATCTTTTTGGGAAGTTATATTCTAAAAAACAGCTAGATGAAAAAAATTGTGGCATAATCTCTGGCAAAAATGTAAAGCCAAACTGTCATTTCTCCAATTGTTAGTTAAAGTCAATGAAAATACATATAATATTGACATGGCAACTGAACACTTTCTATATTTTTTAATCAAGCACTGCTCATTCCTCTTTTTCATAGTAAGTGCTTCAAAGGAGACAGATTTTCTTTTCTTGTAATTATTTCAGAGAATAAATGATTAATGTTTCATCTAAAATTGAAGAATTAGAATGTGGGATGAGAAATCTATTCTGCATTTGAGATTTGACCTTTCAAATTATCCTCAACTTTTCACTATCTTTCGAGTGCTCTGAATCAGTGGCGTACACAAGCTATTTTCATAGGAAGGGATATATTTTTTAAAAAATGTAGACCAAAATACACCAAGACGTCATCTTTAATCTGACGGACAATCAACAAAACCTAAAATGTCTGTAAGCAACATATTTGTGTGAGCCATTATTCCGAACAATTCCTCTAAAAGCACTCACCTTTTCATTTTCCGGAATCCAAAAAAGTTAAAAATTTTTCGCGTTTTCTCACCATCCAGTAGTGCATCTGTCATATCTTCATCAAAACGATTAGTGCGTACGTCAAATCCATTACCAAAAACTTTTAACAATTCTGTGTCCACTATATCTTCAAAGCACTCACAGTATTACAAACCACTCTTTTTATGTCATGCAAAAAAAATGTTGGTGGTACTTATCTTTTCAATTTCTGTGAATGCCTTTAATATTTTTCAACCATCTTACCTAATTGATTTTCATGGAATATAAGTACTCTAACTTCTGTCTTGCAGTGGCCAAATGTTCACTCGACATTTTCTCACAATAACTACTATAATAAAATAATTTATTTATATAAAAGTCTGTATATATTACATTTTGAACCAAAATCTGGCTATCTTAATATATTGAAGCAGCCATTCATTTTGAAATGACATTTTTGATAGGAAGGAATAACATTTGCTCATTATTTCCTCTTAATCTTTTTTTTTTATTTCAATAAATGTAAAATTTAGTGAGGATGTATTTGATCTTATATATATAATTTACTGTTTTGTTGAATAATTTATTTATTATTTTTACATTTTTAAAATTGTTTCTAATGTATAAAATTTCAATCCATATTCAATAACTTGATATGCTATCTTTGCATACTTTTTATGTGGAGGCTTTAATAAGATATAACATTTCATTCTCCAAAATTCCATACCATAACACATTCACAACAGGAAGCTGTCATTTTTAGAATTTAAGTGGACTGAAATGTTATACTCCTTTGTATTCAGTTTCTTTTATTTAATTTAAACAAATATGAATGCAGTTTTTAAATTCATTTTTTAAAATACGACTATCATTCCAACTGTAACACATTGGGATAATATTTCTGAAATTTTAAAAGCATTTTAATAAATTGTGTACGATTCGGGATTAATTAAAATTGTAAGACTTTTTGCTAAAGCTGTTTAAAAAATTTCAGTTTTTGGATAATTTTCATAGCCATATACTATTTAAAATTTGATGTATTATTGAACATTCTGTGCATGGACAAATTATGCTCACAAAAGGGAAAAATCACTACCATAGTTTACTAGAAGAAAGTGGTAAAATCTTTGCTTGCGTAACTCATACAGTAAATTAGGGACATGAAAACTGAAAGTGGGTGATATTGGATTACTCCAACAATTCTCAGTCCTTTCTATTAAAAACAAAAGTATTTAATTAAAATAAACGGTTTGACTTTATAGTTGAATGTAAACTTAATTTGTGTCGTTCTTTTTTTCTTTCACTATTTTCCTTTTTTTCATTCTTTTTATTTTTCTATTATGCCCCTCTATTCTAATTAGTTTACCTGATATTTTATTTGGAGAATCGTTATGAAAGAGACGAAATTGATTCTTATGTGCATTATGATCCATGGCTCCTCCTAGAGGGGGAAAAGGGAAGGGGAGAATCTGTTAGTCTCCACTCCCTAAATTCCAAAATACTTTCCTTTGTAACACACCCATCTCATGATTCACATAGGATGGGGAGGGGGGAGCTATTTTAGGAAAAAGAGACATTTGAAGACAAAACATTTATTTCGCTGGCACCCGAGCCATCTAATTTTCGTTTCGTTTCGTTTGAAGACAAAACCTGGGAAATGTTTTTCTCATTTCTTTTTTTCGGATTTATCCTTTTTGGCTAGATATTTTTTATGATATATTGATTAAAAATGATACACAACGCAAAATATTTTAAATGTAAATGGAAAAATAATTTTTTTTTGAATTTTTATGAAGTGTGTGTTGTTAATCTTAATATATATAAATCTCGTGTCACAATGTTTGTCCTCAATGGACTTCTAAACCACTTAACCGATTATAATAAAATTCGCACACCATGTGCAGTTCGATCTAACTTGAGAGATAGGATAGTTTAAATCTCAAATTATAGTCGCAATTTTAATTTATTGCTAATTATTGTCTGTTATTATTTGACAGTCACAATTATCTGTTAACTCCAAATGATTCTAACAGATGTCGATACCTTTCGACTGGGTTGAGTAAGTAACCAATAGATGGCGCTGCTATGGTAAATCTACGAACGTGTCATATAAGCTATATTTTAATAGCATAATTACCACGTGTTGTTGACGCTATAAAATTAATTAAATTTATTTTGTAGTGAACGAAATACCGTATAATTCAATTATTTCCACTTTTTAAATTTTTGGTGTTAGCATAGCCGGCCACGTGTTACTTAGACTGATGTAAGTATTATCAAATAATTATAAAATTTAATTAAAATGTCAATGCAAAAATGATACACAATTTCCTACACTTTTTCAATAGTTGTACAAATATTTTTTTTTTTTTATTGTTTTCATTTAACCGCTATTAAAAAATATTTAGCACTTATTATTTCAATGTGCTATGATAACAAGTTTTTCAGATTTTTTTCTTATATTTAAACGATTAAATTAGTATTTCAATTCTTATTGAAATTATTATTTAAACTCTATAATTTAAATATGTACATGTCAGTATTATCACATAATTATAAAAGTTAATTAGAATGATTTTCAATTTTTTTTTCTCATATTTAAACGATAATTTATTATTTTCAGTCAAATGCCACGGAAAAAATCTAACCTCAACAACGCGAGCACCAGAGAGGCACGACGCAAACGTATTAAAAGAGCCCATCAGTTGGCAGAACAAATTGAATCAAGAAATCTAGCACAAAGAATCAGTACAGCAGAAGGTCATGCACAAGAATCTCAAGAACAGTGTAACGAACGTCTTCAAGAGAATATCATAAGAACAAGAGCAGCAGGAGAACGAGACATAGCCACAGTAGGAGCACAGGAACAATAATTTCAATTTACACATGTAAGTAATATCACATAGTTTTATAAAAGTTAATTAATATATCAATGAGAAAATGGCACAAAACTCCCCACACTTTTTCAATAATTGTACAAAAATTTTTATATTATTTTTATTTAATCTCTATTGAAAATTATTTTGCACTTATTATTTCAATGTTAAATTATTATTTTCAGTCAAATGCCACCGAAAAAATCTAACCTCAACAACGCGAGCAGCAAAGGGTCGCGACGCAAACGTGTTGAAAGAGCTCAGCAATTACCAGAACAAATCGAAACAAGAAATGCAGCTCAAAGAATCAGGACTGCAGAAAGTCGTGCACGAGAATCTCAAGAACAGCGTGACGAACGTCTGCAACAGAATATTACGAGAACAAGAGTGGCACGAGAACGAAACATAGCTACAGTACGAGCACTAGATCGACAAAGGCAACGGATCAGCCGCTCATTAACACGTGCATCATTCGTTCGGCTTGCTTTTGAATATGCACCAGATATTAACTACTCAGCGCATTCAAAAATTGCTATCGGTGGAATGGATAAAGTATGTCAATATTGTCATGCATTGAAATTTCGGAATGAAGCAGCCGGCATGTGCTGCGCATCAGGAAAAGTTGTGCTGTCACCTCTACCCGCTCCGCCGGAGCCTTTATTATCCCTTCTTACTGGCAATTCAGATGATTCCAAATTATTTTTGCGTAAGATACGCAAATTTAATTCTTGCTTCCAAATGACGTCATTTGGGGCAACTAAAATTTGCGATCGTGCATCCGATGGACGTAATTTTGAAACTACATTCAAAATTCAAGGCCAGGTGTACCATAAAATCGGATCACTGATGCCAATGCCTGATAACAATCCGAAATTTCTTCAAATTTATTTTATGGGCGATTGTGAAGAGCGCGTGACGACTCGGTGCCTGTATAATTTTATTGAACAAGCACAGGAAAGAGCAATTGTGATATTATTGGAAAATTTTTTAGAAGATCACAATCAACTAATTCAATTGATCAAAAGAGTTTCGCCACGACTGCAAAATGACAATTATCAAATCATCATAAAAGCCGACAAAGTACCATTAGATGAACATGCTGGTAGATTCAACACTCCAACTGTTGATGAGGTTGCTGTTATCATGGTTGGTGATCCAGTTGACAAAAGATCTATAAAAATTACACGGCGAGACAACACTATCAGTACGATTTCGGATCTACACCGTTCATATGACGCACTACAATATCCATTGATATTTTGGCAAGGACAAGATGAATATCACCTTAATATCAAACAGTATGATCCAAATACCGGTAAATTTGACAATTATCTGTTTACTTTCTTACTATATGTATTGATTTAATTTCGTATTGCATTTTATTTTTTTTTTTTTTTTAGGTGATTACAGAAATAATAAAGTTAGCTCAATGAACTACTACGCACACCGAATAATGGTTGGACAACATCAAGACAATTATATCCTTCGATATCGTCAGCTGTTCCATCAATACATTGTTGATATGTATGCTAAGGTCGAAAGCGAACGCTTGCGATTCCTTCGATTTAATCAGGCAAAACTACGATCGGAAGAATATATTCACTTACGAGATGCTGTTGCTGGAAACATCGATGGAAATTTAAATCCCAATGACATCGGTAATGCTTTCATTTTACCTTCAAGCTACATCGGCAGTCCACGGAACATGCAGGAATACATGCAAGATGCGATGACTTACGTACGTCATTACGGCCGACTGGATTTATTTATTACATTCACATGTAATCCGAATTGGGAAGAGATACAAACTTTACTATTGCCAGGACAACAAGCCATTCATCGTCATGATTTAACTGCACGTGTGTTTAAACAAAAATTGAAATCCTTAATTGATTTTATTGTTAAATATTCAATTTTGGTATCACGTTGTTGGCTGTATACGATAGAGTGGCAAAAGCGAGGTTTGCCTCATGCCCACATTTTGGTTTGGCTTAAAGATAGAATCCGTCCTGAAGAAATCGATCAAATAATTTCAGCCGAAATTCCAGACCCATTAATTGATCAAGAATTATTTGATATTGTCACCAAACACATGATCCATGGGCCATGCGGTGCTTTCAACATGACGTCACCGTGCATGGAAAATGGAAAATGTAAAAAAACTTCCCAAAGCCGCATACGAATGACACGATCACGGATATTGATGGTTATCAAAGTATCGCCGCAGAAGTACTGAGAATGGTGGCCACACATTTACAATGCGACTGCCGAACTTTCCAAATCAAGTTGAGTTTGATAATGAGTGGGTGGTACCATACTCACCACTACTTTCAAAAACTTACAAAGCTCATATCAATGTTGAGCTTTGCAGTTCTGTTAAATCAATTAAGTATATTTGTAATTATGTAAACAAAGGCAGTGATTTGGCCATATTTGAAGTACAAAACATTAATAAAAATGACGAAATAGCACGATACCAAATGGGCAGATACATTAGCAGCAATGAAGCTATTTGGCATATTCTCAGCTTTCCCATCCACGAAAAGAGATCCTGCTGTCGAACATCTGGCAATACATCTTGAAAACGGTCAACGTGTATACTTCACTGAAGAAAATGTTCTCCAAAGAGCGTTCGAAGCTCCGAAAACGACTCTAACTGAATTTTTTACATTGTGTCAAAAACCTGATGTTTTTGGCCAATTCGCTTGAACATTGGTGTATGGTGATGTTCCACGTTATTTCACATGGAACAAATCCAGTAAAAAATGGGAGCCACGGAAACAAGGAAAACCACATCCTTCCATTACAGGCATATTCAAAGCTAAGACATCGGGGAGACTTTACACGGTACATCCAAAGCAACGTGAGTGCTTCTATTTACGTTGTTATTGGTGAATGTTCCCGGACCAACGTCTTTTGAATTTTTACGAACAGTTAATGGTCGAGTATTCAATACATACCAGGATGCATGTCGTGAACTGCAATTGCTAGAAGACGATAACCATTGGGACTTAACGCTTGCTGATACTGCGTTGACATCAACACCGAATAACATTCGTCAGTTGTTTGCAATTATTTTGACGACATGTTATCCCTCGCAAGCACAAACTTTGTGGGAAAAATATAAAAATTGTATGACAGAAGACATCTTGCACCGAATTAGACAAACAAATCAATCCCAAAACATAGATTATACACCAGAGATGTACAATGAAGCATTGGTCTTAATCGAGGATTTATGTGTTCTTATTTCAAATTTACCACTTAATCATTATGGTATGCCATCACCTAATCGTCCAGCCACCGACTTAGTCAATACCGATTTACAACGAGAAAATCAATATGACCATGGAAGTTTAGCAACAATTATCATGAACAGTGAACCGTTACTGACAGCAGAACAAAAAATTATTTATGATCGGATTATGCTGGCTGTTGCTGCTGAACAAGGCGGTTTTTTCTTGGATGCACCCGGTGGAACCGGTAAGACATTTTAATATCGTTGATTCTTGCCAAAATACGGTCGCAACAAAAAATCGCATTAGCAGTAGCATCGTCAGGCATTGCGGCTACTTTACTGGATGGTGGGCGAACAGCACATTCAACATTCAAGCTGCCATTGGACGTTCATAATAAACCAGATGCAATGTGTAACATCAAAAAGAATAGTGGAATAGCTGCAGTGTTGCGGAAGAGTTCTACCATAATTTGGGATGAGTGCACAATGGCACACAAATATTCACTTGAAGCATTAAACAGAACTATGAAAGATTTAAACAGCAATAATAAACTTTTCGGTGGTGCTATCTTACTTTTGTCTGGTGACTTCCGGCAGACCTTACCGGTTATACCTCGCTCTACTTTCGCGGATGAGATTAATGCATGTTTGAAACAATCATTCTTATGGCGAAGTGTTGAAACACTTCGATTGACCATAAATATGCGAGTACAATTGCAAAATGATCCATCAGCACAAATATTTTCCGAACAACTACTACATATTGGGAACGGTAAAATAGAACTGCAACTAAATACGCAATGCATTAAACTACCAGACAATTTTTGCACTGTTGTTCGGGATAAAAATGAATTGATTCAGAGTATTTTCCCGGATATACAGAATAATTATTTGAATCATGAATGGCTTAGTCAACGGGCGATTTTGGCAGCCAAAAACGTTGATGTTGATGAAATTAACTTCCAGATACAACAGTTGTTACCAGGCGATCTGATGTCTTTTAAATCAATCGATACTGTTGTTGATGAAAATGAAAGTGTAAATTTTCCGATTGAATTTTTAAATTCATTAGATATCCCTGGAATGCCACCACATAATCTTCGATTAAAGATTGGTTCCCCTATTATTCTCCTCCGTAATTTGAATCCACCTCAATTATGTAACGGTACGCGTTTGGTAATCAAAAGATCACCGGAAACATTCTTGAAGCAACCATTTTGGCTGGGAAGTTTAAAGGAAAAGTGGTCCTGCTGCCACGTATTCCGATGATACCATCAGATTCTACCATACCCTTCAAAGGCTACAGTTTTCCAATTCGTTTAGCTTTCGCCATGTCTATAAATAAATCTCAAGGTCAAACAATGTCCATTTGTGGTTTAGATTTGGAAAATCCATGTTTTCTCATGGGCAACTATATGTTGCGTGTTCACGTGTTGGGAAACCGTCGAATCTATTTGTGTTAGCTAAAGACAGGTTAACCAAAAACATTGTGCACCGATTGGTGTTAATTTAAATTGAAATTGAAAGTATTTATAATTCAAAAAATAGATATTAATGTTTAAAAGTTTAAGACTGTCTGCCTTGCATACCTCATTTATGAGTTTAAGCGTCACATGTTATTTACTGTATTATACTGTATTATACTTATATTTGTTATAAAATAAATAGAAATAATAAATCTGATAAATTTTTATTTTGTACCTATTGATTTCTGCTTAATATCAAGTGTAAGAACATTTTAATTAATTGTGTTCAACGTACTTCCCCTTCAAATCTCAATCCAGTGAATTTGTATACCAACATCAACATTTTCGTCTTTGTTCGTAAATAATTTCATTGTACTAAAGGGTTATAGTAGTAGAAAGTCAAATTAGATTGTTTACTATAATGTAATATAGCAAAAACTTTAGCCACAGCAACGCGTGGCCGGGTCAGCTAGTAACATATAAATAGACATTTTAATAAATACTGAAACATATATATATATATATATATATATATATATATATATATATAAATTGTGCTTTTATGTACTATGTCACTGCTGTGCATCAAACATTATCATTACTATACTTTTATTAAGTCTTTCCACGCAATTTGTGTGGCCGCGGTAGCCGAGTGGTATAGGTATCGGACCGTGGCTTGCCTTGTCACGTGTTCGAGCCCAGTACCACTAAAGACCCGCCGTGTAGGGCAGCGATGCACGTTAAATCTGTCGAGAGCTGAAATGTCCTCCCGTTGGTGTGGTGTGGTAGTTAGGAGAGGGGGGTGCCAGCTCAGGTGTCGTCCACGTCACTTGACCGTGGTTCAAAATTACGTGGTCCGTCGCCAAAAGCCGTCGTGTAGAACAGTGCGACGTTAATGTTATATCAAATCAATCCACGCAATTTGTTTGTGAGAAATTTAATGAAAATCTAAGTGTAAGAAAAAAATATATCTAAAAGAAAAATATCTAAGTCATGCTTCTATTAGTCTATTTTTATAACTAATCGACGGTGTGAAGGAAACTTTATAGCGAGATAAAAGGTCAAAGAGCAAAATGGTCATAGAACATTCTAAAAATCAATTTTTGAAAAATATATTTTTAAAATTAATACAGAATGTGTGTGTGTGTTTGAACCGTTTTAAAGCAAACCACATCAATATCCAACAAAGCAATTGTGCTCTCTGCAATAAAAAAATATAGATGTGAACAGAAACTTTACTATAAAAAAGTAAACAAATAGAGAATTTTCGTTAATTTTTTTTATTGAATTTCGTTGGTTTGTAATTTGTTTTATTAATATCGCACTTCGAAGCAACGTGAGGGGTATAGTGCTGACGAACCTCGTCATTTGAACATTTCGGATTGGAAATACATTATCTATTAATTTTTTTATTTGATAAAGAGTTTTATAACGTTATTATCGTTCAACAAATGATGAAAAGATGTAGAGGCGTATCATGAGAGAAAAAAATTTTTTTCAGACAAAAAATTCAAAATAAATACATTTTACTAGTAATTAAATTTAAGGACGCATGTGCTATTATATGGTTAAAATAACTGGCTATAAAATACATATGTTTAAAATTACTTGCTTAAAATTAGGAAATGTCCTTAAAGTTCATTAATCTTAATATAAAATTACTTTTTTAAAGTTGAAACTACAGAGTAATCCCGAACAACGTTCCCCCTTACTTTCCTAGTAGAATTCTTTTTGACGGATGAGATATATAAAATAAATAAATGTTAATTTGCAAAAAAGGTGTGAATAATTACTTTCTATAATAATGGATAGTGTTAATGAATTTAAGTTTTGTTTTATGTGGTTTATAAAGAAAATTGAAAAATGAACCTAAGGAATTTTCCCATATAACGAACTTTTTTCCGGGATTTAGTGACTTTGTTATACAGAGATTGGACTGCATATACAATCGGTATTTGATATATTTTTAAATCTATCTTCTATTAGTACAATATCAATTACAGTATGAAAGAATAACATCTAAATTCTTCTGTGGGGTTGCTTCTAACTTCAACGTGGCCGAGGTAGCCTAGTGGTCAAGGTCATGGACTCGTACTCGGCGTGTCATAAGTAAGAGTAGTGCCGTGAAGGCCCGCCGTGTAGAGGGGCCAAATCACATTAAACTGTCGGGGCTGAAAGGTCTTCCCGTTTGCGTGGTGTGGAAATTTGAAGGAGCTGCCAGCTCAGGTGGCATCCTCGTCAGATGACCTTGGTTCAAAATTACGAGGATCGTCGCCAAGTGCCCTCGAGTTGCTGAATAGGGTGACGTTGATATTCCCTCACTCTGACTTCATTGTCTGCTATTTCGGAATAAAATATTTTTTTCTTTTTCGAAAATTTGTTTTTCAGGAACATATGCTTAAAGATTCGTACTACATTCTAGCTTTTTTGCTTTGTCTTAAAGTGCGTTAAATGATGTGTTCTTAAATTTTTGGATTAAAATTTAAATTTTGTAAAACAAATTAATTAAAAGCCGAGTCACACGGACAACAATCTATACTTCAAATAGTTTAGTGATTGTTTTAATTCTGGCCAATATTGCAAACGCAAAACGACTGGTATTCCTTGTATTGAATACAATAAACTTTTAGTTTCAGATACCTCAGTATAATAATTTATATCGAATTCTTCTAGAATATTACAAGTTTGTTCAAAGTGTTACGCTGCGTTAACCGAATCTATTTTAACTTCCCAAAATAAGCAATATAAACATTGGAACATCCTCGTAAAATATTTACTGTATGTACTACTAGAAATGGCATAAAAGATTAAAAGATTGTGGTAGGCAAGGCACATAAATTGCATGAGATTTAGAGCAATTATCAGAGTGTCGTGAGTTCGAATCCTGTTGCTATTCAAGAAGACCCGCCGTGTCAATGGGGCAGATGTACGTTAGTCGGCCGCGGTAGCCGAGTGGTATAGGTATCGGATCGGATCGTGGCTGGCTTTGTTTCGAGTTCGAGCCCAGTACCACTGAAGATCCGCCGCGTAGGGTAGCGATGCACGCTAAATCTGTCGAGAGCTGAAACGCCCTCTCTTTGGTGTGGTGTGGTAGTTAGGAGAGGGGGTGCCAGCTCAGGTGTCGTCCCCGTCACTTGACCATGGTTCAAAATTACGTGGTCCGTCGCCAAAAGCCCTCGTGTAGCTGAACACAATGCGACGTTAACATTCACTCACTCACTCAGATGCACGTTAAATCTGTGTCGACGTTCAATATCCATCCGTTGGTGCAGTGTGATGTTGTGGCCGCGGTAGCCGAGTGGTATGGGTATCGGATCGTGGCTTGCCTTGTCACGAGTTCGAACCCAGTACCACTAAAGACCCGCCGTGTAGGGCAGCGATGCACATTAAATCTGTCGAGAGCTGAAACGTCCTCGCGTTGGTGTGGTGTGGTAGTTAGGAGAGGAGGTTCCAGCTCAGGTGTCGTCCGCGTCACTTGACCATGGTTCAAAATTACGTGGTCCGTCGCCAAAAGCCCTCGTGTAGCTGAACACAGTGCGACGTTAAAATTCAATCAAGCAGTGTGATATTAAGGGAAGGGACGTGTCAACTCAGGTGTCTTCCTCGTCATTAGGCCGATGTGTCACTTGAATTAGAATATGCATATATAAAATTGTTTTATTATAACAATAAAAAGAACTTTTCAAATGCACTTTTTTTGGCAAAAAACTTTTAAAAAAATGACATTTTCAAAATATTTTTCTTTTATGGAAAAGGCTTCTATATAAATTTTTCCCCCTATATGTATAATTAGGACTTTTGAACTGACCCTGAACTAGTATTTTTAAAACATTTATATTATTTTCAGAGTTATCATTAATTGAAATAATAACCGGTGTATTTTTTATAAAAAAATTCTCTACTTAAATGAGATAAAGTATGAATAAATGTGTGTATGTCCACTTCTTAATTATATATTTCTAAAACGTCCATTTTAGGTAAGAATCCTTGGAAATTCTGCAAATCAAATAACAAAATTTAACATTTCAATGATCAAGAATTAATTTTTAATGTTGGGGAAATTCAGAAATGAGTATAATAATAATGTTTACGATAAATTGTACTTCTCGTTTTACTGACGCGATAGGAATATCGTCCAGATTTCATGTGAAAGAGTGCATAATTTTATTTCTTGATCATGATGGGACCCTCCTCAATCGTGGGGCCCAGCGCATAGCGTTCACCGCACCCCCAGATAGCCGGGCTTGGGTAAAGGGAGTAACAACAAGCGAATCCTGACTAGTTCATTTCACTGAAACAGTTCAGGGATTTGATCAAATCAATTACTTTTATCAGGGAAATGACCTTGAAGAGACGTTATTTTAACGTCTCCAGTGAATGATCATATCCCTCAGTGATTTGATCAAATTCTCAATTTCGTCATTTCCCTGCAACATATATAACGATTTAAATTTCTGATGAACCGTAATCTTTTCTGAAAATTTACCATAATAATTTATGGATAAACAAAAAGGAAGCATATCAATTAAAGGGTGGGGAGAAATCACTTGAATGAAAATGTAGTGAAAAAAAAGTGTTTGTGCTTATGACCACACGATAGAAGTGATAACTTTTAAATTTTGTAATGTTATTTCAGGGATTAGTTAGGTAATTCTTCTCTTAAATTTTTACTATCCCACTTTAAAAACAGTACTGGGCTAAGATTTGAAAAATAATCCGAACTCAAGCTATCCACCATCACAAGTGATTGGAGGTTAAGTTTCCCTGCGGAAACAGGAACTCCCAAAAACATTCAATAAAAAACAAGGGGGTATTAGTATTGTCATTTAAAATTATTCATTCACATATGTCTGTACTCATAAAGTAATATTTGTTGCGAAATATACAATCATATTTGTGAATTAATTGTATTCTAAGAAGGAAACAATAGGGAGTATAGTAGCTGAGAAATAGGTTATAAATACTTTAGATTCAAAATTATTTAAATATCTAAAAAAATAACTCCGTCAAGCGTTGTTCCGTACTTCGTCGTTATTTCATTTGGATCATTTGAAATAATTAAATTGAATTTTGATTTTAAAAAAATCAACTAAAGGTTTTGATTTGTTTTTTGAAAAATCTACAAAAAACTCCCCACTTAAAATTAAAGGTAATTTATTCAGAGGAACCGATCTGGCTTTGTGAATTTTGGTTGTAATTTAACAATATTCAGTTCTATCTATGAATTAATTTAAGCAAAGGGATAGTAAGACAAGTAGTTGATTGGGAAGAGAGGAATCTAGGTCAAAACTTTTTAAAAAGTGATTTAATCAGAAGATTTATATCATATAATCTCTAGCTCTTTTGTGATTGTATGGCAGTTTTGTACAAGGATATCCGGTGCTGCTGCAAGGTAAGTCTTAAGTATATTTTGTTAAGTATATAAGCCCAGCGCATAGCGTTCACCGCACCCCAGATAGCCGGGCTTGGGTAAAGGGAGTAACAACAAGCGAATCCTGACTAGTTCATTTCACTGAAACAGTTCAGGGATTTGATCAAATCAATTACTTTTATCAGGGAAATGACCTTGAAGAGACGTTATTTTAACATCTCCAGTGAATGATCATATCCCTCAGTGATTTGATCAAATTCTCAATTTCGTCATTTCCTGCAACATATATAACGATTTAAATTTCTGATGAGCCGTAATCTTTTCTGAAAATTTACCATAATAATTTATGGATAAACAAAAAGGAAGCATATCAATTAAAGGGTGGGAGGAAATCCACTTGAATGAAAATGTAGTGAAAAAGTGTTTGTGCTTATGACCACACGATAGAAGTGATAACTTTTAAATTTTGTAATGTTATTTCAGGGGATTAGTTAGGTAATTCTTCTCTTAAATTTTTACTATCCCACTTTAAAAACAGTACTGGGCTAAGATTTGAAAAAATAATCCGAACTCAAGCTATCCACCATCACAAGTGATTGGAGGTTAAGTTTCCCTGCGGGAAACAGGAACTCCCAAAAACATTCAATAAAAAACAAGGGGTATTAGTATTGTCATTTAAAATTATTCATTCACATATGTCTGTACTCATAAAGTAATATTTGTTGCGAAATATACAATCATATTTGTGAATTAATTGTATTCTAAGAAGGAAACAATAGGGGGAGTATAGTAGCTGAGAAATAGGTTATAAATACTTTAGATTCAAAATTATTTAAATATCTAAAAAATAACTCCGTCAAGCGTTGTTCCGTACTTCGTCGTTATTTCATTTGGATCATTTGAAATAATTAAATTGAATTTTGATTTTAAAAAATCAACTAAAGGTTTTGATTTGTTTTTTGAAAAATCTACAAAAAACTCCCACTTAAAATTAAAGGTAATTTATTCAGAGGAACCGATCCGGCTTTGTGAATTTTGGTTGTAATTTAACAATATTCAGTTCTATCTATGAATTAATTTAAGCAAAGGGATAGTAAGACAAGTAGTTGATTGGGAAGAGAGGAATCTAGGTCAAAACTTTTTAAAAGTGATTTAATCAGAAGATTTATATCATATAATCTCTAGCTCTTTTGTCATTGTATGGCAGTTTTGTACAAGGATATCCGGTGCTGCTGCAAGGTAAGTCTTAAGTATATTTTGTTAAGTATATAAGCCCAGCGCATAGCGTTCACCGCACCCCCAGATAGCCGGGCTTGGGTAAAGGGAGTAACAACAAGCGAATCCTGACTAGTTCATTTCACTGAAACAGTTCAGGGATTTGATCAAATCAATACTTTTATCAGGGAAATGACCTTGAAGAGACGTTATTTAACGTCTCCAGTGAATGATCATATCCCTCAGTGATTTGATCAAATTCTCAATTTCGTCATTTCCTGCAACATATATAACGATTTAAATTTCTGATGAGCCGTAATCTTTTCTGAAAATTTACCATAATAATTTATGGATAAACAAAAAAAGGAAGCATATCAATTAAAGGGTGGGAGGAAATCCACTTGAATGAAAATGTAGTGAAAAAAAAAGTGTTTGTGCTTATGACCACACGATAGAAGTGATAACTTTTAAATTTTGTAATGTTTATTTCAGGGATTAGTTAGGTAATTCTTCTCTTAAATTTTTACTATCCCACTTTAAAAACAGTACTGGGCTAAGATTTGAAAAATAATCCGAACTCAAGCTATCCACCATCACAAGTGATTGGAGGTTAAGTTTCCCTGCGGGAAACAGGAACTCCCAA
The DNA here is from genome assembly GCA_019973935.1 of Trichonephila clavipes. Classification (NCBI taxonomy): domain Eukaryota; kingdom Metazoa; phylum Arthropoda; class Arachnida; order Araneae; family Nephilidae; genus Trichonephila; species Trichonephila clavipes. The sequence goes on along the minus strand of BMAU01020335.1, from coordinate 399,999 downwards.
AAACATTCAATAAAAAACAAGGGGTATTAGTATTGTCATTTAAAATTATTCATTCACATATGTCTGTACTCATAAAGTAATATTTGTTGCGAAATATACAATCATATTTGTGAATTAATTGTATTCTAAGAAGGAAACAATAGGGGGAGTATAGTAGCTGAGAAATAGGTTATAAATACTTTAGATTCAAAATTATTTAAATATCTAAAAAAATAACTCCGTCAAGCGTTGTTCCGTACTTCGTCGTTATTTCATTTGGATCATTTGAAATAATTAAATTGAATTTTGATTTTAAAAAAATCAACTAAAGGTTTTGATTTGTTTTTGAAAAATCTACAAAAAACTCCCCACTTAAAATTAAAGGTAATTTATTCAGAGGAACCGATCCGGCTTTGTGAATTTTGGTTGTAATTTAACAATATTCAGTTCTATCTATGAATTAATTTAAGCAAAGGGATAGTAAGACAAGTAGTTGATTGGGAAGAGGAGGAATCTAGGTCAAAACTTTTTAAAAAGTGATTTAATCAGAAGATTTATATCATATAATCTCTAGCTCTTTTGTCATTGTATGGCAGTTTTGTACAAGGATATCCGGTGCTGCTGCAAGGTAAGTCTTAAGTATATTTTGTTAAGTATATAAGCCCAGCGCATAGCGTTCACCGCACCCCCAGATAGCCGGGCTTGGGTAAAGGGAGTAACAACAAGCGAATCCTGACTAGTTCATTTCACTGAAACAGTTCAGGGATTTGATCAAATCAATACTTTTATCAGGGAAATGACCTTGAAGAGACGTTATTTTAACGTCTCCAGTGAATGATCATATCCCTCAGTGATTTGATCAAATTCTCAATTTCGTCATTTCCCTGCAACATATATAACGATTTAAATTTCTGATGAACCGTAATCTTTTCTGAAAATTTACCATAATAATTTATGGATAAACAAAAAGGGAAGCATATCAATTAAAGGGTGGGGAGGAAATCCACTTGAATGAAAATGTAGTGAAAAAAAGTGTTTGTGCTTATGACCACACGATAGAAGTGATAACTTTTAAATTTTTGTAATGTTATTTCAGGGATTAGTTAGGTAATTCTTCTCTTAAATTTTTACTATCCCACTTTAAAAACAGTACTGGGCTAAGATTTGAAAAATAATCCGAACTCAAGCTATCCACCATCACAAGTGATTGGAGGTTAAGTTTCCCTGCGGGAAACAGGAACTCCCAAAAACATTCAATAAAAAACAAGGGGGTATTAGTATTGTCATTTAAAATTATTCATTCACATATGTCTGTACTCATAAAAGTAATATTTGTTGCGAAATATACAATCATATTTGTGAATTAATTGTATTCTAAGAAGGAAACAATAGGGGGAGTATAGTAGCTGAGAAATAGGTTATAAATACTTTAGATTCAAAAATTATTTAAATATCTAAAAAAATAACTCCGTCAAGCGTTGTTCCGTACTTCGTCGTTATTTCATTTGGATCATTTGAAATAATTAAATTGAATTTTGATTTTAAAAAAATCAACTAAAGGTTTTGATTTGTTTTTTGAAAAATCTACAAAAAACTCCCCACTTAAAATTAAAGGTAATTTATTCAGAGGAACCGATCTGGCTTTGTGAATTTTGGTTGTAATTTAACAATATTCAGTTCTATCTATGAATTAATTTAAGCAAAGGGATAGTAAGACAAGTAGTTGATTGGGAAGAGAGGAATCTAGGTCAAAACTTTTAAAAAGTGATTTAATCAGAAGATTTATATCATATAATCTCTAGCTCTTTTGTGATTGTATGGCAGTTTTGTACAAGGATATCCGGTGCTGCTGCAAGGTAAGTCTTAAGTATATTTTGTTAAGTATATAAGCCCAGCGCATAGCGTTCACCGCACCCCAGATAGCCGGGCTTGGGTAAAGGGAGTAACAACAAGCGAATCCTGACTAGTTCATTTCACTGAAACAGTTCAGGGATTTGATCAAATCAATTACTTTTATCAGGGAAATGACCTTGAAGAGACGTTATTTTAACATCTCCAGTGAATGATCATATCCCTCAGTGATTTGATCAAATTCTCAATTTCGTCATTTCCTGCAACATATATAACGATTTAAATTTCTGATGAGCCGTAATCTTTTCTGAAAATTTACCATAATAATTTATGGATAAACAAAAAGGAAGCATATCAATTAAAGGGTGGGAGGAAATCCACTTGAATGAAAATGTAGTGAAAAAAAAGTGTTTGTGCTTATGACCACACGATAGAAGTGATAACTTTTAAATTTTGTAATGTTATTTCAGGGATTAATTAGGTAATTCTTCTCTTAAATTTTTACTATCCCACTTTAAAAACAGTACTGGGCTAAGATTTGAAAAATAATCCGAACTCAAGCTATCCACCATCACAAGTGATTGGAGGTTAAGTTTCCCTGCGGGAAACAGGAACTCCCAAAAACATTCAATAAAAAACAAGGGGGTATTAGTATTGTCATTTAAAATTATTCATTCACATATGTCTGTACTCATAAAGTAATATTTGTTGCGAAATATACAATCATATTTGTGAATTAATTGTATTCTAAGAAGGAAACAATAGGGGGAGTATAGTAGCTGAGAAATAGGTTATAAATACTTTAGATTCAAAATTATTTAAATATCTAAAAAAATAACTCCGTCAAGCGTTGTTCCGTACTTCGTCGTTATTTCATTTGGATCATTTGAAATAATTAAATTGAATTTTGATTTTAAAAAAAATCAACTAAAGGTTTTGATTTGTTTTTGAAAAATCTACAAAAAACTCCCCACTTAAAATTAAAGGTAATTTATTCAGAGGAACCGATCCGGCTTTGTGAATTTTGGTTGTAATTTAACAATATTCAGTTCTATCTATGAATTAATTTAAGCAAAGGGATAGTAAGACAAGTAGTTGATTGGGAAGAGAGGAATCTAGGTCAAAACTTTTAAAAAGTGATTTAATCAGAAGATTTATATCATATAATCTCTAGCTCTTTTGTCATTGTATGGCAGTTTTGTACAAGGATATCCGGTGCTGCTGCAAGGTAAGTCTTAAGTATATTTTGTATTTAAATTATTTAATGTGACTTTTTCTTAATACTTTTATACTTAATTTTGTTAATTTAATTTTCTTAGACTTAAAGTATATTTAAGTAATTATGTGATTAATAGAATTATTTGTTTATTGCTATTCTTATTCGCTTACAAAAATAGATTTTTATTCTTAAATTCACTGCAATATTGCTCTAATGATAATTATACTATTTACTTAGTTCTGTAAAAAAAAAATGTCCCTTTTTCTACATTTTTAAGTTTAATTCTAGTGTAGGATTTTCTCTCTCTCTTTAAGCCTATTTTTTAAAAGTATTACATGTTTCATTTTCCTGCTTCTATTAGGATTAGAAAGAATACCGCCATTCGTTTTCGTAGAAAGAGGTGACGGGGGGTTAAATACAAAAGATACAGGCGCCATCTATTGGCATAAAAACAAAATAATGTTAACATTAAATATTTAGTTATTATATTTAACACTTTCTTTTGTTAACCGGATTTTGTCAGAATAGTCCCATTTGATCACACAATGCCAATAGTCTTGACTTCATCAAGGGTTTTGTCAAAATGTAAGAAACTTGTTTCTCAATTGACACTTATTTCACATTTAATTTTCCCTCTAAGACTTACTCGCGTACAAGGAAGTGTTTTATTTCTATGTGCTTTGTCCTTCAATGATATTCAGGGTTTTGTGACAACTTTATTGCTGCTCTGTTGTCCACTTGAAGTGTGAGAATTTCCCTTAAGTTCTCTATGTCCTGAATACGTCTGCAAAGCCAAATTACTACTTTGGCTGCCTATGATGCTGCTTTAGCTTCAGCTGTTGAAGTGGCAACAATTGCTTGCCTTTATAGCTCTATCAGCATATATCATAACATATCCCGAGATTGAGCTACTTGTTTTGGTACATGCACTAACATCCGAATCACTATAACAATGAAGCACTCTTTTTGTCTCTGTAGCATGGTATGTTATTCCATATCCAAGTGTGCCTGCAATACACCCAAATACTCTCTTCACACTTACTATATCTTCTGCAGATGGGTTTGCATGTGATCTCGAATGAAATCCTACACTATATACTAGATTTGACCTGGTTCCCACCATCAGATACATAAGGGCACCAATAGTTTGCATACATGGAAAAACAGTTTTGGGTTTCAGACTTTTGCGATCTGCAGTCCTTTAACATAGGGGGTTGCTACAGCTTTGCATTCCTCACATACAAAACACTTAAGGTATCCAACTACGTTCGGAACCGTGATTTTGCCAAAGCATACAAACAAATATTTTTGGTGTGTAACATCTTTCCTCTCGGTTGCTGGATATTTGTTGGGAGTGATTTCGTGATAAGGAACGGATGTGTGTAACATGATGTGACGTAAGCGCGCTACTTGATTTGACCAATGAGAGTGTGGGGCTGTGTCTTTTCGCTACCCTCGCATGGGAGTCCAACTCTAGTAGCCATCAAGCACTCGAGCGCTTGACTCTAAATCCGTTAGTCACGATATTGGGGGACATGAGTGCGGCAGAATGCTTATTTGAAAATGGATAAACAATGATTTCGTTGGTCGTATACTTTTCTTCGAATCAAACGGTTAAAAAAAATTAAAGATTTCCTGCATTTTTTGTACTTTTACCATAAAACAAAAGTGGCTCTGCTCTTTTTTAAAAAATTATCACTCGCTTCCCCTGATTTTGAGTGGTGATTTTAACTTTAACTTCAATTTGTCAAACGCTGAGCCGCTCATAGCTTTTATGAATGATGAACTAAAGCTGGAAATGAATACAAATCGAAATATTTCGACAACTAACAGTGGTTGTGCCGAAATATTGACCACGCGAGGGCGCTGGTGTGCGCACATCTGTATTAAAATTGTAAAGATCGTGAGAGTGTGTGTGTGTAACTTGTATCGTAGGATGTAAGCCGCATCGCGGCAATTCGTATCTAATTAAACATTATTATACCTAAATTATCTCATGGAATTATTGTGGACTGTCTTAACTAATTCGCCCGGATACACACTCCTTTCGTTCGAAATAATTATGGACATTGCTTCGTTTATAATTCGCTACATGGTGCATCGGCCGGGAAGGACATTCGCTGCGTGATGGGGGGTGAGTACTTTCGTTTTGTCTAACTTTGAATTCGGTATTTGTCTAGTTAAGCTTATTTCTCATCATTTCTGATTTTGGTTTATTCGTAACTGTCGGTATTTGGAAGGTTGCTCTGGTATAGTTTTGTTTATTTGAATGCATATTGTTAAGCTGAATTTTGTTTGAAAGTTGTACTAAGTTGCATTCAGAATTGGTGTTGTCATTTGTATATTTGTTTGCAATTATAGTGTTTTGGTTTAAAATGGATGCAGCAAATAAGGCTATATTAGAAAGAACGAAAAAGACTCGGTCTGTTTCGAGATCCCTCGTGACAAAACAAATTAATAAATTAGAATCCGAAATAAGCAATACAGCTAATAAAACAATAGTACATGAGATAAATATGCAATTAATTTCTAAATTTGAAGAGCTGAGTACACTCGATAAGGAAATTGAGAATTTAATAGATATTGAGAGTCTAGAAGAAGAAATCGTAACTCGCGAAGAATATCGAGATAAATTTATAATTTGGAAAATCCGTGCTGAACGTTATGTAGAATCAGTTTCGAACACTGCTATTCAAGATTCGGTGGAAAATCAACCACAAAACATAACACTTCCTTTAAATAGTACAGTTAGTTCTGTTTTATCAAATCAACCGCGTTTACCTAAACTCACATTAGAATCTTTTCGGGCAAGGATATCAGTAGTTTTCCCAGTTTTTGGGCTAGATTTAAATCCGCAGTACATGAAAATTCGAGTTTAAATGATGTGGACAAATTTTCCTATTTGAAATCGGTTGTCACATCTGATGCAGAATTGGCTATACGAGGCTTAACTCTAACATCGGAAAATTATGCAAAAGCAATTAAAATTTTAGAAAATCGGTTCGGACGTAAATAACTTATTGTTGACTTTCATATGAATCGCTTGTTAAATCTGACCCCTGTCCGTAAATCGTTTGATGTTATTGCGTTAAGAAATTTATATGATCAATTAGAAATTAACATAAGGGGACTTGAATCTCTTGAAATCTCTCCCGATTCCTATAGTTGTCTCTTGTTTCCGATAATTATGAAAGCTATTCCCCCTGATTTAGCATTAGAATATAATAAAAAACATAATGAAACACAATCACAAATCACTGATTTAATTGCATATTTGCGAAGCGAAGTAGAAAGTCGCGAACGCACAGAACTTTTAGTAAAACCGCATGACCTAGAATTGAAAAATAAAAATTCCTATTCCAATACTAAGTATTTCGAAAGAACGTCTCATAGCTATCCACAGTCAAATCGAAGGGTTCAAGGTCATTCTCGATTCCACCCATCTCATAAATCGTTCTCCTCTGCAAACGAATTGCTGACGGCTGCAAATTCGAATTGCTTATTTTGTTTCGAGAATACTCATATGTCTGATTTGTGTGAGAATTTATGCGTTCAAAAAAAAAAAAAAAAAAAGAGCTAAATTAATTAAAGAAGGGAGATGTTTCATTTGTTGCAACACTGGTTGTTATGTTAAAAAGTGCAAGAAAGAGGTTGGTTCGTATTGTAAAGGTCGACATGCACGTGCTATTTGTTTTAAGTTAGAAAAATCTAAGCAAAATTTGGATTTGGAGGAAAAGAATGTTGACGTTAAAACTACGTCTTCAAATTCTGTTTTTCATAACAGAGGTGGAGTTTTATTGCAATGTGTGGAGGCCGAAATTATAGGTCGTTCTTCATCGGATAAGATATTTTGCCTTTTTGATAATGGAAGTGAGAAGTCGTTCATTAAAAAAATGTGTCTCGGAGGTTGGGGTTGAAAATATTGGGTTCGGAAAGGCTAAATATTTTTCGTTCGGTTGTAAAACTCCTAAAAACAAACTTGTAGTAAGGTCGAGGTTAGGCTAAGGAATATATTAAGCGGAGAAGAGACTGTGATTGAGGCATTGGAAATTGAGGAAATTTCAAAGGCAACACTTAGCCTACCTAATCCAGATGCGTGGGCAGAAATGGAGTCAAAAGGGTTTAGGCTAACATTCAGTTGTAATGAATCTTCTGAGAATTGTGAAATTTCATTGTTAATAGGTTCCGATTTTTACTGGTCTTTAACACATCGGATAAAAAGATTAGATTCATCATTGGTTGCAGTCGAGACTAGCCTAGGATGGTCTCTTCAGGGAAAGTGTGATGAGCGGAGTGATTGTACTTCGGTACATTTGGTTCACAGTGAAGAGGAATCGATTTCGACTGAGCTAAGGAGATTTTGGGAGATAGAAAGTTTAGGAATACTTGACAAGGGCTCGGTGACTTTAGGTAATGGGGATGAAGAGATGCTTAGTGAGTTTGATAAATCAGTTAATTTCGTAGATGGTCGATATCGTGTAAATTTGCCATGGAAACCAGGTATGAGAGAGGCTTTACAAAATAATAAAACTGTCGCACGTAAGCTTTTTGAGGGGTTGGTTCGTAGGTTTAAATGTGATCACGAGTTGTTCTACGAGTATAAGGATGTAATTGATGACTATGTTAGGGAAGGTATTGTTGAGTGTACTTCTTGTGATTCTTTATTGGATAGTCAGGGATTTTACCTACCCCATCATGCAGTGATACGTAGCGACAAAACCACAAGTCGTATTAGAATAGTATTTGATGGTTCAGCACACGAAAATGGACAGTCATCGTTAAACCAAAGTTTATATACGGGACCAAATTTGCATCCCAACATTTTAGAACTGCTTTTATGTTTTCGAAAAAGTCCTGTAGCATTTACAGCTGATGTAAAATCGGCCTTTCTTCAAATTGAATTAGATTTTCGTGATCGAGATTTTACACGTTTCTTCTGGACTGATAATTTGAATAACGAGCCATACGTTTTGAATTTCACGAGAGTTCTTTTTGGACTTCGACCTAGCCCATACCTTCTCGCAGCAACTTTAAAACATCATTTTAAGAAGTACAGAGAGCAATATCCTCATACATTTGAGTTGCTAAATAGTTCCATTTATGTTGATGACCTCATTTGTGGTCAGAATGATGTTCCGGACGCTCTACGTACTACCTTGGAGTGCTTGCAAATATTCAGTGACGCAGGCATGTTATTGCGCAAATGGCGAAGTAATTCGAAACAACTTAATTTGTTATGGCAGCAAGAAGGTGTCAAAACGGAATCTTCTGAAACTAGTGCTATTGATCTTAGACCTCCAACTAAGGTTTTAGGACTTGCTTGGGATCCAGAAAATGATTTAATTTATTTCGATCCAAAGGATCTAATGAAGTTTATGTCACGTAGAGGAGAATCGAAAAGATTTATTCTGAGTGTGGTTGGTCGCATCTTCGACCCCATTGGAATTCTTGGCCCATTCGTTATCAAATTGAAATGTCTACTTCAGGAACTTTGGACTCTAGGAGTAGAATGGGACTCTGAACTTTCCCCAAAGCTACGACACAAGTGGCAGCAGTGGAGTAGCGAAGCTGAGGGCTTGACTGAGATAAAGATACCACGGTTCTATTTAGGTAACATAGATCAAGAAATATCTAAGTGTGAAATACATTGTTTTTCAGACGCGAGTAAATCAGCTTATGGAACAATATTATACTTGCGATTTGTTACTTGTAATAAAGAAATCGAAACTAGTTTCATTTGCTCAAAAAGTCGTGTGGCACCTTTGAAATCATTGACGCTTCCTCGTCTTGAACTGACAGCAGCCTTATTGTCAGCTAGGTTGGCCAAACAGGTGTCATCTTGTCTCAAATTTGATGCTAATATATATTATTGGACCGATTCTCTCATTTCGTACTACTGGATGCGCGGCGATTCTTCAGCGTTCAAACCATACATTAAAAATCGTGTTCAAGAGATACAATTGCTCTCTGATCCGATGCAGTGGGGACACTGTCCAGGAAAGGACAACCCTGCTGATCTCCTTTCGCGTGGTACATCTGCCGTCAAGTTAGCACAGAATGAGCTGTGGTGGCATGGCCCACCTTTGCTTAAACTAACACCCGATCATTGGCCAAATCGTCACCGACATATTTTAGATTCGAGCTCTGCTCGGAAGAATTAGAACATCGTTCTAGTGTGCATGTGGCAGTTACTCAACAGAGGGAAGCTCTTGTTGACATAAATCAATTCAGCAGCCTTAAGAAACTTTTGAAAACGACTGCTTGGGTTTTCCGATTCGTGAACAATGCTAGAAACATTTACAAATCGATGGACTTCTACATTACTGCAGATGAAATACAAAATGCTGAATATTTTTGGCTTAAATGTGTTCAATCCGAATTTTATTCAGCTGAGATATTAGCCTTAAAACAAAACGAACAACTTCGATCTAGCTCTGAAATAAAGAGTTTAGTGCCGTATTTGGATGAAAACAATTTATTACGACTTACTGGACGGTTGCTTGAAGCAGACTTATGCTTTGGTGAAAAGCATCCTGTTATTCTTCCTCGACGCTGTAAATTTACAGAATTACTTGTTATTAGGGAACATGAACGAATTGGTCATTGTGGCGTATCTGCAACTTTGACTCAACTTCGGAAAAAATATTGGGTACCTAAGGGTCGTCAGTTAGTAAAAACAATGATTCGAATCTGTCTCGTTTGTAAAAATACAGTGCCAAACCAGCTGACCAGTTAAGTGGTCAGCTGCCCCGAGATAGAATCACCCAATCTCCTCCTTTCCAAAGTGTAGGAATTGATTTTACAGGTGCAATACTTGTTAAGGACAATCAAGGGACTCGCAAGTCTTATGTTTCTTTGTTTACATGTGCAGTCACTCGTGCCGTACACTTAGAACTTGTGTCGGACATGTCCACAAAGTGTTTTTACTTGCTTTACGGAGATTCCTCGCTCGTAGAGGTAATTGCAAGGTAATATACTCCGATAATGCACGAACATTTAAAGCAGCTGAAAGGGAGCTAACATATTTTGCCAACATCTTGAAAGACAGTGAATTTCAAAGTTTTGTCGCAGATAAAGGTATTCACTGGAAGTTCATAGTTGAACGTGCGCCTTGGTGGGGTGGATTTTACGAACGTCTTGTTAAAACTATAAAGGATCCTTTACGTAAAATACTTGGCAGGGCACTTCTAACATTTGAAAAACTTTCAACGATACTTTCAGAAGTTGAAGTCATCGTTAATCATCGACCACTGACATACGTGGAGAATGATCCATGAGAGCCGGAACCGCTAACACCGGCCCACTTCCTCGAGTTAGGTTATGGTGACTCTAAATATCCTATACATTTCATTGAACTGATCGACGCCACTACGGCAAAGGAGTCGTACAAGAAAAGAAAGACTTACCGAACTCTTCTTTTAAAACAACTTTGGAGACGCTGGAAAGAACAGTATTTGCTCCAGTTAAAAACAGCTAATCATTTTAAAACACCATCTGTTCATAAGAATTTAAAATTAAACGACGTAGTTCTTGTTGAAGGAAATGTAAAATCAAAATTATTGTGGGAACTTGGAATAATCAAAGAAATATTTATTGGAAGAGACGATAATGTTAGATCTTGTCTTGTAAAAACTTTTAAAGGTCTCTTCAAAAAACCCATTCAATTGCTGTACCCTTTAGAAATTGTATAATATACTTGTACTAATTTGTTTATATTTTCAGATTAATGGTAGGAGATTACACATTATTATTTAATCTCTGTTAAATTTATTTTTGTGAAATCTTGAGGTATGTATCCTAGTATTTGTTTGTTTGTAAATTGAAGCTTTGTCATCTTTAAGTTTCATTATATTGTGTACTTTAATGTATATTTACTTTTTCTTTCTAATATGTATAATTTAAATTTGATTAGTAGTATTCTATCAGTATTTTCTTTGTAAGAATTGTATTTGAATAATTGTTTGTATTAATTGTGGTTCGATATTTACTGGGTGAACATTCTGTTCACCGGTGGGGTGTGTGCCGAAATATTGACCACGCGAGGGCGCTGGTGTGCGCACATCTGTATTAAAATTGTAAAGATCGTGAGAGTGTGTGTGTGTAACTTGTATCGTAGGATGTAAGCCGCATCGCGGCAATTCGTATCTAATTAAACATTATTATACCTAAATTATCTCATGGAATTATTGTGGACTGTCTTAACTAATTCGCCCGGATACACACTCCTTTCGTTCGAAATAATTATGGACATTGCTTCGTTTATAATTCGCTACAGTGGTACTGTTATTGACGCTGTTTTTCAACGGTTTTTGAATACTTTGAAATCACAAGTATATGTGTCATATTTTAGATATCGTGAGTATATTGTCTCAGCTCTTCCTCAAATTGAACACGAATAATTATTTTTGATAAAATATTGCATTTTTTTTACTCCTTTTGTTTATTAAATGCAATTTTCATTAAAGATATAATTATTCGATAGAAATTATTTTCAATCATACCCGATTCATATTTTTTTGCAGGAAAAAAGTTAATATTGCGTATTTACCTCTATAACATGTCAGATGTTACACATCATATGCGACTACTGTAAGACTCGTTTTCTTTTTAACATTTAATGTCACTTAGATTAGAATACACGTATAGATTTGTTTTAAGAATATTATTAGTGTAAAAAAATATTTCAATGAATGAAAAATGAACTTAGAATTACCTTTTTTCAAAATACTCTCTTTTTATGAAAAAAATGCTTCTATAATAACAATATTTTGCTTTTATATAGCTAAGGCTTCTCCAGAGGGCCTGAACTACGACTTTTAAAAAATTCACATCATTTTCAGAGTGACTGCCAATTGAAATAATTATCGGTGTTTTTCTGTTAAAATTTCTCATCTCTAATGAATTAAAATATGGATAAATCCACTTCTAAATTATATATTTCAAAAATCCTAGTCCAGGCTCTGTACAGAAGTCTGGGATATATATAAGCAAAATATTATTATTACAGAAGTATTTCCCATAAAAGAAGAATATTTGGAAAAGAAATAATTCTATGTTCATTTTTTTGCCAAAACATTGCATTTAAATCACTTTTAATTGTAATAATATTCTTAAAACAGTTTCATACGTGTATTCTAATCTAAGTGACCCTAAATATTAAAAAAAAATATTCGTTTGTATGTATTTGGAAAATAATGGTTCCGAACTTAGTCGGATACCTTAAGTAGCTTTCTGGCATATCCTCTTTGGCTGATAGTTATTGAGTTGTCTTTATGATCTTCAATTTCAAAACCTAGAAAGCAGGAAATTTCTCCTACTGAGATCTTGAATTTTTATTTCAGCTCCTTGATGAACATTTCGGAGTCCTGTTGGTCAGTTGCAGCAATTAATTCATCGTCAACATACAACACCATCAATAATTTTCTACCTTTTCTTTTGACAATGTCAAGTCATGGATCAGTTTTACTTCCTTTAAAACTAAGATCTGTGAAAAATTGATCAAAACACTTGTTCCAACAGCGTGGTGGTTGTTTTAGACCATACAGGCTGCGCTTGAATTTTCATACTCTTCCTGAGCCCTTTTTGAAACTTTCTGGTTTTTGCATATATATGGACTCCTCCAGATCTTCATAAAGAAATGATGTTGATATATTAGGTGCTTATTTAGTAGCACTCAAATAAATAATCAGCGTGATTTCAATCAGTAAGTTTCAAAACATTTCATAATTAAAATATTTTCAGCATCTACTTAAACTTTTAATATGCATGTCTCTTCAACGCAGTCAGAAAAGCAAATGCAAGTAGTTTTACAAAAATACCACATTTTTACAGTTTTTAGCCCGCTTGGATGAATGGATATATCTTTAGATGAGATTAATTCACCTCAGGGCTAAAATACAGTTTATTTACTGTATATATACACAGCTATACAGTTCTAGGATATACGAAGTGTGTAAATTAAATAATGAGACTGATTTATTTATCACTTGTTTATTCCAATAAACTTACAATTCAACATTGTCTCCTTCAAAGTAACTGCCTTCTGAAGCCACACAGCGTTGGAGACGTTTATTCCACTCCTAATAGCACTGGTGGAACTCGGATATTGGAATAGCCTTCAGCTGGTCGGTTACAGCCGTTTGAATGTTTTCCAGTGTCCCAAAATGATGTCCCTTGAGGTGATTCTTTAATTTCGGAAAGAGGAAAAAGTCACAAGGACTCAAGTCAGGTGAATAAGGGGTTGAGGAGCAACAGGAATGTTCTTACTGGCCAAGAAACGGTTCACTGAGAAAGGTTTTTTGGAGCCATTTTGGCGCAGATCTTTCTCGTCTTCAATTCATTGGTCAAAATCTGATGAACGGTGGTATGATTCAAATTCAACCCTTCCCCAATCATTCTGACTGTCAAGCAACGATCTGAACGCACAAGATCCCGGAATAGAACGATATTTTCAGTGGTTTTTGAAACTGAGGGCCTTCCGCTGCGAGGTTCATCTTCAATTGACTCTCTTCCTTCTGAAAATGCCTTAAACCACCGAAAAACCTGGGCCCTTGACAAAACACTGTCTCCGTAGACTTGCTGAAGTTTTGCAAATGTTTCCGTTGCGTTGTGTCCAAGTCTGAAGAAAAACTTGATGGCAGATCGTTGCTCGAAATTATTGTCACTCATTTCAGAACACACAAAAAAACCTGTTTCAATAAACAAATCACTACAAACAATTAACTTGACTCAGCGACTTAAAACTCATACTGATGATGTATCACATGTTTACCTACTTCCCCTCCATGTCTCACTTCCCCAATGTTGCCAGATCAAACACTACGCTACCAGTCTTATTACTTAATTTAAATACCTCGTACATATATAAAATTACAGGAACACATGGGGAAGGATTTCCCGCACAATGTGTACACCAGCACACCCGCCGTCTTACTCATTCAGCTCCCGGTTTTCCGCCAGGGGGAAACTAAGCTAGTACTCTATCTGGTGGTGCCATCTAGCAGTCACTATAATAAATAAATATTACCATTTGTTACATCCTCCCCCTCTGGTTCCGACGGCGTCCCGGCGAGGAACCAAGAGTCTGTGGGACCTTTGGTGGACGGCCGCGTTTACGAAGAGGAATAAGGGGTTTTATTCTGTCATTATTACAAGGAGTTAAATTAGATGTGTGGTAAACACCAAGAAGTACCCCCGGATTATCAAGACTAGCAATCTCGTAAGATGATGGTCACTTTGTGTTAAAATCACGTAAGGACCGTCTCTGCGTGGCATTAGTTTTGCACTTCTTCCTTGCCCAGCGTTGCTCAGCTGATGTGATGCTACAAAGACATGTTCTCCAGGTTGATATGTTGGAGCCGCTTTTCTCTTTTTATCAGCCGAAAACTTCCTAATATCCTGTTGCTCATGAACTACCTCTCTAATTTGCGTGGAAAACTTTTCAAATTTCTTGAGATAGGGAGTCATCTATGGCACAAAATTATTATTCTGGATGACGACTCGGATATCGTTTACAACTTCACTTGAAGTACGTAACTCTCTACCAAAATTCAGAAGGGCTGCCGTCTGTCCTGTCCTGTTCAGAAAGCATTTGGCTGTGTTGAGGGCAAAACGGATGAAGAGTAGCTTCTCTGACCAACAGTCATGCTTGTCTTGTACTAGAATTGCCAGCCGTGGTTTCAGATCCCTATTCTTTAGTTAAACTGGGTTAGCTTGGGGATGGTACACAGGGATCAGGGATTGATGGATGTTTAATATGTAGCATATTTGTTGCATCACCACTGGCACAAACTGGGTTCCATTGTCACTGATAGGGCGGCAAGGAATGCCATAACTCAGTAAGACCTCTTCAATCAAACTAATGGCACATTCCTTTGTTGTGGCATTGGGTAGTGCAAAAAGTTCAACCCACTTGGTGGTACAATCCTCAATGATGAGGATCCCTCTTTTACCATCTTTACTCTCAGGTAGGAGCCCGAAGAGATCAATGGCCAAGGTTTCAAAACGTTGGGCTGGCGCAGGTGTCTGTAATAGCCCATAAGGCTTCTGTTTGCAAGCTTTGTATTTAAGACAGTCAAGACAGTTCTTTACATAATCAGTTATGCATTCCCTCATGTCAGTCCAATAATAATTCTTTGCTGTCCGAGTATGGATGCTTTCAGTGCCATAAGGACCAGCCATTGGGGCATTATGATGGTTTTTGAGGATCAAAGTTCTTTCATGGCTAGGAACGCTTAACTGGGCCTCTTCACTCTCAGAGTTTGGAGCATATCTGTATAGGACATACTGTTTCATTAAGTAACCCCGTTCGACCCAATTGACATAATTAACACATTCTTGTCAGGATCTTCGAGACAAGAAATAATTTTGACCAGCTCCTCATCTTTCAGTTGTTCCTCACGTATCTCCTTGGGAGACCTGGATGAGACATCAATAGTTACAGTGCAGACCTCACACTGTTCATTTTCTTCATGACACGAAGGCCGAGATAGCATATCTGCAACCACATTACTCTTTTCGGGGATGTACTCCATGTTGAGGTCGAAAGATTGTAATTGCAGGGCCCAACGGACTAGTCATCCAGTAGGAGATTTCAGTTTCATTAGCCACTTCAAGGGTTGGTGGTCAGATGCTACAGTGATGCTTGCCCCGTCAATGTATCCCCAAACTTGTTGAGGGCCCAAACCACAGCTAGAACTTCTAGTTCAGTGGTCGAGTAGTTTCTTTCAGCTGGGTGTAACATCCTGATAGCAAATTCAACTGGATGTTCCTCTTTGTCTTCTCCTTGTAGGAGGACTGCTCGCAGAGTATAGTTACTGTCATCAGTTCTTATCAGGAAAGGTTTAGAGAAGTCTGTTTGCTTCAAAATTGGTGGAGACACCAAACATTGCTTCAAGGTCTTAAACGCTTTCTCCTCTTCCTCTGACCATTTCCAGGAAGCTTTTTACTTAGGTTGCTCAAGGGGAGGGCAATCTCAGAAAAATTGGCTGTAAATTTGCGGTACCATGAGAGTGTTTGCAGGAAGGACTGCAGTTGTTTCACATTTTTAGGTGGTCGAATCCCTAAATTAGCTGAAATCTTCTCATGATCGGCTTCTATTACTTGGGGTGTAATCCATAGACCCAAGTATTTAACACGGGAGCAGGAAAATTGGCATTTCTCCCTGTTTGCTCGTAACTTGAAATCCATCAAGCGCTTAAAACTGCCTCTAAGTCCACTAGATGTTGTTCAATTGTGGGGTCATTTAAGTATTCAAGTACAGGTAACCCTCTTCGGAAAATATCCATTACTCTCTGAAAGGTTGCGGGTACATTCTTAAATCCGAAGAGCATCCTTTTGAACCGGTAAGTTCCAAATGGACAAACAAAAGTGATTTTGTCTCTATCAGCAGGATTAACATTCACTTGGTGGTAACCAGACTTTAAGTCAATTGTGGAAATGTATGCAGAATGTTTTGCCTCCTGCAGTAAATCATCCATTCGTGAAAGTGGTTAGGTATCAGGGACCGTGACTTCATTCAACTTCCGGTAGTCGATACACAGGCGAAACTGGTTTTGTGGCTTTGGGATCTGTACAACAGGAGCTCCATAAGGAGATTCACATTCTTCAATTATATCTATTTCAAGAAGGTCCTCAATTTCCTTTCTAAATATTTCCTTCTTTACAGAAGACATTCTGTATGAGGGTACAGAGATAGGATGACTATTTTCCGTGTTGATATGGTGCTCTAAGATTGTTGTTGCTTCTCCTCCCTGGTTCGAAGACATTTTGGAAGGATTCCAACAGGAGGTTAAGTTTCTCCTTCTGGACAGAGGTTAAACTTTCACCTCCCCCCCTCTCTATTAATTGACAGGTGTTGCTGGACATCTCAGCTATGGACAGAGTGTCCAATTCTTCACCAAATGGGCACTTGGGGGTAAGATTGTCCCAGATCTACCAACAAGCATTCTTCACATCTAGAATCAATCCAGAAGAACTAAGGAAATCTGTTCCTAGAAGAGTTCGATTTCCCTTTGCCTTTGAGAGAATGATGAATCTTGTCAGGACTGATCTCTCCTCAATCTCTACCATCACTTGGGTTGTGAGGGTCTCACCTGTGATCTGTTGACCATCTACCAAGATCATTACTAATGTGGTTTCCTGGAAAAGGAGTCCCTTATCCTTAAATACCTGTTACATCCTTTCCCCAACAATTAAATGTGAAGATCCTGTGTCTGCCTAAACACGTCCCTTTATTCCACAGAAAGTTATGTCGATTAGGCTTAATTGAGGGCTTCTGGTCTGAGCTGTGTAGGCATTGATGTGATTGGTAACTAAGTCTGTTCTTTGTGAAGAGTTGGAGTTGCAGGTAGGGCACCTAGACTTTATAACCCCTTGTCTCCCACAGCCATAGCATCTGAGAGGAGATCTCTCATTTGGTACTGGATGGGAATATTCCTTTTTAGGAAGACGTTCAGGTTTCCTGGATGATACCTGTTTTCTATCTTTGAAGGTTTCACTTGCCTTTACATGTCTCCTAGGTCCATTGGGTAAGGAAGGCCGGATAATGTCGAAAGTTTCCAGCTTATCTGCTAACATTTCTGGGGAGATAAGTTCTTCCCAGATATCCATGTAATGTTCCTTACACTCTGGAGAGCACCTCTTTTTTATTTGATCGGCAGTCATCAAATTCTTCAAGCCATCAAATGGATCAATTTTAAGTTCATTGAGCCAACCTTCAAAATATGCCTAGATTTCAGAATAATAATCTTTCCACGTCCCATTTGGGCTTTTTCTGAGACTTGAAAATGGCTCCCGGAATTTTTCTGTAGTTAACTTGAATCGTTGCAGAAGCATTCCTCGAATGTTGGAGTAATCCCTGAGTTTCTCCTTGGGCTTACGGGCAATGAGGGAGGTTACATCACCAGGTAGAGCACCAATGAGATAGGGGACCCACAGATGTTCCCCAAAATTCAAAAGCTTCATTTGACGTTTGAATAAGGTGAGAAACAAGTCCATGTTATCAACTTCAGGATTGAATGTTGGTAACAACTTTTTTAATTCAATTTTTGTTTGGGGTAGGGTTTGTGGACCTACGACTCTTTGAGTCTCATTTTGCAGTCGTATTTTCTGCAGCTCAAATTCACGCAGTGTTTGCTCTTTTTGTTCCTTTTCCTCGTCTATTCTATTTGATACGATGCCCTCAAAGATATATTTCATAAATTCTGGGTCTTCCTTGTAAGCATCACTTGCTAAAATTTTAACCCTTATAAATCCATTATTTTTATCTCTTCTCCATCAAACTCAAATTCGCCTAACTCAATAGCAAGCTTAATGAGATCAGCTTCTTTCCCTTTTCCCAGAAATGACATGATTGAAAAAATTTAAGAGTTTCTTAAATTTAAGAGTTTCTTAAAATTAATTCCCTGACCTTAGTTATTTATTTTATTCCTTTATTTATAAAGGAATAAAATAAATAACTAAGGTCAGGGCCCGATTGTCCACCAAAGCTCTTACAAATATGGGAATACACTTTAAAATATAGCTAGCCTTTAAATCTTATAAATTATTATGTGAACTTCAGAAAACAATTTAAATGGGTAAATAAATTAATAACATCTTCAAAATACCAACAAGGAACATTAATTCTAATAAAGTAATATAAAGAAAAATTAGGAATCATCAGTTGTAATGATACAACAATTCAATGCAATGAAAATACTAAATAAAACTAAAAATAATCAGGCTTGTAATTCTACCTAATTTCAATATGTGAAATCAGTAAAATATCAAGCAAAATAAGAATTATCAATGTGAAATTCAAAATATTAAACAGGAAACGTTATCGCAAGAAATAAATTAATATAAAGCAAAATTAAGAATTATCATTGCATAAGAATACCAAAAAATCAATGAATTAAAATAATAAAATAAGATCATGCAAACAAAATTGTGTAATGCTATATGAATTCAATATGAAATTCTTCTATACAATATCAAGCAAAATGATTATTGAAATTAATATCCATATGTAATGAT
This sequence comes from Trichonephila clavipes, assembly GCA_019973935.1. Classification (NCBI taxonomy): domain Eukaryota; kingdom Metazoa; phylum Arthropoda; class Arachnida; order Araneae; family Nephilidae; genus Trichonephila; species Trichonephila clavipes. The sequence goes on along the minus strand of BMAU01020335.1, from coordinate 380,933 downwards.
AAATTTAGTATACATAAGGTGTTCTGACACAGTCAATAACACTGTAGCAGGGTTTCTATCCCTTTTTTTTGTAAAAAAACCCCTCACCACACTGTAGCAGGACTGCTACCACGAATTTTGAAGAAATGAACACTAGCACTAACACACTGTAGCAGGATTGCTATCGCGAATTTTGAAAACTTTCAACAGGAAATATATTTTCTTCCTTTTCCTCTTCAGACAATTGAAGTCAGGATGATTCATTTTGTCTCTTTCGATTTCCAGGGATTTTGGCAGGAACCTAGATGGATGATTATAAAAGAAAAAATATATTCGGGGTTCATCTCTTGCTCTTTAGAAGGCTTGTGGCGCAAGACCAATACTTTCTTCCGGAACGGTATGGTTTACAGAGCTGGTTAAATTTTCATCGTTCTGGCCACGTTTCGCTCACAGTGATGGATCCTTCTTCTACGGGGTCGATAGGCTTAAGCCACGGATTTGAGCGCCAGTTATAGCCCGCTGGGATGAATGGATATATTTTTGATGAGACTAATTCAACTCAGGGCTAAAATACAGTTTATTTACTGTATATATACACAGCTATACAGTTCTAGGATATACATATATAAAATTACAGGAACACATGGGGAAGGATTTCCCGCACGATGCGAACACCAGCACATCCACCGTCTTACTCATTCAGCCCCCGGTTTCCCACCAGGGGGAAACTAAGCTAGTACTGTATCTGGTGGTGCCATCTAGCAGTCATTACAATAAATAAATAATAAATATTACCATTTGTTACAAGTTTTGTTTACAGTTAATCATATGTTGTTGTTGTTACTGATGCCACCTGATCGGCAAAGGCCAGATAGAGACCCACGAAATTCATCATGGCAAAGGGCTAAGTGACGCCTGTCGTTAGCCGTAGCTTTGAGCACCATACAGGTGACAGAACGATTTGGCTCGTTTTCACCCCAATTTTGAGGGAGGACATCTGGGGGTGGTCAGGGGCCTGCCAACTATCTACCCTTCCACCAACCACATGAGAGGACTTGCGGCTCGACGGCTATTTAAAGTACCCCCATGCGGCAAAGGCCCTATACATTTACAAACATCCGTGTCTTCTCCGTGATTCGAAACCAGTCCCTACGGCACCGCAGTCAGCATCGCCAACCAATATACCGGTTGGGCAAATCATATGCAAAATAAAAATACAAAAAATATTATATTCAATATTATATATTCACAACATGATTTAACATTTAATGATTTTTAATACAAACTGGGCAAAAGGCATATACATATAAGATTTTAAATCTTTAGACCTTACCGGTTGTTTTATCTTCCTACCACATCTGGTAGTTGTTTGATTATCAGATGAGAGATGGGAATCTGTATGATCTGAATTCCCATCTGTTTGTTTACATGTTGTCGGCTTGTCATCTTTGTCTGTAACCAGCAAATAGGCTGGTTTTAGACGATCAATTGATATATTTACATTTTTGTCTTTAATTGACAAAGTGAAAAATTTGTCAGAACGTTCAACTACTTTATAGGGTCCTTCATAAGGTGGTTCAAGGGCTTTCTTCACTGTCTACTCTCACAGAAACATGAGAACAAGATCTGAGATCTTTATGCACAAATATTCTTTGGCGCTTGACACTATTTAATGGTACTGGTTTCAGATCCTCCATAAATTTCTGCAACTGTGGGACAAAGGTTTCTTGGTCCATTTTGAAGGTAGGTGGCTCGAAGATTTCTCCTGGCAACTTGATGTTGGTGCCATACACCATTTGGGCAATTGTGTGATTTGAGTCTGGTCTGGCAGCTCGCAAGCCAAATAGAACAGTTGGCAGGGATTCAGTCCATTTGATGTTGTTATGTGCCCTTATGGCCCCTTTCAGAGTCCTATGCTGCCTCTCTATTTTCCCATTACATTGGGGATGGTACGAGGTAGTATGTGATACTTTTGCACCAAATATAGCAGCAATACATCTAAATAATTGTGACTCTTCCTGTATTCCTTGGTCAGTTATAATTTGGGCAGGGACTCCAAACCTACTAATCCAATTGTTTTAAAAAGCTTTACCAACTATTTCTGCAGTTATGTCACATAGAAGAATTGCTTCTATCCACGAAGAATAATGGTCAATGCAAGTCAGGCAGTACTCCAGGCCTTCTGAAGGTGGTATTGAAACATCTGCATTCAAAACTCTTCTGGGATGTATGGTCTAATCTTGGATGTTGAAATATCACACCATAGTGTTTTTCCTGATGGTAGTGTTGAGGGCTTAAACTGTAAAGATGAACTCCCCTGCATTAGTTTTTCCAATTCTTTACCATGTTCTTGCTTCTCTGCTATAGCATCATAGTCGATGGTTGCGACTGATCCAATTCTTGACAATGCATCAGCAACTACATTATCTTTTCCTTGAACATGTTGAATATTAGTTGAAAATTCGGAAATAAACCATAGCTGTCGAAGCTGTCTTGGGGATGCTTTTTCCTTTTTCTGCCGAATTGCAAATGTTAGAGGCTTGTGATCAGTATAAATGGTGGACTCGTTGCCTTCTAACAGATGTTTGAAGTGTTTTACTGAAAGGTATATTCCCAGCAGTTCTCTGTCATAGGTACTATACCTTCTTTGTGTGTCATTTAACTTTTTTGAGTAAAAAGCTATTGGCTTCCAGTCCTCATTTTCAAACTGTTGAGGTACTGAGCCCACAGTGAAAACTGATGCATCTGTGCAAATTGCAGAAATCTCAAATATGCTATTTGATCAACTCCCATCACTGATATGGAAATATTGATTCGATGTCCATACTGCTGGAATCTTTCAAATGCCATTTTTAGATGTTCTCTGTGCTCCTCTTCTGAAAATGAGGCAACAAGTACATCATCAAGATAAGGAAAAACAAACTACAGTCCAGACACTACTTCAGTGATGAAACGTTGGAAAGTTGATGGGACATTCCTCAGTCCAAAACTCATAGTATTGAACTTGTACAGGACAAATGGGGTGGTGATAGCAGTTTTTCGTTGTTTTCCTCAGCAATAGGTATCTGATAATATGCCTTCACAAGATCTATCTTTTAAAAGATTTTTTATCCTTCAGAATGTAGTTAAAATCCTCAATTCTAGGAATTGGATATCAATCTGGCACTGTCTGTGCATTGAGTTGCCTGTAATCGCCACATGGTCTTAATGAGACATCCATCTTATTAACCAAGTGCAAAGGACTTGCCCATTGAGATTTTGAGGGTCTGATAATGTCGTTATCCAGCATAAACTGGAACACCTGCTTCTCCAGCTTCAACTTATCAGGGGCCAGTTGCATTACCTTCGAATAAACCGGTTGGCCAGTTGTTAGGTTGTGGTGCTTCACTCCATGCTTGACAATTCTGTTTACAATGTTACATGCAAGTTAGGCTTCGTTAGATCCGGACATGAGTTAAGCATGTTGAAATACTTGGAGGCTCCATTGACAGTGCTGAGATCATAATTTTTTTAACGGTAGCAATTTCTCCTTTAATTAAAAGATTTGTTACCCCATCGATTAATTTCCTGTTGTGTGGATCTATCAGTAATTGGAATTTTTGAAGGAAATCAGCACCTATGATTCCTAGCTTAACTTTCGCAATAATAAATGGCCACTGAAATGGGCGTCTTAAGCTCATATCCAGCGTGAGAATTTTTACACCAAATGTTGGAATTTCAACGTCATTTGCAGCGTACAGTTTAAATTGAGACTTGGCACTCACCTTTTGTTTTTGTCCAAGGGAGGATTAAGACGTCTGCTGCACTATACACAAGGAATTGGCAGCCGGTTCCTCTGTCCTCGACAAATAATCAGTATTTGCGTTCTAAAATTTTGGCAGCAGGACTCGCCGTGGCGTCTACTGCTGGGACTAGATTCCCGACTCATCGAAACTGCACGGCTGTACGTATTTGCTAGGAAGACATTTCTTCCCGAATCGGAAATGGTAGAAGCAGAATCTTCCCTGAGAATTGTCGTGGCACCTTGATTTACTGTGACTTCTACTCCTCTGATGGTGATGAGGGCTAGGGCTCCGTAATTTCCGTTGCAACTGTAATGAGGCAATTTGGCTTTCAAGTGTGGCTATTTTAGCCAGAAGTCGATCCACTCCAACGGAATCCTTATGCACCGCTGCGACATCTATTGTTCTCGACGCCATCTCCACGATCTTGTCGGCCATCTCCGCTATTTTGTTGAGGTGTTCTTCAGTGACAATGACAACGCACTTGACAAAATCGGGCATCTTATCCACCAGATAAGAAATTAATCCAGGTCACCAGTTATTAGGAGCTTGTTTAGTAGCACTGAAATAAATAATCAGCGTGATTTCAATTATTAAGTTTCAAAACGTTTCATAATTAAAATATTTTCAGCAACTACTTGGACTTTTAATATGCATGTCTCTTCGACGTAGTCAGGAAAGCAAGTGCAAATAGTTTTACAAAAAGTACCACGTTTTTACAAAAAAATATATTTGTTTTCAGTTAATCATATGTACTATTGATAGAGGTAAAAAAGTAAAAATACAAAAACTGAAACATAAATTACGAGGAACATTTTAAAAATTAACAGTAATTAAGTCAATTTAAATAAGATAAGTTTAATATTTATTATTTAGGTTTAATATTTATTATTTATTCGAAAAGAATTAATTTAGATTCTCTCTAAAACCATTCCAGCTTATTTCACTGATTCTAAAACAGCTTGATAAGTGGAGTCATCTAGTGGCACAAAAAATAATGAATTATTGTGTCCTCACAGATACATCAAATTGAGTCAAGTACATCCTTTCTTCAGCTGTAATGCTTAAAACTGTTCGTATTGTTCTTAATTTGGCTACAGGAATTTCTGGATTATAGTCATCTTAACATAACTCTGCTTCCATAATATGATCCTCAAACCGTTTTGGCTTCTGCAGAAGTGAGCGGTTCCTCAGCTGTCTACCTGATGTACACATACACTGGTGTGCAAAAATTAAGGACGAGACGGCTTTGTCAATATAACTTTGTACAAAAGCTTTCCAAATCAACACATTTAATACCGTAAGATCCCTAATACGTAAGGACATGTGTAATGTAAGCAACACTTACTAAAAAGAGAAATCAGAGGGATAAAAGAAGCTTGATTGAAAAAGTAGCATGGAGCGCAATGCGACTGAAGGCCGAAACATCCCTGTGATGGGTGTCCAGCAAGAAACATCCGGTCTTTAGTAGGGGATATGATCTCCCCTGACTGCTAGGCAGGTTTCACAGCGTCTGCTCATGCTGAGAATGAGGGTGTCAATGAGTTGTTGAGGCATTGCTGCCCATTCGTCTTGCAGCGCCAATCGAAGCTCCCGAATCGTTACTGGTGGTAAGGTACGAGCTGCCAAGCGTCTGCCTAGAAAATCCTATACATGCTCTATGGGATTGAGATCCGGAGATCGTGCCGGCCAAACCATACGTTCAATATCCTCACTCTCTAAGAGCTGTTCGGCAGCTACTGTGCGATGACATGGTGCATTGTCGTCCATGAAAAGGAACTGCAGACCCATAGCGCCTCTAAAAAGACGCACATATGGAAGAAGAATCTCGTTACAATAACGGGTCCCGTTGACTGAACCTGCGTCGAAGATGTGAAGGTCTGTACGACTACCAAGCATGATGCCTCCCCAAACGAGAACACCGCGACCTCCATACCTGTCCCTTTCAATGATGTTCGAGGGATGATTGCGGCTTCCCCGCTCTCTCCAGATGAGTATGTGATGAGAATCGCTACTCAAACTGAATCTGCTCTCATCTGTAAAGAGTACTCGTCCCCATTCATTGTCTCTCAATTCCGGTGTTCCCGGCACCACAGAGAACGCCTTCTCCGATGGGCAGGCGTTAAAGGTACACACCGTACAGGGTGTCGTGCAAACAGACCACCACCGTGCAGTCTTCTGGCCACGGTAAAACGCGATATCGGTCGTCCAGTCGCCTGTGTCGTGTGTCTAGCGATTTCTCCCGCCTGTTTCTTCTGGCCTGTAAGACAATGTACCGGTCATCTGCGGGTGTGGTTCCTCGTGGACGACCCCTACTGAATCCCCGGGTAGCTGTTCCTGTAGTTTGAAATTGTCTCCAAAGTCGTGAAACGATGCTGTGAGCAATTCCGAACTCTTAAGCCACACTTGTCACACTGCGGCCTTCCTCCAACTTCCCAATGATTCCACCTCGGGTAAAAGCATCCAGATGTCATCTAACAGATTGATTATTCGCCATTTATCGCTGAGGCAGCAACTCGGTGTGATTTTAACTGCTATACGGCGTGCAATCTCTTTGCCTGAAGTACTGATCTTACACCGACAACATGCTTTATACTACTCAGACACTCCCCCATTACGTCTACCTGCATATCTGCGCATGTGCTACCGTACATCACCTTATTTAATCTCCTGATTGGTCTTTCTGTCCACTCTGCCTCTTCGTTCAGCTGATATGCTAATTTTTCGACTTCGTCCTTAATTTTTGCACACCAGAGTATATACACTCATGGACAAAAGGATTAGCACACCAAGAAATAATTGCGGGATCGTAACGAAACTTGGCATAAAGGTACATGTCGGGGAGATATGCAAACGATTAGAAATACAGCGCGATTGCGCATTACGTATAGCCAGTATAGGGCGTTTAACGTCGTTCTACATGAAGTATAAAACAGGTAACCAAAGTTTGTTTAAATGTGCTTAATCAATTTCAAAGGAAGAGCTGAGGTAGACATGCCATTACGCCGTTTTCAAAGACAATACGAGCATCTGTCGCAGTTTGAAAGGGAGGGAATCATCGGTATGGTGGGAGTTGGGTGGTCAGCTAGGCGAGTAGCTCGTCAATTACGCCGTTCTGATTGTGTTGTGAGAAGGTGTTGGTTCACAGTTTATCCGAGAGATGTCATTTACACGAAGACCAGGCTCAGGACGCGCTTGACACACTAGTCGTCGAGAAGACCGCCACATCGTAAGAAATGCACTGGTTTCTGTTTGAGCCAAAGCTCATATGGACTTGCATTTTCTATTGACGACTTTCCTGTTCTGTTTAGTATATATATGGTAAAGTTAACTAATTCAGCCCAGATGGCTGCAAGGAAAAATGACTTCAGGATTTGAGTTTTTTAATGTTCTGGCCATTTCGATAAGGGTTCACATTTCTTGTTCACTGGCTCCATTTTGTTCCGGGGTGTAAGGTGCAGTCAGCATTTGAGCGATTCCATTTAAACGTAAAATTTGCCGGAACATCTTTGTTATCAAATTCTCCGCCATTATCACAGAGGAATTTTTTCACAGAATATCCCAATGACCTAGTATGTGAAAGCATGTGCTCTAACACCTTTTTTACTTCTGACTTCTCTTTTATTATGTAACCATAGCGAAACTATTTAAAGTTGTCTTTGAATACAACTAGATACTTTTTCTTCTGAAATGACTCATCAAACATCTGCTGAAATCAGTTCACCAGTCTCAGGGGCTTTCTTCCTGGTGCCAAATGATATCCTGTGTGCTTTGCCAAAAATACACGGCTCACATAATTCTTTATCTAGCTTGATGCGGATGCCTAGTTTCTTTTCAAGGATGTTTCGGATGTGACGTTTATCTTGGTAGCCCCATTTTTAATGATACAACTGCAGCAAGGAGATGTCTGCTACAACAGTATGAACTTCTGACATTTCTTTGGGCAAAATTGGTTCAATATTTGCTTTGATTAAGAAACCATTTACTCTTTGAAAACCATAGAGCACTACATCATCGTTGACTTTTAACCAACACTCTGTAGGAGTAGACACAAATTCATTGTTTTGATTTCTGTCTTGAGCAGCAAGTACAGAGAAAAAATTTCTATGAATCTTTGGAACATATCAAACATCTTTTAGAAAAACTTCCTGGCATTTTCCATTAATAGTTGATTTGACTTTTATGTGCCTTTCCCAAATGCAACTAATGTTTCCTTTCCAACAAATTTAATGCCACAAGGACTATTATTTATAAAGTTAACAAAATATGTGGAGCAGTTTATGATATGCTTAGTAGCTCCATTGTCAATCCAATACGATGTAGGGCTAGTCTCTGATGTACAGACTTCCTCAGATATAGACATCAATGCTATGTTAGTTGATAATGTATTTGATTGCTTATTTCTCAATTTATTTTTTGATAGTCTTCCATCTGAAATCCACTTTCTGCAGTATTTTATCCAATGACCGCTTCGTTTACAGTAATTGCAGCTATCTTCTTTTCTTGACTTGGACTTATATTTACCTACCTGTCTGGGTCTTTCTGATTTTGTAGCTATTAAGGCTTCCTGGGATTTTTTGCTACTGTATTCAACTTTAGTAAAATTTCTTTCGAACATACATAGCTGCACTGTTTGTTCTTAAAATGACTTCTTGTCATCTCCAGCCAACAACATCCAACTGGATTTAAAGAATTCAAACTGTCAAAGGAAAATATGTAGCACTTTACAGAGTAGCGTCAAATCAGGCAATTTATTTTCCTTGCTAGCTTCAAGTCCATTATTCAGTTCATTCCAAAGACTTCTTAGCTTTGCAATGTGTGTAGTGACATCCTCTTCTGGAACCCAGCTGAATGCAAAAGACTCTACACAAATTTTAAATAACTGATCTTTTGAAGTTGCCTCAAACTGCTGCTTTAATGATTCCCAAACTTCAAAGGCTGTTTCCTTGTCCATAATTTTCTGGTACACAGCATCAGTGATATCACTTGCGATCAATGATTTTGCATAACTATTAGCTTTTCTGTAAAAATCGCAACATTCTTTGTGCTGTTTTCATACAGATTCTTGTGTATCATTATCTGGCTCATTCTGGCCTTTTCAACTTGCCATCTATGACCTCTATCGCTCCTTCGTGGTAATCGAGTAGGTCGCTTATCTTCCGTTTCCACATCAGGCAATCTGTTCCTTGGTCAAAGGCTTAATATGACGGCAGAAATCCATACTTATTTCCTTTTTAGAAATTTAGATTTGCAGGTTTCTTAAATAATCTGTATTAATACTAACGACAACAACGATCGTCTTCTGTTTCTTCCTCGATCTCTTCAAAGTGGCTGGAAGAGCACGGCATCTTCCCACCAAACTGCCGATCAACGAAACTTTGCCGCGACTTGTTGCTTCCAAGAAAGAAAGTTCTTTCTGCCTTTCTATCTTAAAAGACTCATAGTCTTTGATATTTTAAGCGTGGCTTAAGCTTGTGCTGGTACCCATAACCTGTTTAAATTTTATTATTTATGCAACATTAGCAGAGGTAAAATACAACCTGCATACTAGGGGACAAGATCTAGAGTGATTATACATTATGAGAAAGGAAGTTATATAAATACAAAAGATACAGGCGCCATCTAATGGCACAAAAACAAATCACATTAACATTAGATATTAAGTCATTATCTTTAACAGGAACTAATTATAAGAGAGTGTACAGTTATTTAACTTAAATTTGAAAATTTTTCAGCTTGTTGAAAATTAGGCATAACTTGTAGTATTCGGGCATTTTATTACAAATAATTAAGAAATATTTAATAAGAAGTACCATGTAGTTAAAATAGTCTATTAATTTTTGTGTCTTGTGTAAACCAAAAAAAAAAGTATTTTGTTCCAATAAATTAAATTGCTTACCAGAATAAGAAAGAATATACATTTAAAAATGTATAATAGTTGCATTTATCCCCATATACATTAATATGCATACGCAAAGTGATATATATCTGACAGCAACTTTTTGACTTTTTTCAAAAAGCTAACAACGTGAATTGAATATAAAGACGTTATGTAGAATATATATAATTATATTATTGCAAGAGGGATACGTTAATTTTTGATTGAAATGAACTAAATCTATAATCTAATCTGACCAAGCTTTTATAAATACTAGACGCGATTATTTTTAGTTAATTTTTGAAATCCACTTTTTTATTATATGGAAATCTTTGCAATTAGTCATAAAATATAATAATATAAAAAAAATTTCATTTGTATATTAAACCAAAATATGAGTAAAAACATTATTATTGAGTGAAAACTGTGGTTAATGGTCAATCCATTATTTTATTTGGATCTTTACATGAAAAAAATTCATCGAATTTTTAAAAAAACAAGTATTTACGGATTACGTAACGATTTATTTAATTCTAATTGATGCCCAATATAACGACCAAATCAAATTATTGATTTAAAAAATCTATCAATATAATAAAATATTAATTGTCAATAAATTTTAAAATAATTATACATTGTACTTTGTGAATACAAATTTTACCAAGAAATTAAGCATTTCAAATTACTTTTTATAAGCGCTTTTTATTCTAAATCATGTTACTTACCATTGAGACTTATTGATTAAATTTTTAAAAAAATATATGAAATGAATTCTTATTTTATTTGACGTATTTATTTGCAACGTTTCTATAATCCATGAAAGAGAAACTGCTTCAATTTGGAATTTTTATGCAATCACAGCATTTATTTCATCATCGTAAAGCTACCGAATTTAAATTTAATATAGTTCTATAGCAGTAACACAAAAAAAGAAATATCCAATTTAGAATAACCGGAACTCATTCCTTTTAATGAATTTCCTCTTTCTAAATCATGAATAGTCCTATTATTTAAATTAATTCAATATATTTTCGGTTTCAATAGCCCGGTGTGATATCCTAGCCGTGTAAATTGAGGAAACTTCATTTATGTTTTGATGGTTTATTTACAAATACACATAGGACACAACTATTTACTTCTATTATTTGATGACCGAATGATTGACTATTAGAAGAAACACTAAAGAATGTGCCAGGATGGCATCCGACACATCTGCCTCCGGCAGATATAAAAGATTTCACTCAAAGCTCGCTGGTAGAGCTCACAGATTTCTCTTCAAGAGATAAACACAAAACTATCTCTTCACAAAGCTCTCTGGTGGAGCTTACCGTATTCTTTCGTTGCGAGACAATCACTGGAATCCAAATATCCACACGAAGCTCACTGGCGGAGCTCAACAAACGCTCTCGTCGAGAGGAAATCACCAACTCCCAAACATTCACACTACATTCGCTGATGGAGCGAAAACAACTCTCGTCGAGAAGTAATCACTGAATGATCCTGGCGTGGCACTCACGCAAGCGCAGTACTTCGGATCAGTCCGCATTGCCCCCTAGTGTTTCAGAAAGGGTGTACATTTTATTACACTGGCTAGCTTCAAAAAATAATAATTAGCAATGCTTTTAAAATTTGGCAATTAAACATGGATTTTATCGGCAATGCAAAATTTTCTAATTAATCAAGCATTTTATATACGTAGTACTTTCTGTTCTAAATCATTTTACTTACAATTATAATATCATTGATTTTCTTTTTTAAAAAGTTGACAAAATAATTTTATAACTTACTCTTATTTGAAAAGAATTTGTTGCGTGTATTTAAACTTACACTGCTGACCACGGTAAATGCAACACCATTAAGGAAGAATGCAAATAACATGAAAATTACAACATGCATTAGTGGAGGTGAGATATGCAAATGATTAGAATTTCAGCGCAGACACACATCACGCGCACCTGTGGCGCCACCTCAAAGCGCTATTAAGGCTCGGAGATTTCGACGATTTCAAGTTCGACAATTGTGTTTTTCTTGCAGTTTTTTGAAAAAACGATCAGTTATGTCTCGTAGAAAACAGCGATCAGCTTTTGATCAAGTATACGAGTTCGACAGTGGAAGGATAGTGGCCTACCGAGATTGTGGCTTATCTTTCAGGGAAATCGGTAGTCGTGTTGGACGAAACCAAACAACTGTAATGCAGATATGAGACCATTGGATGCAGGAGGGTACGACGGACCGACGTGGTCGATCGCATTCACCTCAGTGCACCACTTCACGTGAGGACAGGCAAATTGTGCGCATGGCAGTGACGGATCGCTCAGTCACATCACGAACCGTAGCACAGCACATTGATTCTGTAACGCATCATTCAGTGTCTGCGTGTACCAATCGACGCCGTTTCAGCAAAGTGGTCTGTCCGCAAGAAGTCCATTGCTTGGTCTACCCTTGACGTAGAACCACAGACGTCTCCGTCGCCAATGATGCGATGAAAGAAGGATGTAGGCGGCAGAATGGAATGAAATTGTCTTTACTGACGAGTCACGCATCTGTCTGCAACACCGCGATGGTCGGATTCGAGTCTGGAGACACCGGGGAGAGAGGATGCTGAACAGCTGCGTTATGCACCGCCACACTGGTCCTGCACCGGATATTATGATATGGGGAGGTATTGGATATCACTCTCGCCCCCCTAGTTCACATTACCGGTACTTTAAACAGCCAGCGCTACATCTCCGATGTGTTGGAGCCAGTTGTCCTTCCTTACTTTCAGGGCTTGGCCACAGCCATATTTCAACAGGATAACGCGTGACCTCAGGTGGCACGCATTGTCCAAAGGTTCTTCGTCAATCACTAGATTGACTTGCTTTCCTGGTCGGCTCGCTCTCCGGATCTTTCACCGATAGAAAACATGTGGTCCAAGGTTGCTCAACGATTGACCCAGATTATACCCCCAGCAGATCAACTTTGGCAACGTGTGGAAGCTGCTTGGTCTGCTTTACCCCAAGAACATATATATATTCAAAGTCTCTTTCAATCAATACTGAGGCGCGTGGCAGCGGTGATCTCGAACAATGGCGGCTACTCTGGCTACTGATTCTGGCAGGAACCACACTTCACAGAAGTCTATAAATTTAATCATTTGATACTTGGTCAACATGTTATCTACAAACCAAATTTTGTTGTGCTATCTCTTGTCTTTCTTGGTGTTGCATTTACGGTGGCCAGTAGTATACATTCCACTAACGTTGTTATAATTTTTGAGTCAAAAAATAGCTCTCTAGAAAAATATAGCTTCTCTCTCTCTCTCTCTCTCTCTCTCTCTCTCTCTCTCTCTCTCTCTCTCTCTCTCTCTCTCTAGAAAATTTATTATACTTCGTGCAATAGTTGTTAGTCCTGGTAAATAAGGACGTACCTGGTAAATGAGTTATTACGTTTTGAGAACACGTTTTATCTCTATAATTTAACATTTGTTTCTGTCAAACGGTTTAATTTTTGCTAATAAAAATTTCACTTTTCGATTTAAACGTTTCTTCGTCACTTTGTTCAAATTTACCTTCACTATCATGATAACTATTCATCATTTCACCAGATTCTTCCTAATTGACTTGTGTGTGATTAATTTCTTCTTCTTATGTTTCAACTTGATCTAACAGAAATCGTAGACACTCCATTTTTTTTCATATTTTGTTAATTTACGTTTGCAAGCTATAATACAACGTAAAAAACAATACATTCATAGGTAAAAAAATTCCAAACCCTGTTTGAAGAAAAAATTTTTAAGCAAATATACCCAGTCTCCTCAAATGCCGCAAGCTTCAAGAAAAAACTACCACTCCTAGAAACAGAGGAGATATGAGACAAAGCCGTAACAAATTCATCGTGACTGTCAAATTAGGGGATACTGACAAGGTCACTGATAACAAACACACACGCACAAACAGGTTTCCCAGAATTAAAGATTTCATGAGCCTAAGGTCGTGCTCCACGCGACATCTCCCGGGTTAAGTGATTTGAACATTTAGTGTATTACCATTAAGTTCAAAGGGGGGAAGCATTTCTAACAATCCTGTATCATAAAAAGCTGGAAAAAGTAATCATTTTTCATAACATTTAATTAGCTGTTTGAAATATCTCAATGTATTTCCTCAAAGACAGCTCTTAATTCATGAATACAAAAGCGCCATCTCTTCATCTACCCGACCTAGATTAGTGGGAGGTAATGATTGATGACCCAAGCTGCCATAATAAAACCAATTTTTTATTATCAATTATAATACTCAAAGACAATCTTACTCAAAGAAGGAAATCAGGAATGATATATCGTAACCCTAAATCCTATATGAATAAGCGCCTGAAAAATCCTCTAACCACTTAACTTTAAGTAAAGTTATCCTATGAATCTCAATCTTCCTTAATTTCTTTGACTCACTCTATAATTACGCTTCTAATTTTAGATCAGTGATTCCCAAAGTGGTCTATAAGACCCCCAGGGGTATATGACGATCTGCAAGGGGTCCACGCTAGCGAAAAAATAATTTGGGGATCCACGAAGATTAAAAGGGGGTCTATAATAGTGGCTTTCATAAAACCAGACCGTGACTTTAATCTTTAAAGAGAATTTGATCTAGTGGAAACCATATTTTACCAATTTAACAGATTTATTTATTAAATTTAGAGAGGTTAATTTGTGGTTACTAGGTGACAGTATAAATTTTATTAAGTCAAGGACCATTTCAGCATTTCTTGCTAGAATTAAATTAAAGAAGTATAATATTGGACATCGTGAATTTTCTCACTTTGTCGCAGACAATCTGTCAGGACATTTTAACCTACATTCAACATTTAAATGCTCTTTACTTGGGTTTTGAAACTAGGTTTGAGACGGTTTTTTATAGTAATACCACAATATATATACAATGAATTCATATAGTCACGTTGGAAAAAAAATGTCGTATTATAATAGGAACTGATCAGAATAAGTCTTAACGATCTTAAAATAAAGTTTAGAGACGGATGTCAGCAATTTTGGCTTTAAAAAGACATACCTGTTATTTATCGCGAATTATAAAATATAGTCAGAAAGTTTTTGATTTATTTTCCTAATGAGAAGGAGTTTCTGTGAGTTTGCGAATCTCAAAAACAAAAAAAGAAGGGGGGGACTGGACACTTATCAGGAGATTTAAGGTTAAACCTGACTATATTGAGAGAGAGAGAGAGATTAAATATTGGAAATTTGTTATTGAAGCACCAGTTTCCTCCCACTCATTAAAAACATTTGTTTGTTGTTCAGTTATTTATGTAACAGCTGTGTTTTGTGTATTAAATAAATTTATTTTAATTTAATTCATTACCATGTGCTTCTTAAGGTATCCGACTACGTTGGGAACCGGGATTTTTCAAAAGCATATAAATGGATAGTATTTATGATATTTAGTGTCACTTAGATTAGAAAATGTATATAAAATTTTTTTAAGAATATTATTACAATAAAAAATTATTTAAGTACAATATTTTCACAAAAATAAAAATAGAATGACCAATTTTCAAAATATTCTCCATTTGTGAAAAATGCTTCTATTATAATATTTTACCTGTTCTATTACCTGCAGATAATGTTACCGCGTTCGGGGTAGCCGACGCGCCACGGGTTGAAGTCCGGGCCCATGGCGAGAAGTATGCTACGAGGACCCTAAACATTTTGCAGTTGAATATTAATGGTACCCAGAGAAAGATTGAGGAGCTCACTGAGATCCTCAACGTAAATAAGGCACATATTGCGTGTCTACAAGAGACCAAGCTTAACCCAAATCTGAAGCTAAAAATCAAAGGCTTTACTACTCTGCGAAAAGACAGAAAAGACCGGTCAGGTGGCGGCCTTGCTTTCCTTGTTAAATCAGCAGACATAAAATTTAGAGAAATCACACTGCCACCAACTACAGATTACGATGAGAACAGCACGGAAGTACAAGCAATCACTGTACTCCTACCTCAGCAGGAAGTAACAATCATTAATGCCTACCATCCAGACAACTCTGACATCAACTTAGATCTCCTTAACACGCTTTTAGACACAAAATCGGACACAGAAATTCTTTTAGGAGACCTAAATGCCAAGAGCCCATCTTGGGGGTCCAGGACCCTAGACTTGAAAGGCTCACAAATTGAAGACCTGTTCTGTGACAACGATCTCTCCATATTAAATGACAAGAGAAGTACCTACCTCTCCAAAACCAACGGCACAACATCAGCCCTTGACATCACGGCCATTAACCACCAAGCAGCAAGTCAAGCGACATGGAAGATTCTAAAAAGTGCTATTAGCGATCATTTCCCTATTATAACTTCGATAAACCAAAGAGTTGATGGCACCATCCAAAGCAAAAGATCCTGGAACTTTCGGAAAGCAAACTGGGGAAAATTCACCTCTGAACTTGAAACGCTCTGCTCCCTTTCTTCGCCACACACCCTCGACGAGAGACTACAGTCCTTTGCTTCGCATATTAATGCAGCTACAAAACGTTCTATCCATAGGGTCAAAAGAAGAAATGACTGGGACCCGTTTTGGAAAGACACCAACATAGAGAACTTAATTAACGAACGTGACAAACTAAGTGCAGAACTTCAGAAGAATAATACTGAAACAAACAGAATAAGATTCACGAACCTTTGTCACGAAGTTGAAGAGGTGATTTCCTCCTGCAAGCGTAAAAAATGGACTGAATTCTGCGAAACTTTAGATCCTCAAAAAATATCTCAGCATTGGAAAGTCATCAAAACTCTTAATAATAAATCAACACACCAAAAAGCAGACATTCTTACTAACATCATATCATTCTTTGGAAGAGATGCAGCCACAAATAAGGAAACTGCTTCCCTGCTAGCAAAGCACTATGAAAACAAAAGCAAGCTAACCTTCAACGCAAATGACAGGAAACTGCTGCGTACCTACAGGAAAACCATTCAAGACTCAAAAAGATATAACCATAAAAATATCTTCACAATACCATTCTCAATGGAAGAGCTAGAAGCTGCCATTGCTAAAATGAATCCCAGCAAAGCCCCTGATCCTGATGTTATTTTTGGCCGCATGGTCCAACACTTTGGAAATCTTGCAAAAAAAGAACTATTGGAAATTTTTAACCTTTCATGGGCTACTGGCAAATTGCCCAAAATCTGGAAACTTTCCACCGTCATTCCAATTCTGAAACCAAACAAGAATGCTTCTGAGTGCAAAAACTATAGGCCAATTTCCCTCACCAGCACCCTCTGCAAGCTCATGGAACGGGTTATCCACCGTAGACTTATGAACTGGCTCATCGAAAACAAAAAACTTCACTTCTATCAAACAGCTTTCCGAACCCATCATAGTACTACCGACCAGCTCTTTTACCTGAACCAGTCGATAATTGATGGTTTTCAAGAAAAGCCTCACAAGAAAACTTTAGCAGTATTTTTGGACATGTCAGCAGCATTTGATAGATTTTGGCGTCAAAAACTGGTCCATACTATCCAAGGCACCGGAATTAATGGCAAAGCGTTATTGTGGATAAATGATTTTCTCAGAGGAAGAAAATTTTCTGTTTGATTTAACGTTGCACTTTCAGAATCTCGCAGAATGTGGGCTGGAGTTCCTCAGTGCTCTGTCTCAAGCCCCTTACTCTTTCTCATCTTTATGAACACCATCCACCATCATATCCACCCAGACACAAATATCGCCTGCTACGCTGACGATATTGCTGTATGGCACTCACACAATGACATTACAGAATCGGAAAAGGCCCTAAACACAACACTGAAAGGTATAGCTGAATGGGCAGAGAATCTTAAATTAACCATCAACGCAGACAAAACAAACTACTGCATCTTCTCTACCGATAGACGACACAGAAGCAGTTTTAATGCTAATATCAAAATACAGAACTCTCAAATCAAAAAAGTCGACCTACCCACCTATCTTGGAGTAACCTTAGATCCCGAACTCAGCTTTTCAAAGCACATCAAATAAACTGCCAACAAAGCTCTTGGAAAACTGAATATTCTTCGAAAACTAAGCGGAACCTCTTGGGGCTCAAGACCTCGAACCCTAAAAAGCACTTTCTGCACTGTTATCAGACCGGTTATAGAATATGCGACCCCAATTTGGACTTCGGCCTCTATTTCTGTTAAGCGGAAACTTGATTCTGTACAACACAGAGCTGCCAAAATTATTATTGGAGCAGTGTCATCAACCAATAATGAAAAGGCCGAACAAGAATGCGGCCTGCCTCCGCAAGAAAGCAGGCGCAAACTTGCCACTATCAAGTTCACTAATAAACTACGCTCATATGGTTTGGACCATATCTCTAGAAGAGTTTTTGATAAATGGAAGCATTCTACAAGGCTCAAAAGATCTTCGACTCTCCAACTTGATAGTGAAATCAGAAAAGAACTCAATTTGGATCATTCCTTCTTGGAGTTCCTTCAGGAGCCCCTCATTCCAAAAAACCCACCAAAGAACACCTGTTTCGAATTGGAATTGTTGCAGCCATGTTCCAAAAAAGAAGACCCTGTAACTCTCAGACAAAAAGGACTGGAAACGATAGCAATACTCTCTCAAGATAACTTTGCAATCGCCTACACCGATGATTCCTCAGAAAGATCCCTCAGCAATGGAGGTGCCGGAATCATCCTACTCCTCCCAGATGGTAATAACTACAAACACAAAATTAACACAGGCATAATTGCCTCAAACTTCACAAGTGAACTCATGGCAATTAGAGAGGCCCTTATATTATATCAACAAGACCCACATGTTATTGATTCTACAGAAGGACTAGTAATCTTCTCAGATTCTAAATCAGCTATAGAAGCCATGAGAAACGGAGAGACTAACATCTCCTGTGATATTATTACCCTTCTAGAACAGCTGCACAACAAAAGAAAATCCTGTATCCAGCAATGGATACCCGCACATGTCAACATTGAGGGTAATGAATGTGCAGATATATATATATATATATATATATATATATATATATATATATATATATATATATATACGTCGCCAAAGAAGCTAGAGACATCGAACATAAGTGCACCACCATCACACTTGATGATGCTAACGCAGTAGCCAAACATAGAATTATGAATCACACTTTTTAAAAAACCACTAGTTACGGAATTTGACTGTCCCCGAATTATAACATCCACAATTGCCAGATTGAGAACTAAAGATTTTAAGGGCATGAAGATTCACCCAGACAAGAC
Source organism: Trichonephila clavipes (assembly GCA_019973935.1). Taxonomy (NCBI): domain Eukaryota; kingdom Metazoa; phylum Arthropoda; class Arachnida; order Araneae; family Nephilidae; genus Trichonephila; species Trichonephila clavipes. The sequence goes on along the minus strand of BMAU01020335.1, from coordinate 362,051 downwards.
AAGATCATATGTTCAATGCAAACAGTGTCCAGATCTTCAACTCACGCCCAATCACATCTTGGAATGCCCAACCGTCGCAACAAAAGTTACTAAAAATGGGAATGGTCCCTCTGAGGGACTCTGCGGGAACTCCTGTACAGCCCTGATGCTCCCAGAATAGCAGAGGCAGTGATCAAGACTTTCGACGGAATTTAGTGATATCTACTGCATTTATTCATGGACACGAGAACAACAACAACAACCTGTTCTATTATAATATTTTATCTCTGTACAGAGGCTCAACTAGAATTTTTGAAATATACATCTTAGAAGTGGGTTTATCTATGTTTTACGACAACAGAGGGGAGAAATTTTAAGAAAAAAAACACCGATAATTATTTCAATCGGTTGTAGCTCTGAAAATAATGTGAACTTTTCAAAAATCATTGTTTAGCCTCTGTTCAGAGGTTTGAGCTATATACAGGCAAGATATTATTATAATAGAAGCCTTTTTCACAAAGGAAGAACTTTTTGAAAAAAGGTTATTCTAAGTTAATTTTTTCCCTAAATATTGTATTTAAATAAATTTTTTGTCAAAATTTGTCCTTAAAACAGTTTTATACATGTGTTCTAATCTAAGTGACACTAAATATCACGAGATTTATCCATTTATGCGCTATCATGGTTCCGAACGTAGTCGAATACCTTAAAGTAAGTAGTAGCACCAGCTATCAAAAAGATATTTAAGTTGATAAATTTGCAAAATTTCAATATTAGGTAAGCAGGGGTCTACCCGAAACCGAAAAACATGACAAGGGGTATATGAGACAAAAAAGTTTGGGAACCTCTAGTTTAGATCCTTAGCATAAGCTCACAGTGTTCAGCATCTCAGCTTCCTTCCTCCTTCCCAATTACTAAGTCTCCACTATATATCTACTAACTAATCTGCATATCAAGGTTTCTTCTTGAGAGGGTTGGCTGTGAAATAATTGATGTCCCCAAAGATTCCCCAAGAGGATTAGTAGGAAAGACTTGGTAAAGCCCCATCACAGTGCCTCATTTAAAATGTACTAAAATGCTAAATACACACACGTCTATTTATAAATTGGTTAAATTTCATCGCGCACACATAGCATCAAATTGTAAAATCTGAATTGGAACGCCGTGAACTTCTATTCCCAACACATGACATCTAGGAATTCTTAGACTGGGTAGACTTCATTTCTTCCGCATGCACAGTTTAAATTCCCCTTCGATGTCATCTTGGTTTTGAGACCTTCGCACTGTAAATGCTTTGTGGTCACTATAGCCTAGCTATCAAAGCAGGGACGTAACGTACACCCCCACATTGAGGGAGGGGCAGGGCTCTAGGGGGCCCAAAGCTTGACTGACGCCAAGTGCGAATTTGGGTCTGAGGCACAAAATCTAATTTTGCGGTATGGCCCAAGTGTTCTCCGTTACGCCACTGTGTCAAGGTCATGGAATCGTGGCTGACTTGTCATACGTTCGAGCCTACTTCCACTGAAGATCCGCTTTGTAGAGGGGGCCGTTGCTCGTTAAATCTATAGAGACTCAAATATCTTTCCGTTAGTACGTTATAGAAGTTAGGTGAGGAAAAGGGAGCCAGCTTATGTGACGTCCTCATCACTTGACCATGGTTACAAACAGTGGCGGTAGCATGGGCTTTCGCCACCTGGGGTCGACCGGAAATTTGCCGCCCCTCTATTTTAATTATTAATCAAGAAAATTAGTAAAACTTAAAAAAAGCAGCTTTAAATTTTTTTTATTGATTAAAAATGCACTTTTCGTGTTTGTTTTTTCATAGCAAAATCCTTTTTACAATTGTCAATATCATTATGTATGTCATGTTCAACTTTCAGAATAGCTAAATTTGTTAGCCTTAACGTCGACATAGTCGATCTGAGATAATTTTTGATTAATTTTGGCTTAGAGAAGCTTGTCTCACAACTAGTATTACTGATAGCAGATTTTAAAAAATTCTCAACATTATGACAATGTTTGGTAAGCCATCTTTGGACTCAATAATATATTTTAATAAACCCAGAAAAAGCCGGACCTAATGAGTTTTTTTTTTTTTAGCCTGGGTCTGTTGCAGCAACGAAAGTTTGTAGACGTACGTGCTCAAGTTGGAATTCTTTATTAATGTCTTGAGAAGCTTGATGTAAGTTATAAGTTCGTCCCCGCTCAATATTACTTCAGGCCTTAAAAAACCATATTTTTGCGCTAGATTCTGCAACTGTTGGAATCTTTCTCGAATTTCAGCACTTACTCTGTCTATTGAAGAAGCATTGTTCGCCTCAATTCATCTTCGCATGATAAATTAACATCTTTACTTCCGTCGCCAAATAAATGCTTCCTCCTTACTCGTCTTGGGGGTTCAAAAGAAATTTCAAGCTCTGCACATAAACTTTTAGCATATATTAAAGCGTCATCCACGAATTCCTCTCGTTTTGCTTCTAATACGGTCTGTAAAGCACGTATTCTTTTAGCACATTGATGGATATTTAGTCCCTCTGTTTGTAAATAATTTTCAGCCTCATTGACTTCACACAGTACTGGTTGCCAGAAGCCTAAGCTACATAAAACGAATGCGATTGCATAGCGACTAATAAACTTCCTGCATCTGTGCATGTATTAAAGCTTTCACTCTCTTTTTTCCTTCAGTTTGTCGGGCGGGTGTAATTTGGAGTTTGAAATATTTTTTGAATTTAAATATCGCGGTGCTTGTCGCGATCCTTTTTCGTATGTCGCCCGGGGCCATGGGCCCTAGGCATCCCACGCTACGCCACTGGTTACAAATTACGAGGTCTGTCACCAATAGCTTTCGTGCAGCTTTTTACAGTGATGTTAATATGACACTCTCACTCACTATTGCCTCGAATTTGCCAAATGAAAATTATTTCCCAATCCTTCAACTTCCTTAGCTATCCTTCCTTACCTAGCATTGGCTCACCAATTCTCGCTTTGTCTTCGGTTCTCCCGTTGCTAGACGCTATTTCGGAATGGCATCCTTTTTGTAGTGGTATCGTTTGGAGTTAGACATATTGTGTTTGGTTTATAAAAAAATAAGTTTATTAACGTTGAGAAGGGGTGAGCGAGATAAAATTGCAATCGAAATTCATCTGGTAAATATATATTTGGATAAATAGCTTTTTTTATGGTATATTTCTCTTATCTCCTTTAGTATCAAAACCTGTTGCTATTTTCTTTCTAGCATCTATTAGTCAAGATGATGAAGCATCCTTCAGTCAAGAGAGGAATAGTAGGTTTTTGCTTTGTATATTTTTTTAGTTATTTATTCGATTTAATTATGAACTTGTATATTTATGTAATGATCAGTCTACGTTTCTACCATTGAGGGTTGCTTTAAAGTACGGTTAGTATAGTGAAAACATTGCATTCATTGACGCGCTCCCAATTTTAGTCAATATGTTTTATCACATTTTTTAATAATGTATGTTTTTTTTCTTTAATTTTCTGTTAAAAGTGCAGATTAAGGGAACGGTCGCCAAACTCTCAGTATGTGTCAATAGTTGTTCGAAGATATTACAAAATATTTTCCAACAAAAAACAATATAGAGATGAAATACAGTTAATACTTTTAAAGATCAATCATGGATTAAAATGAAGTTCTAATCTGTTATTTTCTTGGAAAATTAAAAAAAATGGCTTAGAGAGAAGTTCCGGCAAAAGTATTGATTAGAGGGACAGTTGGATTTGGCAATGTTTAATTAGATTTCATGATGAGAATAATTTTATTCTGGTAGACTATTTAATTTGAAAACCCTTATAATTTGAAATCACTCTTATACCAATTAGGAAATATGTTCTTCGTTCTTGAATGCTATTTGTTATTCAAAATTTGCATGTTTTAGAAAAATGATTTTCAGATAAATCATTTAATTGTTTTTAAGAAATATAACTTATTTTTAGATATGTAGGTTTACGAACTTTTTTGTTGAAAATTTTTTCTATTCAATTTCTTGCTATTGGTTTTGTTCTTTCAAATTATCCTGCACAGTATGTGTGAGAAGTATGATTTTAGTGTGTTTTTTAATGATTTGAAATGAAAAGAAGTTAACAAGTGATGGATATATTTGGGATTGTCAAAAGGCAGGAATGCATGCAAATCTTATTAGAAGGTCTGTGTGAAAGAAAGTGATTTGAGGAAAGCAGGATAGGTATACTTCATTTTTTTTTTATGAGGAATAGGTAAGTGAGTGAGAATCAATTCAATTCTTAATTTCCAAAGCTTATATTGGAAAAAGTGCACAAACCAATTAATCTGAAAAATTAGTTTATACTTTTTCCTTTGCCATTTTACACTCCTCCTGAGGAACTTTGACTCAAGTGTAGTATGGGGTGGGGGGCCTAAATGAAGTAGCTTGGTAACCAATTTTGGTTGCCATTAGAAATTGATAACACCAAGGGCCCCACCCCTATACTACACTTGGTTTTTTCTTGGGAAAAGTACTACTGTTTTGTAATCTCTCAACAACTATCAACATATATTGAAGGTTTGGCAAAAAAAAAAAAGTATTGGAAAGTATTTTCTCCTTTTTTTTTTTTTTTTCGTTTAGGAAATCAAATTTCTCAATGTTCTATGCTATTTTATTCTCAGCTATCGCAGACTTTTTTTTTTAGAATAGTCATTTTTTGCCTAATTCTGTGTTTACTAATCGCAATGTTCCATGCTTACTATACAACAAAGGGATGATCTGAAGATGTATACAAATTATAGAATTTGGATATAAACCAAATATCAAAGCTTTTTTTTCCCGACTTATTAGAACATATAGAAAATGATCAAAATTTTTATATGGTTTGGAATGTTATTATCAAACATGATAAATATTTGTATAATAATTATCACACAATCAAAATAAACATAATTTAAAATGTGTATTGCAAAAAAATCTTAATTTATATATTTTACTGATAATCGAAACTGCAGTAAAATTTCAGATGTAAAACTAAAATACATAATTGTAATATACTAATTTAAAATATTATATGCTTTTATAAAAATTGGTTGTATTCTTATTGAACTCCTTGATTCGGTAATTATTTTCCTTTGTCAAATCTTAATGAAATTTTCTAGCCAAGTTGGCAACCCCACCAACCAGGAGAAAATAGTAAGTCTACCTGAACTGGTTTTTCTACCATTTTTCAAACACCAGTTACTTTCTGCCTAACAGAATGAAAAATTAGTTTGATAATGCTTTTTTTAAAGAAGGGCTGAAAATAAAAGTTTTGACCAGATTTTTTTAAAAAAAATGTTTACTTTTGAGCTAAATGGTTAAGAAAGAAGTGATTGAATGGTCAAAATTTGGGGAAAATGTGTATTTGATAAAAAGTAAGCAACTGATGATTACAAATACCACATGTTGCAGCCAGAAAAGATAATCTCCACGATTTGCACAGGAGTGTAAGGAAAGTACTTGGCTCAGATTCAGATATTTGAGCATATGCAACATCTTGTATCTCACCAGACATTGGTTTGGTAAATTAATGAATGAATTTCTAATAAATGTTGAAAAGTATCAAAAATATCGGGTTGGATTGATATGAAGGATTGCCATGAGGTTTGCATGACTACTGTAGTGAATGAAAGCATAACAAGTCAAAAATATGATTTTAAAATTTTTTTAAATATCTATAGTGTTATTGTTACAAATCGACCCAAACATACATTTCCTGCATTTTTTCCTCTTGTTCTTTTTCAGAAGCCAGATTTTTTTTTCTAGAAACCATTTAAAAAATGAGTGATTTCCTTTGGCACCATTTGGTAAGATTAGTGCCAAATCAGAGGGCTTAGTTATAACTTAAAAAATTACTGTACTTTATTTGAACTAATAACTGTTTATATGATGATCATCTCTTTAATTATATGATGGAGACTAATTTGTTATTGGTGTACTACCGGGAAAAGTCCTGTTTGGGGTGTTTAAAATAAGCATTGGACAGAAAGTAATTTTTCATCTAATTTTTATAGTACCATTTTTTAGTGATGCTTAACAACACTAAAAAAATGGGTTGTAAAGAACTTTAAAAAATGACAAATGATGAAGCTGGTGAGGACAGTAGAGTTACAATAATTTAGAAAAAGATTTAAGAAATGAAATAACCAAGAAATATACTTACACTTTTCATGTAAAAGGGTGCTGAAAAGTATAAATACCAGGATAAAAATAATAGAATGAAGAATTTCTAAATGTTGAAAGAAATAAGTTTTAAAAATAGTGATGCAGTAAAAAAAATAATTTGAAAGAGGGATTAAGTATTAAGAAAAAAAAAGAGCAAAAGTTATTGTGGAGTTAGAAAAATTTATGAAATCATTTATTAAAAGTAAAATATAAATTCACGATATTGATTGAAATTCACAACCTGTTGATCTGTAATTATTAAATACTGGACCTTCCTACTCTTATAAAAAGCGATTCTAATTCCTCAGATATCCATTATCCAATTTGAAAGTAATCATAAGAGTTGAACATGAATACTGCAATAGGATACAATATAATTTTTTTAAAGAAAAAATTGATTAATTGCTGGAAGTTAAGTGTTACCACAATAAGAATACCCAAACAGTAAAATCGCAATCATGCCAACTTTCAAGATAACTCGCCAATTTGGCAACTCTGATTTCTGACATGTCTTGGGTGCTGAATGCAACCATGTGCTTCTCGTTTCATATTCCTACATTTGCCGCCATCCTAAGCCTAGCCGTTCATTAATATGGAAAGCTCAAATATACTAAAATGTGAATCTGGGATTTACCGAATTCTTAAATAAAAAATTAATTTACTAAAAATTATTCTTTTTCTGAAATTTATTATTTTTCACATAGTGTTTGTAGAATATGCATGCCATATTCACGTCAGCCTATTCCATTTTTGGAATTTGAACGGTTTTACTCAATGTTGCCAATATGGTTGTGATAGTACAAAACCGATATAAAATAATCATATGCATAAGCACTGGAGCCGACAATACTAAAATGATCAAAAAATCAAGGTATCCATATGGTAATGTTATTGCCCAACATAGCAAAAATTTGTTGGTTGTTATTCTGCTGGATCAACAGAAACATTTAGATCAAGTCCAGGAACCCATGGGTTTTTAAACAATGAACTGTAGCAGGACTTAAAAGCAGCTGACTCTTATGGCAACCAATACAAGCCAAGATGTGGGCAGAAGCGGCTGAGTAGCAAAGATTTAAAACTATTTTGCGGGTAGCTCACTGATATAAGTGTTTGGATTCCTGAGACCATACACCAGTGTTGTGTTAAACATTAGTAGAGCTTCAAAGTAGACTTTTATCTGATGAATTTTTTAAAAATAATTTGTACCAGATTTTCTGTCTGCTTTTCTGTGAGAAAAAGGGGCTGTCTTTGGTGTAGAAAACATAAAAAAATTCAGTATTTTTTTGTGTAATCTTTATTTTACAGCTGTTTGGAAGCATTATCTAATTTCTTTTATAGAAATTTCTCAGATTCGTCAAAAACTTGTACAAAAAATATTGTACCATATTTTAAAAGGTAAACTTCATATATCTGTAAAGATAATTGTTCCTTGGTTCAAGTGCAATTGTAATATTTTCTCCAATTGTACTGATCATTTCTATTTAAGTTCATTTCTCCTAGATTGTACAAATCTTTTTGGATAACACTGTTCATATTGTTTATGAACAAAATCTGGATTATTTACTGTAGTTAGTCGAATCTAAGCTGTGTTTTTTTCCCCAATGTTAATGCTACTAAAAATCAGGTGTGGTTTAGAATCGATAGTACTCTGACATTATCTGACCATGATACTCAAATTTAGAGTTCATGTATGTATTGAAATGTTTTTACTTGTTCAAAATAATTTATTCACTCCTTATTAGTTCTTATTTTAAATTTAAACTTCATACAAATATTGGATATTGATAAACCTTTTTTATACTATTTATCTTTTTCTCAAAAACTTATTGAGAATTTGGGGTGCAGCTTAGAATCAATGATCGCTTAGATTGGAATAAATACTGAAATTTATTTTGTGTTTAGGTAGTAAAAGCTTTTTTAGTTACCATTTTATCGATTTTTTTTTTCTCCTTTTAATCTTGTTTTCAGATTTCAAGAATGTATGTTCCTTTATATTAAAGATTGAGCAATTTTGAGTTAAATGTTTATGATAATTTTCTGTAAAATGTCCGATAAAATTTTCTGGTTTGTTCAACCAAATTTGTGCACTTTTACTTCATTTTTAGTGTGTGTTTTTAAGGAACTTTGTAGTTTTCTGCACTACTTAATTTGAACAATTAATGATTAAAAATAAGAATATTTATTAAGTTTCTTTCCTTGTGAATTTAAAATGCTTTCCTTGATTCTGGCAACAGAAATAAAGTTGCTAAATCAGGGTCTTCACTACATCTCTTACGGTTGCCAACCTAAAATGGTTACTAAAGAGTAGCAGTACCATAACTGTTCCTGTTTAAGTGTAAAAATCGAAGTAAATGTAAGTAACTCTGATACATTAGATTTCTTTTGTCACCTAAAGAAAATGCCACAGAAATTTTTAAAAATGACCAGATAGCAAATAAATACTAAAGAGCTTAAAACGAATATATATATAGCTATGACTTTTAAGATTTAAATTTATTGATATAGAGTGGGTCTTCAAACTATTTTCCACGGAACCCTGGGGTTCCATGAGGCATATCCAGGAGTTCCACGAGTCATAATAAAAAAAAATAGAGAAGAGATAAATATGTATGCAAGGTGGATTCACGTTCTCTATGAAGTTTGTGTATTTACAAGTATCTAAAGCTCATGCCCTATTAATAAAAACTGAATTTTATTAGTACACAATAACTTTATTTTGCAACACTTTTTAAACTTTTATTATGATAGAATATTAAAATGTGTGCGCGTTTTATCTTTATATATATACTTCCTACTAGATTGTGAATATTCTATTGAATACTAGGGTTCTACGAGATAATTTTATACTCATTAGTTAGCACAATGTCTTGCAAAACTAAATAGTGTTCTAATGGAAATTGGACCGTCTTCCATTTGTGGTAAAAACACCAATAATGAAGGAGAGGGAACAACTTATCAACAGATTTGATGTTAAAATCTAAATTTAAGCAAGAACAGCTTCTAAAATTTGGGTTTCATATTCATGCAAAATGCACAGGATTTTTCGCACAGCTATAAACATTTTAATGCCATTCAGAACTTTGTGTTTAAGTGAAATATGTTTCTCAACAAAAGTGGCTACAAAAACAAAGTATACTAACAAATTAAACTCGGAACATATAATACGATTGCATTTAATTTCAATTGACCTAGACTTGGACAGTGTATGTGAAAAAAAACAAGCACATATCCCAGTTACTAAATTTAATGCATGGATAGGTTGACACATGAATCACACATTAATATTATTAATGAGTAAATTATATGTAAAAAATTAGATTAGGATTCTTTAATAATAAATTCAATACTCTTTTTAATTGCCTTTACATAACGTGCCCATAACATGTTGATCTACTTTAAATATAATTTTGAGATAATTAATTATAATTCTTCGAAGTATGTGTATAGAATGGGATTCCACGAACACATGTTCTAGGGGTTCCGTGAGTTGGAAAAGTTTGAAGACCACTAATATAGAAGATATGATTGAGATTCTCAAGTGAGAGAATTTATAGAAGATATTCTTTAAATAAATTAATAAATATGAAAATATAATACAATTATTCAACTAATCTTGCGTATTAAAAGAAACTAATTTTCCACAATGTTTCACATTATCATCAAATTAAGGCACTACCAGAAAGAGTGCCAGCCTGCAATTATCTGGCTAATATTTATCTACACTTCTATGAAAATAGTTTTATAAATACCAATTCAAATTATGTCTTTGGATACATTGATGACTTGATTATTTTTAGTAAAAACCAATTTTAATATAAGTAAAACTGACTAAAAGGATCTACAATTAAAAATAAATTTTCTTAAAAAAAAATAATATTTATGATAAAAGAGAAGCCTTTAAATGTTTCACACTATTAAAGTTCCTTTTTGGACAGGGGCAATCCTCACACATCAAGGTTCAAAAATATTCTAAATTACATCAAAAATATCTATTTGTTTTCTGATCACACAAGAAAAACATGATTACAAATGAGGCAATAACATACCAATTCTTTTTGCTGTTGATAAGTACATGTCATCCACACATCCTATTGCAAGTGGATCAACGTCTCAATGTTCCTAACATTGGGACAAATCCTGTGTTATTTTGGAAATGACAGTAACTGGTATGCTACCTCTTTTGCTCTGTTCTATGACTGTGAAGCACTAGGTCATTCAAAACTTTATGCAGATATGTGGTACAAAAATTGGGACAATCTTTGTTCATGGAGACAATATGACATGTAATCTTATCCATGAAATTATATGATACATCACATTTGATGTGCGTAGTAGCTGAGTGGAGTGCTTGACCATGAAAAAATTTGCTGTAGCTTCTGAAACCTGGTACAAGCTGATTGAAAATTTGTTATTTGTGCCTTAATTCTGAACAAGTAGTAACCATTGATGAGTAATTTTTTGTGGTGTAAATCAAGAAGCAGCTAGCAACTGATGCAAAATCCGTAATTTAAACTCGAGAATTTATTCTTAGAATCGTTGAAGAACTACAAATTGGTGTTTTGTATTACAAATGCCATGGTCCCAAATCAGTCAAGTACAGAGCCTAAAATAAAAGAAGTATTCAATGTTGCAAGAGACAAAATAAAACTTCTGCATGCTGTGAGAGGTTCCAGAAACCAGTTTGTACTAAATGTCCTTCTGTCACTCTTGTTAGCTGGGTTTTGGGTGCAGAGCACATAGCCCGTCAGGGCTTTTATCTCCTTATTGTATTTGCTGTCATGTCTAACTGTGGAGCATATTGTGTACAAATTAGCATTTGTTATTTTGTTTCCTTGTACTTCCAAAGAATATTGTGTAATAAAATATGCTGAATTATGTATTGTCACACATACTGTCATTTAAAAAAAATCTGTATAGTAAAAAAATGAACTCTACAAACTAAATGAATCTCAATTATAAAAATTAAAAAATCTTTTATTGCAATTTTAACAAAATTTGTCTAAAAAATCATTAAATTTGATTGAGCTTGAATTTCTTATAAGGGTCCCCCAACAGCATATTTGGGCAAGTCTGAAATCCAGCTGTTCTGGTGTATCTGGAAATATCTTTATTCTCTGATAACTGAGCAGATTTTGGCATTGAGTTGAGATGCAATCACCATTCTGTAAAATTACAGATATATATTAACTTTTATGGCATATATATATATCCCTCGCTCAGCTAGTGCATTAATTGCCCATAGTGTATATGTACGAACCTTTGTCTTGTATAGCTATCTGTGAAACTGTTTGGAGGGCAATATAATGACATAGACAGTGTTTGCAATGGATTTACTTATTTATGTGCCTTTTGTTTTTTCCCAATACACTGCATAATAATGTGTACCTATGTGAAAAAAGGTGATGCAGAGGAGTGAATTGTGCAACTTTTCCTTTGCACTTAAAAGCAGATCGAAATTTGTGTAATTTAGTTTTATTTAATCTTACAAAACCAAGTTTTGGCAATTTTCAGATATTTTATTGGTATTACTTCATATTTTACTTCTTTGTATAATGATGGACAAATTTTGTAACAAGTTGTGAATTAAATCCACCCCCCACCCCCAGATCTTAAAAAATATTTTATAAGTTTTTTAGATCAATATTTTTTTGTCTGTCGAAGTTTATTGTTGCTGCGTGCTTCAGGTTCCTAAAGACTACTTCTGATTCTCTTATGTAGAAGGGGATGGGCATCTATATACTACATGAAACACCTAAATTTTATATCTTCCAGTCAGAGCTGAAGTATATTTTGGAAGGAAGCAAAAATACAGGGATGGCATTTCTTTCAATCTAAGCATTGTTAAGAGATTTAAAATCAAGCACTTACGATATCATTGGCAAAATATTTCAAAAAGTATATCTGTGTATGTGATGAGTAAAAGACTAGGTATATAAGACATATTTTAAAAAGCCTGTCAGGCTGAAAAGCAACCTCTGTTATTAGACTATTCCTCTTTAGTGCTGTCTCCACATTGTTTGTCATAAAAAAAAGCATTTCCTGATATCAATACTTTCTGATGAAATTCTTTTAAGGCTCTAACAAAATTAATCAAGCTTTCTTTGGAATTTTCTAGTAACTTGTCTTTTAAAAGCTCAACCATACCTACATCTTTCCCATGGAAAGCACACAAACCCACCTTTAAAAAATTCCCTTTGGCAACAATGCTCTTTCAATTCATACTGTTAGAAACCATCTTTTGCAACCAATGTCAAGTCTTGCAATGCTACTTTTAACTTGGCTGATGACATAAAACAGTGTTTCTGCAGATTTTTTTTAATAATGGAAATAAATAAAAATCACAGTGAGCTAAGTTTGGTAAATAGGAAGGGTGTGGTATCAGTTTTGTTAATTTAGAAGCAGTTTTGTCTAGAAACAGATCGTTTAGTACTAATACGCTGGTGCTTAGTCACACAGATGGTGCCAATGTTCACTTTGCCTAATCTGATCAAATTTTCAAAGAATTGACTCCCTCAAATGACATAAAGGTAATGGCTCTTGGTTCAATTTTCTGCCATCAGGAAAAAAAATTCTGAATGAGTAATTCCTTCAGAATGAAAAAAAATACCTCTATCGTGACTTTTCCTTTGCTGGAATTTTTTTTTTATCACTATGAGGAGAGTAGCTTCCATCCTGGAATAGCATGCTTTGCCTGAATATCAAATAAAATGTACTATCATCTCCTATTATGATCTTGTTTAAAAAAAAGTTTGATCCTTATTGTACGAGTCTTTGTCAATTAATTCTTTTAATGTTCTCATTCTTCCTTTTGTGCAGAAATCAAAAGATAAGAAAACACTCGAAGCATTTTTGCATCCTCCGTCAAAATATGCTTGCAAATAATCTTCATTAAAAGAGTGGCCTTGATGATGTTCTAAAGCAGAGGTTCCCAAACTTTTTTGTCTCATAGACCCCTTGCCATGTTTTTCGGAACTGGGTTGACCCCTACTTACCTAATAATGAATTTTTGCAAATTTACCAACTTAATGTCTTTTTTTTTTTACAGCTGGTATATAAGAGCTATACTTACTTTAAAACATTTTAATTTCTAACTGTAGTGAAGTATAGTGTTTAAACCCTAAGGCACACATGTCAATTAACCAAATTAAAATTTAATTAATACATAAAATAACTGTTGCGTACAGTAACTGAGAAACAAACACTTTTAATGGGAGAAATGAGCCTGGTGCTTCCAAAATTGCTGTGTGTGTGCAATATCTGTTTCTAAATTTTACTTTGAGATCTTGGTGCTTATTTCGATCAGTTCCTCGTGTAATATGACATATATTTTTTCTTTCAATGTGACCATATTAATTCATTGGCTCCTGTGGTATTACCATAGTCAAAGCATTCTCAAATCTAGTTTCAAAATCTGAATAAAGGGCATTTAAATGTTGAATGTATGTTAAAACATCCTTTTCCTGGTAGATTGTGTGCGACAAATTGAGAAGTTAGGAAGATTCGGGACATTTAATATTTTGTTTCCTTAGCTTAATTTTTGCAAGAAATGTTGAAATGATGGTCCTTGTAACTGCAAATTAACTTCATCAAATTTAGTAAATAAATCTGTTAAATAGGGGTAAAAATCTGGTTTCCACTTGATTAAATTTTCTTTTAAAATTAAAGTCATGATCTGATTTAATGAAAGTCACTATCGTAGACCCCCATTTACACTTCATGAGCCCCTAAGTTATTTTTCCCCTGGGGATCTTTATATAGAACACTTTGGGAATCACTGTTCTAAAAGGTTGACAACATTTTCCTCAGTCTATTAAGTGGTAGGTCAGCCATTTATCAGTCATGGATTCTCAGCCCTCTTTAGAAAACATATTATATGCACGCATCTTTGATTTCAACACTGGCCTAGTGGTCATGGTCACAAACTCGTGACCTAGTCACAGATTTGAAACCTAGTGTTACTGGTGTCCCGTCCTGTAGAAAGGCTGGTGCATATTAAATCTGAAAAGGCTCAACGTCTTCCCATTCATGTGGAGGGCCAGCTCACGTGTGTCTTTCTCCTCACTAAACTGTGGTTTAGAATTATTAAGTTTTTTACCAATAAGTCTTTATGCTGCTTCAGAGTGCAACAGTCTCTGCAGGTGTCTTACCCAAACATTGATAAAATTTACAGTGGTGTTCTTGGATAGCCATGTTTCTTACCTCACAGAACAAATATGACTATCTCAAAACAAAATGTCTGAGCTTGCAGTTTTGTCACATTAACGAGCAAAACCATCCTGAACACGGGTGGGACAGTAGAAAGGATTTTAGATGGTGTTATACCTTAATATTGCAGGGTTTGGTTGTCATAGGTGATCGTAATCCCAAAACTTTTGGATCCTACCTTGTATTTTGTGAATCACAAAAAACACTTGTTTTGAGAAAAGTACAACAAAGATATATGGGCATTTTCTTGTCTTTCATATATAGGTTCCTTTTTAAAATGCAAGTATTTCTTTTACAAGAAGTAATTTTTCTGTAATATATGCTTATAGATTTTAAAAATTGTTAATTTAAGGAAAATTTCTTTTGATTTTTTAAAATTATTTTCAATATGTAGAATACTTGATTACTCAAAAGAAAAGAAATTACTCAGTATATTTAAAATTATAAACTGAGTAGATTTTTTTCATGCAATATACACTTAAGGATATATACAGTTTGTGAATATAAGCTACATTTCATTAATATTAACCATGTATTGTTAATATTTAACTACCCAAAAATAATTATTTATAGATATAATTTTCATTGCTTTCAATTTGAAGAAAGGCAGGAACTTTTTAAACTTGACATAAAATGAATTTCTTTATACTACTTTTTTTTTTGTAAAAAACACTGTTTCATAATAATAAAGGTTATAATAATCTAAATAATGCTATTATATCATGTGAAAGCGAAGTAAAAGTATTGTGAAAAATACATCTATATAAAACAGCATTTTAGGTAGAAGGTACTGTGAATGATTGATGACATGCTTGGGAAGCTTGTGTAACAATGCAAACAGCTAGAAAAAATTGTATAATAATGTAGAAAGTCCAATAGATGCTGCATTGCATCAAAAAATATTTTCCAAATAACTTTTAAAAAATCTTTATTTTGGGTTTTCTTAATGAGTTTTTTTATTCCATACACTTTTCTCACACATGAAATCTACTTTATCTATAGAGATGATGTTTTGCATATTATAAGATTCACTTATTTCGAATACAATGGAGATTTTTTTTTTCATAAATATTGAAAAATTTTAGATATTGGACAGTATCTGCATAAAAATTAAAGGCAATATAAATCACAAAATTTATAAAAATTTTGTTTGATTTTTAAAATTTTTTAACTATGTTTACTGTATTGACATATGTTTTTAAAGTTATATAAACAGTGAGTTTTATGCAAGATGTGCATATCTAATGATAAATACATGACTCAGAAATGTGAAAATGGTTATTGATTGATAATATGTAATTTATACTTATAAATGTAATATTTTTTTTCATTAATTGGTACATTATATAGATATTTTACTGTAAAAATATGACTGTAATGCTTTTAATTTTAAGCAAGTAAAAACTATTACAACTTGGTATAAAATAAGTTCATTTTTACTTATCAATAATAATCCATTTCCCTTGCATGAACAAATCTTGCTGTTACTTTTATCAAGTGTCAACACATAGTAAAGTTTCCATGAATGCTTGAGTGACATCGAATTTTAATTTAATGGTGATTCCGCGCTAAAACTCTTGATGAAAAATAAAAAAATAGGTATCAAAACATCTTGTGTGGTAAGAATATGAATGTATATTATTAGAGTTGAAAAAAAAAACAGCCATCTCCAGTAACAGTTAGTTTAAATTCTAAATGAAAGTATGTTTGTTATGTGGGGAATTTTTTTATGGTCAAAGGAAATGTCATGTTTTCAAAATCAGTAATCAAAAAAATTGTATACAAGTGAAGCTTTTGTGTGTGTGTAGAAGGTAGCTAAAATATCAAATATTTTGAAACATAAAGGTCACTTTGATAAACTTTTGACTGAATATTTTAACTGTTTGAATTATTTGTCAATTTGATAGTTAATTACATTATGTATAAAAGGTACAAATTATTTTAAAATAAATATCTGTATGCTAAATGAAAAAATTAAAAATAAATTACATACATCATTTTGATGATATTTAACAATTGACTTTCACTGGTTACAACAAGAACTGCAGTCCATACAGATGCTTAACTAAAAATTGAGTGAATGTCAAATTTGCATAAGGTGCTTTGAAACACATTGGTAAGGAAAGGAAAGATCATACAAATGGGTGTGAGAAAGATGCAAATAGGTCAAAAAGGATATATTAAAATGTAGAAGATAAAAATGTGTGTGTAAAAAAAAGACCAACACAACTGAATGAGTTTCTAAATGTAGGCTGTACTTGTATTAGATTTTCTACAATCTTAATTTGCCAACTTTTTGTATTTAAATAACAGTTTTCTCATTTAGATTTAGGTTGGCATTATTAGTACAATGAAACACACAAATAGAGATCATCAAACAAAAAAAAACGATTGTTTTGATGCAAAATATTAAGACTGGTATTTTGATCCATTTAATAGATTTATATTTAAATATATCTCAAGGCGTGCTTTGAGTTATCATAGAGTTGTTGAATCAGAACTTTGTACTTAAAATGTTTCCCAATAGACATTTCAATTAAATTTTTGATATTTATTGGTATTACTAAAAAATATTTGCCCCTCCCCTTGTTACCCCCACCCTTATATTTTATAACTTCAGAAGTAAAAATAGAAATTATTATATAAGTAGTAATAATACATAATCTTGATGTATAAAATAAAATTTATCTTCCAAATTTTAAAATTTAAATGCTGAAATTTTGTTTTTTAATTTCTCAAATTTTATTTTATTAATATTGAAATTATTTTCCATTCCTCCTTCAAAAAAGCATATTATGTGTATAATATTTGCTACAAATTATGTATTTTTAGGCACAATAAAGTGTAACAGAGGAAAATTATATCTTGTTTTATTATTATATGAATGTAACATTCTCTAAAGAGGAAGAGACATTATATAGATACATCCTTTTATTCATATGTTCCTGAATTACTGCAATCCTCTGATTCTGGGTGCTTAGTCATTTTTAGATGTTTAAGGGGAAGAGCATTGTGTCCATGTACTAAAAGTAATCATTAAATCACTGATGTTATAGTAAGATTTTTTTAAAAAAAATGCATTCCCTCTCTCTCTCAGTATGTTTATTATATCTTGGTTATTACAGCTCTTATTTTAGTAACTTGTCTAATGTTTGGATAAAAAAAATATTAAATGATTTTCAATTGTTAATTTTCTTTATTTACTATTTTTTTTAATTAACAATATATTATACTTATCAAAGGATGCTGCATTTCAGATGTACTCTTGTATGTTATTTTTCTTTGATCTAAAAACTAATCTCATTAATTACATGATTTATGTTTCACTTTGATTTTAAATATATAGTAAGGTACCTTTTTAAAATACTGCTTTATTTTCATTAATGGGAAATATGTGGAGATTTGCTGTAGCAGAATAAAAATGGTCATATATTGTATTATAAATATGTTTGTAGCATATCCTATATTTTATGAAAGATTGGGTCCAGAATTGTATTGCTTGTCAACGTTCTAAAGTGCACAGACACACGAAGACACCTCTGGGCACTTTCGCCTTACCTGATGCAAGATTTTCACACATTCATGTGGATTTGATAGGTCCTTTACCATCATCAGAAGGAAAATCTTTTTGCTTAACAATTGTCGATCGATTCACTAGGTGGCCAGAAGCAGTAGCCATAGAGAACATTACTGCAGAAACAGTTTCTCGTGCCATTTTTGACACTTGGATCTCTAGATTTGGTTGCCCAGTTTACCTAACGACTGACCAAGGCCGACAATTTGAAGCTGCTCTTTTCAAAGAATTAACGAAATTCCTGGGCACAAACCGCATCAGGACCACATCATACCACCCACAAGCAAACGGTTTAGTGGAACGTTTACATAGAGTGCTAAAGAGCGCCTTAATGGCTCATGAGAATATCAAGTGGACTGAGACCCTACCTGCAGTTCTTCTTGGCTTGCGAGTAGCTGTGAAACCCGACATCAATGCTTCAAGTGCAGAATTAGTGTATGGTGTTTCCCTCAGATTACCAGCCGAGATATGCACTGACACATCTTCAATGCCACTAGACTACGGATTTGTGCAACAGTTGAAAAACCACATGAATCATTTAAAACCCTTGTCAACATCCACTCATGGATTTTCAAAAATTTTTGTGCACCCTAAATTGGATGACTGTTCTCATGTGTTCCTCCGTGTTGACAAAGTTTCCCCATCATTGTCTCAGCCTTACACAGGGCCACACGAAGTCCTATCAAGGAATGACAAACACATAACCATTAAAATAAATGGAAAGAAAAGTTGTGTATCACTTGATAGAGTAAAACCAGCATTTGTGTTCAAGGATTTGCCCGATACCATTCCTGATCCTATCATTAGTGCAGAATCATCACATCGCCATCCAGTGACAACAAACATGCAAACTACCAAATCAGGTAGACGGGTAAGATTTCCTCAGAGACTAATAACTGAAATTAAATAAACTATTCAAGTACCAGATGGACATATATATTTTTTTCTAGGGAAATTTGTTTGACTTTTCATATCTTATGATTTTCATACCTTTTCATATTATGTATATTTATGTAATGTAATTTCAAATATCTGTATGCATATTATATTTTTCTTACAACGTAATTTCAAGCATATGTATATATAATTTTCTTTTCAATGTAATTCAAGCATATTTCAAATAATTGTATTTGAGATTTTGCTCATGAGCATGTCATATATCGTTCTTTCGATTCTCTCCATCACTGGGGGGATACTATTGTAGCATATCCTATATTTTAGCTCACTAGATGGTAGCACCTTACAATGAAGTGTACATCTAGAATAGTACTAGTTTTCTCCGCTAGGGTTGCAGTATATATACGTTGTGCTCATGGGTAATCTCTCTCTCTCTCTCTCTCTCTCAACACTCGCAGATGATTTAGAACATGTGTCTATAATAAAGTAAAAGTTGTTAAGTTTTATCCGATTGCATCCTGATTGAATATTAACGCAACATATCCTTCATGTTTCATATTAGTAATTTTTAAGCTGCATTCTTTCCTAACTTTCAAGTTAATCTATTTCAAGAGAACTAAGTTTTAAGATATCAGTGCTTCTGTTATATATCTAGAAAATGAGAATTAAAAGTTTAATCACATAAAATAGGGTTGTATAAGTACAGTTTTAAAAAGTATGGGCAAATAATTGCTATCTTTTTAGAAGTTTCCAATATTATACAATATAATATATGTATCTGTTCCTCATCACATACTGGACACTAAAAAAAAATGGATCTGTAAATAATTATTAAAGCACATGCATAATAATATTACATACCAATAGATTAGAGAAATTCAAAAATGAGATAAAGTTCTACATTTTTCCATTGTAATTTTTTTTTCACTACCAGTGAATTTTATGTGGAGGTGATAGTGAGGGTAAGGCAATAAATTTCAAAATTATAAATGCTACTGTTGATATGCTTAAAATTAGTGTAATAATAGAATGTATACAAGTGTAAACATGTTGCTGCAAATTTGTGGCACTCGTAAAAGAAACCATGGACAATATTTTAAACAAAATTTACCTAAAATTCTCCATAGATTTTGTATTTTGGATGTAAAAATAATCATTAATGTACCAATTCTTGAAACATGCTGGGGTTCTGGTATTTATAAATTTTTATTTTTGGTTTTATCCCACTCTCCAAATTTAAAATCTAATACTGAATCTTCAGGTGTATTTGAATATGTAATAGTATCACAAAAAATTTTTAAAAAGTGTTTTTAAGACAATTGGGTTTTTAAGAAAAACTCAATTTTACTGAAAAGAATAGTTTTTTAATAGATAATGCATTTCAAACTGTTTTTGTTATAAAAAAGGATAGCATGTTAAGTATTTATTAATGTAGAAAATCGTTCCTTAATTTTTGTGTTGAAGGGTTTTTAATTTAATTTGTATTGGGATGTGTTCTTGTATTCTTATGTAAAGGAAATTTTAGTCAAAATCAATCATGATGTGGTCAAAAATTTTTTTTCTTTAATTTCCTTTGAAAAGCAGCATTAAAAAAACATTGTATGAAATTAACTTGCTGCATTTTTTATTCTTTTGTTTCATTGATTTATGAGGGCTTCCCTGCATATAATTGTAATTCTACAGAAGAAGCACTTGTGGAAAAACCAGATTGCTTGAAAATGCATTACAAGTAAATAAGTTAATTATGTGTCAATTTTTAATATTAATGCTTTATTGTTATTTATTTCATCTTATGTAGTATTTTAAAAATGGCAGAAAATGCATACTTCAATTAAGTCCACAGTGTATAATTGATAATTGTTTCTTTTTTTTAAAGGTTTGCCTGAATAGTTAGTCAATAAATTTTACTAAAGGAAATAAAAAAGCGAATTATTACAATTTTAAATTGAATTTGAAATCAATTGATTACAATTTTTTAAAAAATTGAATTTGAAATCAATTGACAATTGATTTTCAAAATAGTTCAAGGAGCATTAATGGATTTTTTTTAAAAATGTGTTTAAAAGTGTTTGCTTATGTAATGCATGGTGCAGAAGCTAGAAAATTGAGGGACCATTCTTCATTGCTTGACTGTGGTTCAGAATTACTAGTTCTATCATTAATCTAAGTATTCCTTTTAAGTCAGCATTAATGGATTAACCATTGTAACCAGCCAGGCAATCGTTTTTATGCAGCTTAAATTTTTTTATAGTGTATTCTTGTGATTTACAGATATTTAATTTGAAAACTTACGAACTAATTGATTTTAGCTATAATTATACAGTGAGTCCCAAAATTGAGTGTACACCAACACCCTATATACTAAGTACTTTCTTAACCGGCTAAATTATTCATTAAGAAAATCGTGTTTTTTAACTATTTAAACTTGTTCTTATCCCCTTCATGTATGTGAAGTAAACATTATGCAATGTGGCTTATTTTTATACAGAAATAAAAAATAATAACAATTGGAAGAAAACACCACCACAAAATTGTGTATACACTTTTATACATTTTGTTACAGGAAGTAAGTTAATATTTAGTTGCAAAACCTTATGCCTTGATCACAGCTTGTAACCTTTTAGGCATGGATTCCACTAGTTTTTTGGTGGTTTCCACTGTGATTTTGGCCCACTCTTCTTTTAAGTTATTCTTTAAGTCCTCTTTACTCGTTATGAAGTGCTCATGGACGGATTTCTCCAACTGAGACCATACATTTTCGATGACATTTAAGTCTGGAGATTGGGGTGGAGTATGTAGTTCTTTCTTGCAATGGTACAATAAATACAACTTGACGATCTTTGCCGTATGTTTCGGGTCATTGTCCTGCTGAAAGATGAAATTTGATCCCAAGTCCTACATTAACGGCACTTTTTTGCAAGTTATTCTTTAAAATTTCCAAATATACCATTTTATCCATAATGCCATCAATGAACACAAGTTCTCTGACTCCTCCTGCAGACATACACCCCCAAACAAGGATGGATCCACCTCCATATTTAACCATCTTTATGGTGTTTTTAGGATCCAGTTCTTTCCCAGCTTGTCTCCACACTTATACTGTCCGTCGCTCCTGTAAAGATTAAATTTGCTTTCATCAGAGAAAATAGCAGTGTTCCAAAATGATTTCGGCTTTGAAATGTGTTCCTTTGCAAAAGATAAATCTCTTTTTTTCTGTTGACGCAATTGATGAGTGGCTTTCGTACTGGAGTACAACCATGAAATCCTGCATTATTAAGAACACCTTTGACAGTTTCTGCTGAAATTTTTTTCCCAATTTCCGATGATATCGATGATGCATGTTTCGGGGTGCTTAACAGTGGATTTTTCTTTACAGAGCGTATAATCTTCCTCTTTGCAGTAGCACTCAAAATTTCTTTGCGCCCTCTTCCTGAAATATTGGCCACACATCCAGTTCTACGATATTTTTGTAGTATTTTTTGGATACAACCATGGCTTTTCCCGATCGATGAAGCAATTCTCAAAGAGATTTGCCGTCTTTCGACCACTTGATAACCAAAGCCTGTTCATTTTCATACGTTTCTCGCCTAGAGTTCATCTCAAGGGTTTTTACATGTGAAAAAAAATTAAATTAGTAAACGATTGTTATTACGTTTGTACTCTTTGAGTTCAATGTTAGAAATGTTTTGAAAAAAGTTGATAGTAAAAGTGGTGTTTAACTTTTAAATTCTTTTGGTGTATACTCAATTTTGTGACTCCAAATTTCAATTTTATGAAAAATATACATAATTAAAACATGGATTTAATTGTTTTCTGACCAATGCACTTAATGTTGATTTTAATGTTCCTATAAGTACTAAGTTTTAATGGTAAGTTTGTATTTATTTTTTACAGCTTTAAAAAAAAGTAAATGGTGTATACTCAATTTTGGGACCCACTCTATATATATATGTGTACCAGAACTGATGGGCATTTTCATAACTTGTCAGAAAATTGTTCTTTGAAATATGAAACATATAGCTTACAGTTTTTGTTTTACTTTATGTTTATTTTTAAATGTGTAAAAATCAAGTTATGAAATTAATTTGTCTTGTTGATTAACTGTATAAAGTAGACATAAGTTAAATTTTAACTAACCATTTTGTATTCTGTTATTTATAGGCAAACCAGCGATTATTGCCAGCTTATAAACTGAACCGACCAAGGATTCAGAGTATAAATGTAATTTTTCAAAGTTTTCCTTAATAAATTCTTGTTATGTAATGAAAATTATACATTTGACCTAAATTGTTTTCTGTTGTTTTGTACTGTGTTTAATCATTCATTGAAATTTTTAAGTCTAACTAAAAAAATCTAAATGCAGTTGAAAGCTTGATATAATTATTGCATAATTAATATTGAAAGTTAAAAATTATCTTAATATTTATAACACAGCAAATATATTCAAATGTATTTTCAATTTGAAAAACAAGCTTTGTAAAAGAAGCCAAAAGGGCCAAACTCCTTGCATAGTTTTAAAAAATCCATCTGTGACTATGCTAGTGTACATGTAAAAGTGTAGTGTAAAAGTTTTAAATACATTTTAAAGTTGTTTTTATTCTATTGCATCTTATTTATGGCCAATTGACTAGCAGTCTGACATTATTTATAATTGTGCTTGTAGGAATTTTCTTTATTCCGCATTCATTTTGTACATTTGAAATGAAATTGTCTCTACTTATGTATTTTCTAAGTGGCTGTTATTTCTATAATAAGAAATAATTTATGCAAAAATCTGCATAAAGCATCTGTCATATATATTTATATTGCATTAAATTTCTTTTTGTTACAAATTTCTACTTTGTATAAGTATTTGTGTACAACACAGAGTTAGTGGTTTTATGCTTTCTGTCAATGAAAATAAATTATTTTGCCTTTTTGCATTATTTCACTTTGGTGTAAAAGGATTTCAATGTTTGATTAAATATTTTCTCAGGAAAAGGAAAAAATTTGGATAAACTAAGGAATGTGAATTTATTAACTCGTTTTTTTTTGTTTCAAACAAATTGTACTACATAATTGGTACATATGATTTCTAACATTTTTTTCCTGCTTTAGTCCATGATTGTTATAAATCTGCTTTTGATTAAAGAAAATATGTTTGTTCTTTATGGAAGAATTATTCTTTCTGCAACTCAAAGGAAATTTTTTAGTTTCTCAAGAAAATGAAACATTTTGCATTGCAATATTTTTAAAGTCATATGTTTCTATCTGCATATAAGGCTATTTTTTTACTGTTAATATTTTTACTGTTAATATTTTTACTGAATTTTGCATATTAATGCAGTGCTAAATCTGCCCCAGGTGATCTGAATTTTTAAAAGTAGGAATTTTTTGTGATAAATTAGTGTGATTACTAGTTTTTAAAAAAAATGTCTTGTAAGATAAATTATTTCAATTATCTTGAGAAAGGATTTGAATTCCATTATGTACAAAATTATTTTCAGGAGTGGAATGCAGTTGTACACAAGTGTGTGTAATCTTTTGTTTTATAAACCAGTTTAGGGTACTTATTTTGCTTTTCATTTTTGTAAAGAGCTCTTGTAAATGTTAATTATATCAAGTTGAAAGATTAATTTAAATTATAGTTTATTTAGAAAAATTAATTTAAATTATGGTTTATTTATTGATACTTTCTTTATAAAGTGAAACTTTTACTGAAATTAATTTTTTACTAACTGTCACTTCACAGAAAAATCCATATTTGTCTAAACTGAAAAATGCATTTAGAAAACAGCAATAATGGATGTAATACAGAATAGGTTTTCTAACTGATTATGATGTGTTTTGCTTTGCTGCTGTGTTGAAACAAAAGCTAAATTCTTTATAAAGCTAGAGTGATGAAACATAAGTTTTCTTTCAATGGAACAAAGTTTATGATGAGAAATCCTTTTTGGAGTGCATATCTTAGTAGCTTATTATTATATAATATTTTTATCTTTAAAAAAAAAAGTTATTTATATTTTTTGTTAACTTTTTTCCTTATCCATGAATTTATCTTTAAATTTATCCTAATAAACTTCATTTAAATCCATTAGATTTTAATTTAGAGTTGCATCAATTTTTGTGTACATGTGTATGCTCAAATTCTTTTAAGACATTGAGATTTTTATCAAAAATATCTTAAATAATCTCAATGATTTATGAAAAAAATGTTTTTTGAAGCTCATATTATTTTAGTAACATTTTTAATTAATAAAAAGTATTAATAATGAATGTAAAAAAATGTTGTTTTATTTTAAATAAATTTTAATAAATTGCAAGTTATGCATACAAAATGATGATCAAAATAAAGATATCCATTTTTCTTTGATTATTTCATATATTTTAATGAATTAAATTATGTATGTTATCTGTTGCAGTACTGAAAGTAAAATGCAGCTCAACGGTTATAATGTGAGGAAATCTATAACAGATGGAACCTAAAAATAAGAAAATACAAAGTACCTGGTTCCCCTCTTACATTTTTACAACTTTCACAACATGAATTCATGCTGGAAGTGAGGGAAGTTTCTAAATATCTGTGGTAGTCGGCCCTATTTTTATAAAAATACTTTCTTCTGATCTTGTATAGTTCTGGGAGTTGGAAGGCGAGTTGCAATTGCTCTTCCAAAAAAAAAAAAAAAGTAAGGTTATGGTCTGGAAACCTAGCTAGTCAATTCATCGGGCGAATATCCTCATTTTTCAGAAATTCATCTTCCGGATGAGCCCTATTTGGTTGAGTGTTGTCTAACATTAAAAAAAAAAATCTTGGCCTATTTCATCGCCACCCTACTGCAGCCAGTCTCTGTTAAAGACATGAAAGTATATGGTATGGTCCAACATAATACTTTCCCATACCATCCAAGTCTCTTCTACTATACTGAAGTGGCTTCGGTAGCCGTGTGACCATGATTGCGAACTCCTGGTCAGCATTGTTGAGTCAGTTTTAAACCTAATGCCTTTGAGGACCCACCATTGCATGTTACCATTGCATGGACCACTGTTGCATGTTAAATCTGTTGAGGCTGTAAGTCCTCCCATTGGTGTGATGCTAGGTCAGGTGCCATTCTCATCACTTCAAACTTATGATGTTTTCTTAAATGTGATGGACATGCAGTGGGTCCCTGACTCCTTCCAGATGTAAGTACATAAAAAAATCTCTTAGGCTGAACCTGAATTCATTAGTGAATAGAACAGTCTCTACCTATTGCATTCTCATGCCTTAATCATAAGCAGTATTGCTACAAATAAGGTTGCCGATTCCTTTCAACAAAAAAGAGTTTTCAGTCAGTTCAAACTTTCATTGGTTTCTTTCCATCACTTTATATTTTCTAAATTACTCGCAATAAAAATGCAGTAGCACTAAAAAAGAAAGTAAATTTAATTGTATATAAGCGGCCATGGTAACTGAGTAGTGGTGACTGCTAGTTCTTGACCTGTGTTGTTTTTGTTGAGTAATAGGCTCAAATTTTAGGTTCTGGTACCACCAAAGTATATTGGCCGATGCACATGGAATCTGTTAAAAGGCACGTTATGGAAATTTTGATTCCAGCTCTGGTGTTGTCCTTATCTCTTGACTGTGGTTCAAAATTAGTAGATCCATTGCCAATAGCCCTCGTATGGCTTTGCTGTTTCATGTTAATAAAGTAATGTTTAAAGTGATAGCGCATCATCTACTGACCTCTGCACTGATGTCAACATTAATAGACTGTGACTTTATTAAAAAGTCAAATCAAACTCTCGCGCTGTGCTAAATGGATTCTTCTGTGAACAGTAGTGGATGGACACAAAGAGCATGTCTACTTGTTAAGGGAACTTTTATGTTGCCTTCTGGAAACCGTAATTCTTAAAAATTTTGTCCTGTGAGGATCACTAGACAGCTAGGAAGCTGTTGTAGTCCTGTTGTACCTTACTACAGTAGATATTGATTTTCATTGGCAATTGTGGCTCTTGGGCAATTTTGCCTAGATCTTCTGTCATTAGATCTGATCTCATTATACTATCTCCATGAGTTGCATTTAAGTTTTGCAATCTGTACTTATATCCGACCTGGAGTCTCTTAATGTTTTACTATCTTATCTTTTTAATTTTAAATCTGCTCTTTTTTTATAATTGGAACAAGGTATAAATATTAGTTGATGTGTTCAAATTGTCTATATTGACATATTCTTCAACTGTGTATAAGGAATAATTTTTTTAACATACTCTTTTTATATTGACAGCATTTGAATTAGTTTCATGTTTAGATAATTTCAAATCAATATGCATTACTTCTCATGACAAAATTATATTTTGTGATTTACAGGTGAAAGACTACAGGAAATTAGTCCCTAAAGATGTCTTCATACTACTGAAGGACTGTGATGCAAGCGGCAAGTTAAAAGAAGATTATTTTTCTTCTTTAAGCAAAGGATATCCATCAGATATCAAAATGAAGAGAGTAAGTGTTTTGATCAGCCGCTGCAAGGAAGCTGAAAAGTTAAAAGAAGAATATTTGTCTCAGGAAAGAAAATATCCATTGGATTTGGGTATGAAGAAATTATACATTCATCTCATAAGATGCGATGAAGACAAAGAATTAAAAGAAGTCTACTTCTCTGCTGCAGGCAGATATTCATCAAACTTTAAAATGAACAATGTTTGAAACTTTGTATATGCTGACCTTGATCTGCTATTTTCATTATTGGTGTTTGTTTTTTTGTATTTTTGTGAACATTGTCATGTATACCATTGAAATCCTTGTGGGCACTATCCCTTGTCTTCATCTATAATTTTATTCGTGTATCAGCATGCATAATCATAACTTCTTTTATTGTATTCTCTATTTAAATATTCTGTTTGTTTTTTGTTGTTTTTTCATGTAAATTACAAATTTTCTATTTTTGAAGTGATAACTTCTATCTGCACGATTTGCCGGATAGTGAACTAAAATGAACGTCACGCTCGGGAATGTAACGCTTATTCGGAAACTTGTTTCAACAAGATTGTCCACCCCTAAAAAGAAATCATGTGATCTGGCTACCCTGATTCCCCCTGTTTTCCGGTCGGGTTCCGCGGTCTTTCGTTTTATGGCAGATTTTCCAATCAGAGCAGCAGTTTGTTTAAAAAAACTTTCTAGAACAATTTTAGTTTTTATGGGATTCTCTCTTAACATTCTTCTTTTTCTTTTTGATTTCTGGACAAAATTCACTGCCCTATATTCCCTATTATTTCTTAACATTATTTATTTACTATTAATATTTATTTATTTAATATTATCGATATTTAAATAATTTTGAATTTAAAGTATTTATAACCTATTTCAGCACCATAAACCTATTGTTTCGTTCTTAGAATACAATTAATTGACACATAAGTATATTTAGCAAAAAATATTACTTTATGAGTACAGACATATGAATAAATTTTTTATATGACAATACTAATATAATATCCCCTTGTTTTTTTATTCACGTAACTAATCACTGAAATAACATTACAAAATTTTAAGTTATCACTTCTATTGTGTGGTCATAAGCACACGCACTCTTTTATTTTAATTTGATTTGTCATACTGGTGATTTTGAGTCTGTTTTAATTAATTTTGCATTTTAGACATCTAAGTTTTGAATGATAGACATCAGTATTTTCCACAGAGTGATCTTTTAAATTTTGAAGTATCCCTTTTATTTATCACAATTATTTCTCTGTTCAGGCAGATATCCATCAATCTTTGAAATGAACAATGTTTTAAAATTTCTACATGCTAACCTTGATCAATCATTTTCATTGCTTTAAAACATATATATTAAGATTCACATATTTCATAATGTAGAGTGCTTAAAAGATCCATTTTCATTATTGATATTTTTTTTTCCTTTTCATATTTTTATGAACATTGTCATGCATATCCTTATGTGCAATGTCCCGTGCCATCATGTATAATTTTATTCATGTATCACCACACATAATCATAACTTTTATTATATTCTTATTTTAAAAATTTGGCTTATTTTTTTAATATTGTGTGTGTGTTTCATGTAAATTACAAATTTTCTATTTTTATTTTATTATAATTGGTCATATCTGTGATTTTGATTCGGTCTTAATTTAATTAACTTTGCATTTTAGACATCATATATGTTTTAAATGATAGACATCAGTATTTTCAATTAAGAGTGACTTTTTAAAATTTGAATTATATCTTATTTTTCTCATAATCTGGTATTTTATGGTTTAAAATCATCTAATTCATTGTGGAAAAATCTGCTTTAATTGTATTAGTAAGTAAGTGTTGTATTAGTAATGATGGAAACTGAACTACAAAATTTCTGTAGCAATTTTGTATTAATCATCTACTGTGAAAAACTCAAAATTTTATCAATAAAACAATTTAAGACCTAATTTATTATGTGCAATTTTCTTCAATTACATTAAATGTTTTCATAGTTCTAAAAATCTTGTAAGCCTAAATGACCAAACACGTTGAATCTTTTACTAATGAATAATGCCAGTTTGAACAAAAAGTATTTAATCATAATAAAGCTATAAAATTAAAAATTTACAAAATGTCCTGACAATAAAAAAAAATCTGAATGGCATTCAAAACAAAATCCAAAACGTGTGTTGACTAAAAATTCTCTCAGCAACAATAAGATAAAACTCATTTAAAATGGGCTGTGACGATGGCTCTCTGTTGAATAAACGAAGCTTTCAGAGGAGAGTGTTAAAATTGTCCGCACCTTAAATGGTCAAGCTGGTATTGAACTCACAGTGACACTGACAAGTTCAAGACTGATGGACTCCCTTGAGTACCAATTTTATCTTAATATCCAGGGCATTGTTCATGGCAAAAATTATCTTTCATGTTGCTGACAACTTTCTCAAAAATAACAATTTATCTGACATCCACTTCCTTCTGAAATGTTCAACCATACTTCTAAGCTTAAAATCAAAACATACCCTGGTAAAGGGGATATTTCTAATATAATGCTTAAAAGTAGTTGAAATTCTATTCAAAGTTACTTAGCCAATTTCAAGAATACTTTTAATTATATATTCTCCTACAGCCTATAAAACTGCCACAGTTATTTCGATTCTGAAACCAAGGAAAAACCCTACCCAACCAGATAATTCCGTACCTATTTCTTTAGTGCCAGTTTAAGAAAAAAAAGTGATTATAAATCCCCTCAATACTGACCTTTTAAGCAATATCCTTATCCTAGACCAATATGGCTTCAGGTCTCAACTTTTCTCATTACACCAAATGCTGTGGAGTTGTTGAATATGCTAAATCTGGTTTTGAAGAAAGGAATTCATGGGGGCTGTTTTCCTATGCATCCAAGCGGTTTCAAACATGTTCAACACACTGGTCTTATAAGCATCAACATCTTGCAGCTATACTTAAAATTATTAACTTTATTTATAAAACAGAAATTTCACTGAAAGAGTATCAGATTTATTAACCCCAGAAGCTTCACTGCTGGTGTAATGCATGGATTCATCTTAAGTTTCACTTTATCCAATATTTACATATATGATACCATATGTATGTAAGGGATGATATTGCTATTTGTGTAAGGCATAATAACCATAGAATCATTGGTCACACCCGCGACACACATTTAACCATACTTGAAGACTGAAAGATGTCTGAATGCCTGCAAAACAGAAGCCACCTTTACTTTCTATCACAAAAGAATTAATCTTGACATTTATCTATATAAGGGGTATTCAACCTTTCATGCTCGAGGGCCACATCAATAATTTTGTAAAGATCCACGTTCCACACGTCTGTCAAAAAATAACCTAATCAGAAAATTTACATAAAAATGGGGAGGGGTTTGTTTTGCTAAACTACAATTGATTCTAGGAGAAGAGACGGGGTTACAGATTTGTATGTATACATTGGTTTCAAAAAAGTTAAATGGAAGTCGAATTAAAATACCACTTGTAATTCATATTAAAAAACTTACGTTATTGGCGGGAGATGGTAGTTAGTCTTATATTGTGAAGTTTAATACAGTTTTTTTTCTTGATTTAAGCTTTTATATCTGGTTTAATCTGTGTTGTTGCAATTTATAAAGTTCTTGCCAAATGCCTGTCAGCCATGTTCTTGTTTTTGATTTTATGTTCTTCATTTTACTAAAAATCTGTTCACATATGTAGGTACTTCCAAAAATAGTAGGCATGAACAATTCATATTTATAAAATCCTGGATACTTGTCTTCTGGGTCACACGTACTTCGAATAACAATAGATTAATGTAGGATTTTCCAGAGACTTGCATTTTACTACATAGTCACATTACAAATCTCTAAATTCTAATTGAAGTTCAGGAGGAGCATTTCCAATGTCTACTGAAAATGGCGATGAGAGCATTCTCATAAAAATTTCATTCTGATGAAAATCATAAAATCTGCTTTTGAAATGCGTTGTGTGCACAGTCATTTGAATTCCATGTTATATAGAGGTCTTCTCATATTCCATCAATTTTGAAAAATAGAGAGAGCTCTCTCTCCCTTATATTGAACAACTGACATAGGATAAGTTTTGTCTCAAAAGCTTTTTCAGAGTCATAAAAATTATGAAGTAGATCTTTTCTCAGTAAGTTGTAGTTCACAAATCATTGAGATGACTTGTAGTATGCAAAAGGCAAAGTCTCTTAACCAGTTCTCATCATTGAATTCATGAATAGATTCCTCCCCTATGTGTAGTTATGAATTTCGCTCTTTAAAGAAGACACAGGCGCTAAAGCACATTTTTCCTTAGTTGAACCAACGCACTTCAGCATAATACACAACATCACCATGCTCAGCTTCCAAATCAAGATGTGTTGGAACTTCCTGTGATTGAGTCCTAAAGACCCGATGAAATTAAGCACTTTCACAACAACAGTTGTCATATATTTTAAGTTTGAGAAGGACTCCTTGCATGATTTTTTTTGGTGGATGATACAGTGGGAAATCATCATAGTCATTCAATTGCCTTCACATCAAATTTGATTAATGTGGTTACTCTTTTTTACTCTCCAGTCATAGATTTAGTACTATCTGTAGTTATAACAGTTATCTGCTGAAGTCATAACTCACATTTATCCAAAATTTGTGTCTGATTCTAATACAAATCTGTTTCTGGTGGTATATCTTTAAGCTCAACAGCACTGGCTAATTCCTCTACCACTGTGAAGTCTCTATCAACGTCACAAATAAAAATGGCTACCTGTGCAGTATCTGTTTCATCCATCTCTACAGAATAAAACAATTTTGTTTTTCTATTTGGATTTTAATTCATTGAGTTATTATTCATCAAGTTATTTATTCAATTCGCAATGCATGTCGCTACTGTCACATCAGACAAGCTAATATTTGGTATGGTTTGAGACTATAAAGCAGAAAGCATATCAACTGCATTAAGACATTATTTTACAAGCTAAACATCAGCAAAAGATTTTTCAAACTTAATAACTTTTTTCTGCTAAAATGAATACTATTTTCATATTCTATATTCGCTCTGGTGAGAAAAAACTGCTGACAATTTAGTTTTGATTTTAATTTACTTCGAAATCATTGCACTTTTAATTTTATCACTTCGAAAATATCCTTGTAATACAGAATGCTTCCCACTGTGTTTTAGTATCATAGTGTCTCTTAATGTTGTACACTTTCATTGTAGCTACACTCTCATTGCAAATAAGGAAAACTGTCTTACTCTTATGCTCAGCAACGAAAATAAAGATCTGATAACTTTTCTTGAAGAAATCATGTTTTTCTTTCAATTTTACCTTTTTTGTTTAAGACTTTCCATAGTGCTCTCATTCAAAGACCATACACGTTTCTGAATTGCAGAAAATTGTATGAATCTAAGTAATCTAGCTTAAAATCAATTGTACATACAAAACCTACTTTTTGCAAACCAAATAAGATGTTAACAACCATCCGTATTTTTGACAACTGATTGCAACATCATGAGGTGGCCGCGGTAGTCGAGTGGTATAGGTATTGGACCGTGGCTTGCCTTGTCACGAGTTCCAGCCAAGTACCACTAAAGACCCGCCGTGTAGGGCAGCGATGCACGTTAAATCTGTCAAGTACTGAAACGTCCTTCCGTTGGTGTGGTAGTTAGGAGAGGGGGTGCCAGCTCAGGTGTCGTCCACGTCACTTGACCATGGTTCAAAATTACTTGGTCCGTCGCCAAAAGCCCTCGTGTAGCTGAACGGTGCGACGTTAATATTTAATCAAGCAAGCAACATTATGAGAAATATTGTTCAGCTAATTTATTCCTCCATCCCCTTGTATAATACCAGCATTCTCAAGGTCACTTATGATTGAAGTATTTGCAAAAGATTAACACATTCTGTTCTACATAAGAATCCGCTGTTTTTTCCAGAAATTGCTCACATTTTATACTAAGTTGTTTTTTTTTTAAAAAAAAAAAAACTATTAAAGAGATGCAGTGAAATTTTTGAAACATTCGTCAATTTTAGGAAATTTTTCTCAAATGGATATCAAACATAATAATGGAAAGTTTTAAATACCTAGACTGAAAAATTGTTTTTAAGACAAAAACTGACAAGGTGATTTTTCTAGAAATTGCCTCAATTTCAAATGTGGGTACTCTAAAATGCCTTCAACGGGCCAAGATCCTCTGCTAATGTAATTTTCCTATTAATTTCGCGTAAACCTACTCTTATGTATAGGCTAATTCTCAAATCACTTATCCCATGCAACCAATACTCATATTAAAATTCTTGAAAACACTCATTACAGCATTAGATTCTTAAAACTAAGTTGTTAGTTAGAACTGCAAATCTCACAGCTGCCTACCCCTACCCAAATCTTAACCCCTAAACGAACACTTATTTGGAGGGGGGGGGATCAATCTGTTTTTATTTTAAAAAACACACATTTTAGAACCTTCTTTTGGTCAAAAATAAAAATACACAAAATCGATCAAATTTTTTATTTTAATTTTGGATTTTGATCCACGTTGCAGATAAGAGCCGAATATTGCAATCTTGCACGTACGTTGACTTTTATTACTTTTTTTTTCCGAATAGCTGTCTTGAAAAAACATTTTTATCAGTAAAAATATTTACTTATATACTTTTTCAACAGAAATTATTGTAGCATTTATTTTTTTTAAAAATTATTCAAATAAAATTTTATTTCATCTGATTACTTGGAAGCAAAGTGTAGCGCATAGCAATTATTATACATGTAACGACTTATTTTTCTTTTCCTTTTTCTTTTGCTGTCCCTTTTAGTTCAACACACAACGTAATATCTTGTGAGATTCTTATTTTGATATTGGTGAAACACAAAACTGAGAAAATGACGTTCGGTTAGTCGTTGAGTTCTAGTAGATTTTATTACTTTGTCTAAGTCTTTCTACTAATTTGTTCCTTTTATTCCTTCATTTTTTTAAAATTCAAAGCAGATGTGTTCCAAATGTTGATGTCCAGAAAATTAACGAATAGTTTTTAATAATATTTATCTAAATTTTTTCAAAATCACAAGACAGATCGCAGTCAGTCTCACGACTGTAGAAGGCAATCGTTTATATTTGAGTGTGAAAATTTCAGTAACACATAAAATATGACTCCACACGAATTATCTCGTTTGTGCACAGTTTAGCGCGATCGAATTAATTCGATCATGGACGTTAAGGGGTTAAATCTGTAATAAAAATATTTTTATCAAATTTTTCAATAATATTCACTTTTCTCAAAATCCGATCCTAAATAAGATTGAGAAATACTTACAAGGGATCAATATTCATAGAACCTGAGATATTCTTATTTAATTTTATGTACTTTCTACACCAATCCACAAAAATTTTGTTCTTGCAAATTTCTTCTTTCAGGTTCCTCCCAAGTGGCCCCTATCAGTTTTCTATCTTTCTTTGCAGATACTTTCTTAGTTTTTCCTCCGATTATCGGCCTAGTATTTATTGCATCCTGATTGGCTGAGCAAAGCTTCAGTCTTCTTGGGTTTTCTGATTTTTCGATTTTTTTTTTAAAGTTTTTTCTCGGTTTTGTCTGGCATTGTCTTTTTAAATTTTATGTGAACTTCTTAACGTTTTTATTTGTCAATTATTTTAAGTATGGGCACGTTTATTTGTTACCTGTCAAGTTCACACCAATCAGACAGGAAATAAAAGCCCCAAAGAGTTCAATGCTCCACTCACCTACCCAGCATATGTTTCGCTCAAAATTTACTTTTTCAGTATATTAGAAAATAAACTTCAAAATATTTATTGAAAATTTTGGCAATGCTGTATTTGTGAAAAATAAACAAATAGAGAGTTGGATAGATCTCTTCTATACATATAGAGAGAGAGAGCATAATTTTCTCTCAAAAATAGTTAATTTGCTTATGGGCGTTTAAGTGTTAATATGACTTTAGAACATTAAAAACTTGAAGCAATCTACGCTCTACAAATGCTTGATAGTTCTTTTTTTTAAAAAAATATGTTGAAAATATAGTTTAGAAATAATAACATTTTTGCCAATTGAAATAATTGGTCGAAAATGTGGAATACTTTATGAAAGGATTTATTTACATATGAAGATCGAAGCACAAACTATTTTTAAACTATTATATATAGAAATTTTTGACTTGCAAAAAAAAAAAAAAAAAACTTAAAATAAATTCTTTTCTTACACACACTTCTAAATCATAACTATTTTCATATAACACATGTAAATAATTTTTTTTTTTTTTTTTTTTTGTGATTCAAGTAATAAGAATTAAAGGAAGCTGGGACGTGAAACTGCTTTAAATTTTGCCTTTTTTTATTTTACTTTTAAAAAATAGAGGGCACTTTTTGCATCCATAAATGCATTATTTATGAAAATGCGATAAATAGAACGCTAGAAAGTTGAATTTTAAAATTTTAAACAAATGTGATGTAAGTATGATTCATGTACACTTTCTTCAAAATCCATTTTGTATATAATATGTATTGTGAAAAACTAATTTTTCTATACAAAGAATGTAATTTTTCAGTATTATACGTTCAAATTTATTGAAAATTCTACATTTTTTCTGCAAAAATTACGGAAAATTTAAATCGTTATTTACAAAATTAAAAAAAAATTGATTTTTGAAATGTTAATTATGTTTAGTTTTAAGTTAATAAATACTCAGCGCAGTTCTCAAATTATAAATCAAGTGTACTTAGTACGAAGTGGATCTTCATGATTATTCTAAAGTAAGAGCACAGCTTGTAAAACAGACATTTCGTTTTCCCCAACTGCTTATTGTTAACATTTGAATACTCAAAAATAACTCTATATGTTTATAACTATTGGTTTTACTTTAAAATAAATATTCATATGTTTGAGTAAAAATAGAGATTCTTTTGTTATAATTTTTAAAAACAGAGTTCCATTGAAATAAGACATCAAATTAACTTTTTAAATTAATCAAAGACATTTTCTTTGTGTATTTTTATAACAATAAAAATAGGTATAAGGAATTCTGCAATATGCTGTATTGGTGATGTTCAAAGTGAAGTAAAAATACTAAAACTTACAGACATAAATTTTTGGTATTTTAAACGGAAGGAGGTGTGAATCGTTGACACAACACGCGTTGATGAAGTAAAGAAAGAGTAATTAAAAAGACTTCTAAATAATCTAGAATTTTACTTACAATTTAAAAACTAAGAAATGATGTAAAATAATCCAATTAATTATGGTATGACTTTATATTACATTAAAAAATATTATTTTACAAATCATAGATGAAAATATATTTATTTGCGATTTTCTCAAAATGCATTTTTTGTTCATTCCGGTACACTTTTCTCAAAATCTATTTTACTTATATTGCTGATATTTTGCATGTAATAAGATCCACAAATTTTAAAAAAGGGAATGAATTCGTTTTCAAATAAACATTCACAAATTTTAGCTGTAGCACAATTTCTGTGTAAAAAATTTAAAGGATATTTGAATCACTACATTTTTAAAAGTTTTAAAAATTTTTATAAATTTATTTTTTAAAATTTCATGTCATTCATTTTATAGATTGTTATGTTTGCAGAATCTCTTTAAAATTTTATAGCTATATATGCAGTGGGTTTTATGCAAAGTGTACCTAAATGTAAGAACATGTCTCGAAAATAAAAAAAATAGTTGTTGATTGTTTATTGCTCATACAGATTTAATTGTCATTTAAAATGGAATTTTTTTACATTAACATGTGCATAAATGTACAGATACATCAACTTAAAAATTTTACTTCCGTTGCTTTTAATTTAAGTAAGTGAGCATCATTTAAATTTGGTGTAAAAAAAGCTCATTTTTCCTTCTCGCAGACGTCTCAGTTTCCTTAAGTAAATAAAAAGTAAAACTGTATCCTCTCTTGTACTTTGAATAAAAATTTCCAGCTAGTTATTTTCTTCCACTGTGGCACAATCTTAAAACTAATTATATTACTTATTTTATTTTAGGGGTTTTCTCCTGCCATTTAATACCCTCTACGAAAATCTATTAAAGCAATGAATTTTAGCTTAAAATTTGGCCTATTCGGTTTATAAATGAGAGAATCAAGTAGAAAACATATAGATCCAAAAGAGGGGGGTTTTTTAGAGGGGCTGCAGGGCCGGCGCTAGTAGTTTCGTCGCCCCGGGCAAAGAGGTAAAATGCCGCCCGTTTATAACAAAAATTAAAGAGATAACCTAAACCCTTTCCACGCTTAATGGTAAAAAAAACGTGAGCAAAAAAAAATTGCTATCAATAATGTTGAAGTTTTGATTACCAAAAAATACTAATTTATGTTTTTGATTCTAAATTAAAATTAGGGTTGCACAGAAAAAAAAGAGTCATTTCTAGTGTATAATTATAAAATACAAATATTTAAAAAATACGAAAACAAATTACAGAACCACTGAATATTAAAACTTAATTACATATTAAAAATACATTTAAACCGAGAGTTAAAAACTCTTAAGTGTTTCTTTCTAACTTTTAATTCTGAGAATTTTTTTTATAATTTCTTTTAAAATTGATTTCTTCAGCCAGTTCATGTTCAATGGCCATTGTTGTCAAGCCGTTTAGCCGATCCTCGGTAGTTGTGGAGCGCAAAATTTTTTTAAATAATTTTAATTTGGAGAAACTCCTTTCTCCTCTTGTCACATTTAATGGGAGAGTAAGCAATTGCCTAAAACTATACCGAGATTTGGAGCAAAACCCAGGTTCGATTTGAATTTTAAAATCTCGATAGGACTTATTTTTTAATTTAGCAAAGCCAAAACCGCTACTATCTCGTCTGCCAGGTTCAGCGCGTTTATATCTGATGAATTCCCATCAGTTAACACTGTTTCTAGATCTTTACAATACTTTAGTCCGTTGTTTTGAGGAGTATCTTTTTAATCACAAATATTGTATAAAAACTGGAAGTAGTTGCTGTGGGTACTGATCGAATTAAACCTGGATTCAAGTGCATTGATAGCTTTTTATCTAATGTAAAAAAATAAACTTCTGCCTTATATTTTTAATTAGGGTCTTCTATCGGATCATCTCGTGCCTCATAGTCGAAATTAACATTTCTTCTTCGAAATCTGTGATGGGGCTGGGTGAGCTCAAAATAAACCAGTATGTCAATTTCGTCGGTGAGTTCTCGAGCATCGCAAAGCGTTTCATTAAAGACGGTGTCCGATCTAAGATCCTTGAAAAAATCTTTTTTCAATTTTTCAAAAGCTCTATAGCAAATGGTAAATCATAGTCTTTTTGTCTTCAAGAGCTTACTTATAGGATTGATACAATTTAAGATTTTGTACCAAATTACAATGCAGCATAAGAGCTTAAATTCTTTAACACAACTTAATAGTACAGAAGTCTTTATAGAGTTGTCAATCTCCGAATTATTACAAACAGCAAGTAAAGCATCGTATATCTCTCCTACTGGATACCTTAGTCGTTTTAATGTATCTTTTCGGCTTTCCCAATGATTTTGTTTGAAATCACTTATCTACTTTATAAATTGTGTTCATCATATTTTTATTTCTGTAATGCACATTTTGCTTCCACTTTAATTAGTTTTATACGAGTAATACACAACCCCCCAAAAATAGTACCTATTCTTTCACACATTAATTATTGTTCTGTAACAATAAAACTTTAATTAAATCCTTTTCCTGTTGCTTTTTATTTCTGCCATATAATTTTGACATTCTTATTGTAGCCTTTTTTAAAGTTTTTAAGTATTGCTATACATTGGAACCTATTATTACTAGATTTTTTTCTTAAAAATACATACTAACGCAACACTGATTAAGAGCCTCTCGTTTATGTCTTGGATGAGTGGTTATGTTCAGAAACTTTTTTGATAAGATATTGAGATAAGAATTCCAGTATTTTATATTTGTATTCGTTGCATTTAAACAATTCAGAATTAAAGCCTTTATGTATTAATCACAAATAAAACATATTTTAATATAATTGAAACTTAATTTTAAAAATGCTTAAAATGAAGTTATTCAGGCTTAAAGTCATTGTTGTTTGCTTATTAGGGCAGCTAATTCTGTTATTTTGATATCACTTTATATTAAAATCAATTATCTATTTAGTAATCGTCTTTCGAAATTTAAAATTCACATCTGGAATTTTGCAATTTATCTAAAGGAAATTTTTGCATTGAGTTAAATGTTTGTTTTTTTTAAATATTTGTATTTTTTTTGGTTTAAAATCTTCAAATCTTTTAAATATTTTCTTGTAATTTCTTCCCATATTAAACTGCAAATAATTTATTACCTTAATTTTTAAGTTTTCGAAATATGCATTTTGAACTTTATTAGTAGCATACAGAATGTTTTACAAAATTTTAAAGGTATACATTTTTTATGTATTTTTATAATTAACTATACATATTAATTATATATATAATATATATAATTAATTATACACATAACTGGACTGCATTAAATATTCCTTCAAACTGTCCGTGTAAAACAGAGGTTCCCAAACTGTTTTGTGTCATACACCCATTGCCATGTTTTTCGGTATGGGGTAGACCCCTGCTTAATTAATATTGAATTTTTGCAAATTTATCAGCTTAAATGTCTTTTTGATAGCTAGTATTACTATTACTACTTTAAAAGAATTAAATTTATAACTAATGAAGTATAGAGTTAAAAGTTTAAAAAACATAGGTTGTTAATTAATTAAATTAAAAGTTAATCTTTATATATAAAAATCTTCTGTGCGTGTGTATGTGACTAAACTCCTAAAAGGCTGGACCAATTATGATGAAATTTTTTGTGTCTGTTCCAGTGGATTCGGGAATGGTTTAGATTCACACTTCGGTTCGATATCGCAATTAGTTAAAAAGATATTAATTAAAAACATTAAAAACATTCAACTCAATATTCACCTGCATTGTTATAAAAACGTTATTGTTATAAAAATGACGTAAGTTTGCGTCGAAAATCGATTTTAAGCCAAACTGGCCAAACATGGTCTTCATTGTTACAAAAATGCAGACGAATCATGCTTTTTAGCGTTTTTGTGTGATTAATAATAACTGTTAAATAAAGTAACCAAACAACACTCAATTGATTTTAATGGGAGGGATGAATCTTGCACTACAATAACAAATTTTCATCATTTAGTACCAATCTTTGTCATGTTTAACCTTAAATCTCCTCTGTTAGCAGTGTCCAGTTTCTTTTTTTTTGCTTTGGAGATTGGCAACTGCGCTGAAACTCCTTCTTACTAGGAAAAACAATTAAAAACTTCCTCACGATATTCCATAATTCGGTACAAATAACAGTTTTGCCTTTTTAAAGCCAAAATTGCTGCCATCCGTTTCTAAACTTTAAAATCTTCATTAGTGCATATCACGATCAGTTCCTGTAAAATTTCACATGTCATGTGTGTGACATTTTTTTTCAATATGACCATATAAACTCATTGCCCACTATGGTATTACCATAGTCAAAGCATTCTCAAACCTGGTTTCAAAAAGCAGTTAAATGTTGAACGTAGGTTAAAACGTGCTGACAGATAGTCTGGGTTAATTTGAAAAAATTCTGGACCTCTCCAGTATTATACTTCTTTAGCTTAACTCTGGAAAGAAACGCTGAAATGGTTCCTGTTTTAAAAAAAAATTATGCTGTCACCTTGTACAGGCAAATTAACCTCATTAAATTTAGTAAATAAATCTGCTATATAAGTAAAATTTGGTTTCCA
The DNA here is from genome assembly GCA_019973935.1 of Trichonephila clavipes. Classification (NCBI taxonomy): domain Eukaryota; kingdom Metazoa; phylum Arthropoda; class Arachnida; order Araneae; family Nephilidae; genus Trichonephila; species Trichonephila clavipes. The sequence goes on along the minus strand of BMAU01020335.1, from coordinate 321,031 downwards.
CTTGATTAAGTTTTCTTTTAAAATTAAAGTCACGATCTAGTTTAATGAGAGCCAATATCATATAGACCCCCACTTATGACCCCCAAATTATTTTTTTGCTGATGTGGACCCCTTGCAGATCGTCATAGAGCCCTGGGGGTATATATAAACCACTTTGGGAATCATTGGTGTAAAGATCTTAATTAAAAAGGTATCGTGCAAATTCCTCTTAAAATGGCAATAATATGCAAATATATATATATATATATATATATATATATATATATATATATATATATATATATATATATATATATTGTTCAAGTTTTTAAAATTTTATCTTACAAAATAATATATATGGCCATCTTAACAGTCTTAGAATAGATAAGAAAAATTATATGTTTATTTCACATATTACATTCAATAAAAAGAAAAAATGTGTCTGTATAAGTAAAATTAACTTTTTTCTTCTTTGAAAATTCTTTTAGCAGTTTGAATCAATATAAATTAACTATTTAGCAATTATAGACTAGTTCATGTATTACTGAACAAAATTATCTCAATATATTACGATTACAAAACAAATTCATCATAATGCATATAACTACGTTGTATTTCAATTTCGAGCTATTGCTGTTAGAATTCTTTATGTATGGTAAATAATTAATGAATGTACTCAAGAGCTCCTCAATGTTTTGTATTTTAAATCAATGGTCTCCAACCTCCAGACCGTGGATCAAATACTACCGGTCCGCACAAGAAACATTAAATTATTTCTCTTTTAAAAACTGTGGTATATTTTTCTTGGGTTTGGGCTACTTTTCATAAAAGTCACTTTATATTCATTTTTTGGTGTAGCTATATTTTATTATGAAGTCACAATTAAATTAAAATTATTAAATCAAAACAGCCTAAAATATAAACAATCTACATCCTCCCCCTCAGCGTGCCGCGGTAAAAACAAACGTTGATCGGTGCGTGGCAATAAAAAGGTTGGGGAACACTGTTTTAAATTACCTACTATCGTCTATTATAAGAGACTAAAGAAGTTATTTTTATACGAGAGGCAAATAATATTTTTCATTTGATTTGCTAATTGAAAATGTTTTAAGACGATTACGGTACATTCAAGCCACGAAAACACACATACTTAAAAATGTTAATCAACATGAAAATATTCCACAAAAATGTTGATATTTATATTTATGGATGTAAAACGAAAAGTAAGTAAATAAAATAGAAAAAGCACAATTGCAGCAAAATAATTTTTTCTTTTCACTTTATCTTACGCAATGATTAAAATTCCTGTGCATTAAATCTTCATAATCTAAAAGAGAATTTTAAAATGAAAATATTGTTACCTTTTTCGTTATCCGACTTTGTTTTGTCTGCATAAGCACATGAAGCTAAAAGAATTAGTTCGGAAGTCAAATTGACATGATTCCCGCAGTTTTCTTCGAAAAAAGGTCTTTTTCTCAGGGTCATTCTGCCCCTTTCTTTTCATTCATAAAACTTGACCCTGCTTTTCATCACTTTTGTTGAGACTAATCTCTGCCAAAATCTATCTCTTTCAATAGTACCCGATTTCACGCATACAAAGCAGTTAAGTTGTACGAAATTAGTTGAAAGAGAAGGAACCGGATACCGAAATTCTTCTTTATCGTCCCTCCCCCTTTCCCCATCGGACCAGCGTTGGGAAACACGGATTTAAATACTAATGAATACTTAAAAAAAATACTCTAGGACTCTCTCTCCATAGAAAACGTGAATATTTTGCACGCACATTTTTAATTTTTTTTCTTTGAATTTTTATTTTGACTCGTGGAGCCCCTGGGTAGTCTTGGTTTATTTTCTTCATAAACTAGTTAATTTTACAGCCAATTTGCCGCCTTCTAATGTTGCCGCCCTGGGCAGGAGCCCGGCTTGCTCACCCCTAGCGCCGGCCCTGGGGGCTGCTCTATTATTTCATAAATTATATCACTCTTGTAATTAAAATGATGCACAATAAATACTGTGTCTCATGTAAGTTAAATAATATGACTTAAACTTATCTTAAGAACATTCAGTTGAAATTTATTTGGTAGAAATTATACCAAATTTCTACCAATATAAATTGGTAGAAATTTGACATTTTCAACTCCGTAGCGCAATATTATTTGGATATTAACATTGTTATTTGCAAAGTTATTAAATATTTTTATTTAAAAGTATATGTTTTAAAATGTCTTTTAAATTTAATTTCTGTTGCTGAATGTGATATATCTTGCACATGTTAAGTATTAATAAAGGACTGTTTTATTTTGTAATGTTTTTGAAAAAGTTGTGACGTGTCCTATTCGTGCCCTTTCACTAATCCTCTTGGGGAAATACTTCATTAACTGTTGTTTAAGTGTAAAACCACCTTCCGTAGAAAGAAGTGGCCGCGGTAGTCGGGTGGTATAGGTATCGGACCGTGGCTTGCTTTGTCACGGGTTCGAACCCTGTACCACTAAAGACCCGCCGTGTAGGGCAGCGATGCACGTTAAATCTGTCGAGAGCTGAAACGTCCTCCCATTGGTGTGGTGTGGTAGTTAGGAGAGGGGGTGCCAGCTCAGGTGTCGTCCACGTCACTTGACCATGGTTCAAAATTACGTGGTCCGTCGCCAAAAGCCCTCGTGTAGCTGAACAGTGCGATGTTAATATTCAATCAATCAATCAATCAATCCGTAGAAAGAATGAGTACTACTTAGACGTTAGCAAAGTGAGTGTTCAGGAGTGTTAATTTTGTCTCGAGGGGTAAAAATATAAACAATTTTCAAACAGGTAAAATTCTTTTAAATTTTAATTAAATAATTCGAATTTTTTACACATTATTTACAAAGGGTTATGGTTTCAAAAAAGTATAAAATGTTTGAAATATAATCATAATTTTAAAAATTATAAGCATATGAAAATAAGAAATAATTTTATTATAAATATTAAGTGAGTTTTTTGCGTTGCGACGTTATTTTCTAAAATAGTAGCTTTTGATGTATAAAACTTTATAGAATTATGAAATGTATCATATCCTTTAAACCCTACTAATTTAAGAACAATATATATCTTTTGTATTTCAAAATATTTGAAAAATATTGAAATTTTTAAAAATGTTTTTAAAAAATGTAATTTTTTTTAATTTTTTAAAAATATAATTTATATATATAATTCTATTTATATAAAAATACTACATTGTAATAAGGATACATTTAACTTTATAAATCAACTTATTGCTAGTAATTAAAGTAATTAAATTTCTAGTAATTAAATTTCTCATAGAAATTTTTCTTATTTTCATATGCTTATAATTTTTTAAATTATGATTATATTTTAAACATTTTACACTTTTCTGAAGTCCCATTCCTTTATAAATAATGCGTAAGATATTCGAATTATTTAATTTTAATTTCAAAGAGTTATATATATTTGATTATATTTTGTTTATATTTTCAGCCCTCTAGAAAGTTAACACCCTTGAGACCCCACGCTGTTATTAAAATGGGATTAACGGAGTGACTATCTAAAGCAGTGATACTCTACCTGTGGCCCGCCAGCCCGGTCATGGCCTAGAGTACTTAGAAATTCGGTTATTTAAGTACAATTTACTAAAAAGTTAGCGTTAAATTCTACCAATCAAGCAATCAAATCCATCAATTTTGCTACCAATATCCTTTTTTTGGTACTATATTTAATAAATAAATACATATTTTGGCATATGCCGATGATGTGGACATTATCTCAAGATCTAGAGCTGCATTGGGTGAGAGCTTTCTGGCTCTGGAGAGATCTTCTAGAAAAATGAATCTAAGACTTAATATGGGGAAGGCAAAATATATGTATTGTGGTAGGTTGAAAACCATCCCTAATTGGTTTTAAATAGACTCCTTTAAATTTGAATCTATAAAAAGTTTTACCTATATCTAGGATCAGAAATAAATTACCAAAATGACATGAATCCTGAAATCAGAAGGAGAATTATTGCATCTAATCGCTGTTTCTTTGGTTTAAGATCATTACTGAAGTCTCACTTAATAAAAAGAAAGAGAAAAATCTTGTTGTACAAGGTACTGATTAATTCAGTTTGGACTTATGCCTCAGAGACGTGGACCTTGACAAAAAACAAGAAGAGAAGATCTTGGCGACTTTTGAAAGAAAGGTCCTACGAACCTTATTTGGTACTGTTCTCGATAATAACAGTTGGAGAAAAAGGTATAATTTTGAATTATTTAAGACTTTTAATAGTGATGATATTATCAAGTCCATAAAACTAAGTAGAATGAGATGGGCAGGGCATATAGTAAGAATGTGCGCAGAACGAACAGCATCAAAATTTTTTAATGCAACTCCCTCTAATAAAAGACCAAAGGGAAGGCCCAAAAAGAGATGTAAAGACTGTATGGATGAGGACTTTGCCATTCTAGAAGTGAAGATCAATTACTGGGAGAAGGGGTAGAGTGGAAAAAACTTCTAAGGAAGGCTCAGGCCCACAAAGGGCTGTCATGCTGATGATGATTCTTTCTTTTGATTGTAGAATGTAAACGAGGGGCTTGGTCATGGGTGAAAGGAAATTGAAATTACCCCATAACACAATAAAAATGCGTGGTTAATTTTTTTTATATATGTGAGTTTGATAAAGAAGTTAATATAGTATTAAAATAAAAGCTAAAAAAAGATGTTTTATTATTTTGATCACAGTTTTGCTTTGGTCTTATAGTGTTTTTCTATTATCCTCGTCTTGCGGCTCACGTGAAAAACTAATCATAGGCATGTAGCCCGGCAGGGGAAAAGGTTGAGTACTCCTGATCTAATGCCTTAGTGAAAGGGAGAAGGTTTAGACTGGAATATAGTTGACACAGGAGAGATCTGACGAGTACTCTTCTTTCGGATCACAACAGTTAAGTGCTTAATTATTTGCATTTCGAAAAGTTCGGAAATTTCATGATGAAGAATAGTAGCGTTAAATGCCCTAAGCGATAAAAAAATCTAAAAGTACTTTTTTAAAGGTCAACACAAAAGAAAGGAAATGTGAAAAGATGAAACGAAATCTGAACAATACTGAAATATTTTTCACATTAAAATATTCCAGACACCTTTTCAACGCATACTACGTTGAAAAGGTGTTACTAAGTCAATCATCGATGTTGGGAAAGAAAGCTTTAGTCAGGGGTGGGGAACCTTTATGGATCAACGCGCCGTATTTTTCTGAAGAAATGTTTGATGAAGTATAGACGTGCCGTCAAATAATTTTGATTTGTGGTTATGGGAAAATAATAAAAAACTAATTACTAACAATTCAAAACTTTTGATTTGCTATGAAAAAAATTCCTTTTGTGCACTCTATAATATAATAAATGTTTTAGTAAAACGTATAATTCAAATTAAAGTAACATTAGTGTGCCTTCTGTTGTTGAAGATTACGAGTAGATGACAAATAAATTATATTAGGATTGTAAGATGTTACATGTAGCAGAATGTATATGCTGAATTAGAGTTGTCTACCAAACGGTTTTTAAGCGAGTTTTTAATACTCATTTCTGAAAATAATGATTCAAAGCATAGGTAGATGAAAATATAGTTAAAATAGTATGAGCCAGCTTCTTCACAGTTAAATGTGTCTGAAATCCGTTTTATAGACAATGTTCAACATACAACTGTTCCAGAACATCAACCACACACCACTTTGTCGCCTTTATTAATCAAACCATATGTTTCTCGGTCCATTAAGTTTAAAATTCTCCATTACACTTACTATATTACATTCATTGTTTTTTTTTTTTTTTTTGCTGAACTAACCATGTTAAATTACGGTTAAAAATCGTAAATATAACACAAATAAACCTTAAAATACAGTTGTGTTAACGAAATTTTCTATGTTATGCGTTGATAAACTTCGTATCATTAGCAATTGCAGTTCAGGGCATAACTAAAGCAAGAGAAATAACAAACGCATGTGCTCCCCGCCGCATCGCGACCAGTCACTTGTGTTTGATCGTAATACTGCATAATGAACTTTGTTACTTTGAACTAAAATGAAAACTGTTTTGATCGGTGGCGTGCCCAAAATATTGCGTTGTGGGCCATCAATGGCACGCGTGCAACTGGTTCGCCATCCCTGGCATAGGTTATTAAATGAATCAAATATTGCACATTCCTAAAAAATGAGTATGAAGCTACTTCTCTCCCAGTGCATCATAAAATGTTGTATAGACACAAGTATTTCCTTTTGATAAATTGAAATAACTATCAATTGGAACAAAATAAATTTTTCAAATAAGAAATCTTTTAATCTAGATGAAACAAATGCCTTCTAATATTATCAATTTTATTCGGTATAAGAAAAGAAAATATTAAATGATCAATATAGTTCAAGGATGAATCTATAATATTGAAGAGTGTCAATTTAAAAACAAAATTGGTTTAATTCTTATTTAGAGAAAAAATTTAGGAAACATTTGTTTATTTATTAAATGAAGAATTACTAACATATATTGGTCGTTAGGAAGAGAAATAGATTAATATTTAGTAGAACGAATATCATGCGATATTTTTAAAATAAATTTTTGAAAGAAATATTTGAGATGAACTAGCTTCCGAAATCATTTGACTTGAACATCCTTAAACATATTGAAGCATTTTTATGCGACTCGAGTATGCTCAAGGAAAGCAATAAACATGATTCATGTATTAGAAAGAGATGACATTTTAACCAATATACAGTCGAACCTCCATATAACGAACCTCTGTTTTACGAAATTTCTCTATTTTGTGAATTTTTTTCTGGAATAAAGAACAAAACTATTACTATTTTAATTATTAATTTACTATTTTTTTCGTAAAATAATCTCCAATTAGAGAAGTACATTTTCTATTAACGAACTTTTCCTCTTGTGATTCGATTTTTTTCGCCCTATTTTTAAAACATTTCAGGACATTTTTCAAATTATTCTCTCTTTTAGCACATGTTATGGTGATCAGTGATCTTAACTGGGTTTAACCGGGTGCCTAGCTCACCTACAGCAATTAAATTGTCATAATTTTTCAAACAAAAAACTCAAAACCAACAGACTTTATCAGTAATTAAATTTTTGAGAGCACATGTGGTAGTCTACTTTTAAATTTACTGGTTATAAAATAATGTACGTTTTAAGTTACTTGTCAGTTTAAGGTATCCGACAACGTTCGGAGCCATGATTTTAAACAAGCGCATAAATGGATAATTTTCATGATATTTAGTGTCACTTAGATTACAATACATGTATAAAATTGTTTTCAAGACATTTTGACAAAAAAAATTATTTAAATACAATATTTCGGCAAAAAATTAACTTAGAGTAACCTTTTTCCAAAATGTTCTTGTGAAAAATGCATCTATTATAATAATATTTTGCCTGCGTATAGCTCATACCTCTTTACAAAGGCTCAACTATGATTTTTGAAAAATTCACATTATTTTCAGAGTTACAACTATTTGAAAAAATTATCGGCATTTTTTTCTTAAAATTTCACCCTCTGTTGTCGTAAAACATGGATATATATAAACCCACTTCTAAGTTATATATTTCAAAAATTCTTGTTGAGCCTCTGTACAAAGGTCTGAGCTATATACAGGCAAAATATTATTATAATAGAAGCATTTTTTCACAAAAGGAGAATATTTTGAAAATTGGTCAGTCTATGTTCATTTTTTGTCAAAATATTGTACTTAAATAATTTTTTATTGTAATACTACTCTTAAAACAATTTTATATACATTTTCTAATCTAAGTGACACTAAATATCATAAATATTATCCTTTTATACGCTTTTGCAAAATCACGGTTCCGAACGTTGTCGGATACCTTAAAATTAAAAAAAAAATGCGGTTAAAAAAATTCATAAATTTAAATATAAAATTATTTTTTGAAGTTTAAAATGTAATGTATTCCTGAACAATGTTTTTTTCCTTCTTGTTTTCCTTGCAGATTTCTTTTTGACGCGTAATATATGTAAAATGAATAGATATTGATTTAAAAAAAGTGAATAATTGCTTTTTTTAAAATAATATATAGGGTTTGTGAATTTAAAAAAATGTTTTATGTGGTCTCTAAAGTATATTAAAAAATGAATATCTATTTAACGAACTTTTTTGCGGGATTTAGATCGTTAAATATAGGTCTGACTGTATATAGTACATACTTTTTCTATTACTTCTTTAAAAATAATTGAATGTATCTATATAAAAAGAGATGTGACGAAAACTTAAATTTCATTGCCGAGAAAGCATGCGGTTTTATATCTTTTGTCCTTTTAATTTTGGATCCATGTTAAACATAACATTTTTTACTAACTTTGCTCTTAAATTGAAAAAATGTCTTAATTAGCAGATAAATTATCCGATTGTTCAATAGTTAATATACACGCATAATTGCACAGAGATAAAATAGTTCGTCTCTGTCTTGCGTGTCTTGTCACAGTTTTTGTTTGTTCTTGTGCGTGATTTTGAACTCAGTTTAATTATCCGTCTTTCAGGTAAAGGTATCCGACCACGTTCAGAACCGTGATTTTAAAAAAGCGCATAAATGGATAATTTTCATGATATTTAGCGTCACTTAGATTATAATACATGTATAAAATTGTTTTAAAGACAGTTTGACAAAATATTTATTTAAATACAATATTTTGGCAAAAAATTAACTTAGAATAACCTTTTTTTCAAAATGTTCTCCTTTTTTAAAAATATTTCTAAAATAATATTTTGCTTATATAAGGTAAAGACTTCTCCAGAGAGTCTGAATTATTTTTTTTTGAAAAATTCACATTATTTTCAGAGTTACAACCAATTGAAATAATTATCGGTGTTTTTTTCTTAAAATTTTTCCCTTCTGTTGTCGTAAAACAGGGATAAACCCACTTCTAAGTTATATGTTTCAAAAATTCTAGTTGAGCTTCTGTATAGAGGTCTGAGCTATATACAGGCAAAATATTGTTATAATAAAAGCATTTTTCACAAAAGGAGAACATTTTGAAAATGGGTCATTCTATGTTCCTTTTTTGTCAAAAGGTAGTACTTAAATAATTTTTTATTGTAATAATATTTTTAAAGCAATTTTATATACATTTTCTAATCTAATCTAATGACTAAATATCATAAATATTATCCATTTATACGCTTTTGAAAAATCATGGTCCCGAACGCAGTCGTATACCTTAAACTTGGAGCACATAGCCTTGTCGGGATTTAATCTCCGATCTTTTATTTCGGAGTACCTGCGAGAATTTCTTTCGATACCCAGTGCTCTTAAATTAAATATTCTGAGGCCCGTCATCACACCATTGTGATCTGAATTTAAAACGTATGGAGTTTGAGATAATTATAAACTATACATTTCGGCGTATTTTATTACAAAAAAGATGCTGTATGAATTAACAAATGGAGTGAGACTTAACGGGAACAGTTGCCTGGTCCTGAACGGATTAAGAAGGAATCTTTGAATTTAAATAATAGGGAGTGTGTAATTCTATAAACTTTGTAATACATGTATTTATAGGCGCTTAAAAATATGAGAGTAGAAAAATAATATGAAAAGAATTAAATAAAAAATGAAAACATGTATATTAATTGATAAATAAGTGGATGGTTTACACTGATTAGATGTTACAATCTCGAAATTTTTTTTTTTTTTTTTAGCATTGCTCTTTTTGATTATTTGCACTAGGAGCATCCACACAATAATCGCTTTTTTTTAAAAAAAAACTAAATTAATGATTACTCCTGCCATTGATACTGCATGTATCAATTTTTATTGTATGTATCATTTTTTACTTATTTAAATCTAGGGCATACAGATAAAATACTATGAAAAGATAGTATTTTTTTAAAATCAAAAATGATTTTCGGTCAAAGTACGAAGCACAGAAATCATTAAGAAAGTTTTTCTAAATAATGTGTTGCATTTCTTAGTTATATGGAAATTTAATTTTAATCCAGTTTATATTTTAAGGGAGTTGTTTAGTAAAAACGAGGTGTATCATTTACCTTTTCAATTAAGAAATTCAACGCTACATATATACTACATGTATGTATAATGATAATAAATTTTGCAGTATAAGGAAAAAAACAAATATGGATATAATACATTTATTAGATATTAAATACAAAGTTATAGTATAATAAGCATCCCACAGAGACAATAAATGAACATAAATATCAAAGTTGCAAAGATACATGTATATATCACTATTATAATTATAAATGTTAATACTTATCTTCAGAATTGTGAATATGCTGTTTAGTAAATAATTATAAATATCACAGTCACCCTTATAAGTATCTTTAAAAAAATAAAGCATGTTTGTAAATATTTTTAGGAAAAAATAATTATCACAGATTATCATTAAACTGAAAGTTAAAATGGACTAGTAATTTAATCAAGTTACAAAAGAAAGTTATAAAAATGTATTAATTATATTTCCTTTTCCTGAAAATTTCTATTTTTTAGCTTTAATAGTTATTTGTTTTAATTAGTAGCAGAGAAAAAAAGTTTGAATAAATTATTTTACATTTAGAAACACAAATATTTTTTTAAGAAACCTGCGAATAAATAAAATACTGGGCTAGGAAATATTCTATGACCTTTGCTATTAAGTTTGTTTCCGTGTGATCAACTGGTTTAATTAAAACTCTTAGCTAAGTATTTCTATTATATTACATGCACAGTGATTTTAATTTCCAAACTTAAAAATATACTTATTATTTTTCTTCATATTGTATTTAAGATAGTTCAGTATATTTTAATGATCAGACAAATTTAACATTTAAACCTTAAATTTTTATAATTTATTTTAAAAACTAATATTCATTAAGAAAATTCAATGTATGATTAATTTCAGATATTTTCGGAAGCAAAAAATGTTCCCGTAGTTTTTGTGTGTTAAACTAAGTTTATAATATCATATAAAAATTTTAATGGATAAACTCATTTAGCATATAAACTTAACCTTGAATTATGAAAAAACCTTTTGTTTTTTTTTTTGGTTTAAAATCCAGTGATTTTTCTACTGAGGAAAGAATTACGATTTTTCCTCCTAATATCTTTGCTTATTCTTGATGCAATATTTGAGATCACATTGTTTAGTTCTCGCTCCTTTTTCTTAAGTCTTCAAGTATACGGGACAAATTTAGCATCTTCTTTTGAAGTAATTTAATGTAGAACTTCGGATATATCGACAGACCTAAAAAAACAACAATAAGTCATTATTCATGCTAAAATAGAATCATTTTTTCCACAAGTTCTTATATATATATATATATTTATATATATAGTCAAAATTCTCTACTATAGAGATGAATGATCAATAATCATCAAAACTGAAACAAACCGAGATTGTAAGATAAACCAGACATAAGAACTTAAAAAGAATATATTATAAATTATAAAAATAATAGAATTTAAATATATATATATGGATGCTACAGTATTATAAACATTAATGAGACTTAAGACAGCTCTTATATATAAAATAATTTACATAAAAGTGGAGTTGAACATGTTTTTTTGGCCAGCCAATCTTCCCCCTTTCTGTTAATAATGCTCAGCAAAAACCTATTGAAAATAATGGATAGAATATCTAAATACATTACAAGAAAAAGGTAACTTACCTAAAAATTGTACTCAAAAATGCATAACCCGTGCTAAATCTGAGTACAATAAACAAGTTATTGCCAGATTCTGGACCCAAATACAAATTCAAAGCATGGGAATGGCTGAATAGTAGTCTTAGCAAAAGAGTATTAAAAAAATAGAAATAAAAAAAAATTAAATAATGTGTATATATACAACCATTTCGTGAGGGACACCAGGATTGTAAATGTATTTAAACATAAATAAATTACTACGGTTAAAATAAAACTAAGCAATAAGTAATTTTATCTAAAATTAGAATACAGAGGTAACTATATCTACCTAGGAAAAATGATGTATTTATAATAATAAACTGTTAATATTCTAAGGAATTTTAATCCTTACTATATATTTAGAATTTCTTTATTCAAATTCACTATTAACAAAACTAATTGGATATTTTTGAATTAAACAATATTTAGTGAAATGTTTCTAGTTTTTTTTTTATTTTTCTGATTTTTTTGAAACAAGACATTTATTGCATTGTATGTAATTAATAATAATATTTCTGAATATATATGTATGTGTGTGTGTATGTGTGTATTGTGTGTGTGTAAATATATATTTAATTTTTCATCATGGTGCTTTTAAACTTTCTCGTTTATTTTTAGCTCTAGACCCCCAGTGTACTTTTACAGATTGAAATCACTCTTGTGTTTATTGTCAATCACATTTCAGTTTTGAAGAATTATATTATACTTGACTCAATTTAAGATTTTATTATATATATATATATATATATATATATATATATATATATATATATATATATATCAATGTTATGTAAGAAACACAATAGTCAAGTAAAGGTTAAGAAATTTTAACGCTGTAATGACAGTTACACGTTTCTCTTACTAATCTAGTATTATTTATACCTAAATAAGTTTTTTGTCTCGTATTCTCTTAAATTACTCTAGAAAAGTATTTATATACAGAGAGTATATATATAATTATTTGCAGAATTTTATTCATGATACGAAACACTCGTTAGGTGAAACAATTTTTGCAGTATAAGTTAACGCAAAATACGATAATACATTCTGTGCCGAAGAAAACATTCAAAAAATATCATACATAACGTTTATCTAAGAAATATTATACACGCATTATTAATTAATGAGAAAATTTTCCTTTTTTTTTTTTTTGCAGAATAAATCATTCTAGAATGTAAATTCAATTTTCAGAAACTAATACAAATAGGAAAAATTAGTTTATTATTTATGATACATAGCTAATCTTTTTTATTAGAAAGAGTCATAAACTTTATATAGAGATTTTTTTTATCCGACATATTATAAAAATAGAGGAAAATGTGACTTATTACTATTATTAAATAATATTGTAGCGCACATAACTACCGCCTTCTTACGTGATATTTCTGACCGTACGAAGCAAAAATTTCTCAAGCTCTCAGCACTTCTGTTATTGCTCCAGAACATTTTTGCTGTGTTCTTACCTCCTTCTCCTTTGACAAATATGTTTCCACAACTTCTTGCTGTGAAATATCAAAGCAACTCCATAAGCTCTTTGATTGTTAGCTCTTCTCTCTGGCCTTTTTATAAGCTCATCGATATGATTATTTCCTCATGATCTTGGCAAAAGACAAAATCTTATTGTGACTACAGACCCTGCATGTATTGTCTCAAATCTCTCTCTGTCCTGTTTGACAGCCCTCACTGGTCGAATCGTCTTCCAAGCAGAAGTAAAGGCTGTCTTGGTAACCACCTCGCGTGCATTTCAGGAAGGCAACCGTGAAAAAAAAAGAGAGATTTTCAAAACTTTCTGAGAGTACAATTGGTTCCTTCAGTCCCCTGAAAAAAAAGTTGTAAGGGGGAAGAACTTCTTAAAGTTAGAAATAATCTGCGGGTCTATAGGCTGGAGTACTGGGATAGTATTGAAAGGCAAACACTCACACTGTATCTTGATTAATTTAAATTTTTGAAAGTCGTCATAATATGGATCTGGAAGATTGGGAGGAATGTTGTCGTTGTCGTCGTGTGTTTCATACTGGGATACATACGAAAGATGAGAGATAGATGAACAGAAACATACAATACAAACACAGAGGAATATAGACTTTTTATTACAAACAATGATCCGTGCATGGAACAGAAAGGGTGCACTGCTTTCCGTTCGAGAGGGGAATCCATTTCCGGCGAAAGTCCGACTTCGTATTCCCGATGATACGTCCATGCCTTATTCGGGATTCGAACCAAAGCCCCCTCGATTACAAGCCGAGTGTCATAACCACCATACTAAGTGGGGAGGCAATGCTGTCCATCAGAAAAGCAAAATATGCAAAGGTAGATTCATCTGAAAGAAATAATTTTTCACAGCCAGAGAAAACACTTTAATGATTCAATCAGTAAAAAGGTCACGTGTCACGTAAGTCGTGTGCTTAAGCCTTTTTTTCACACATTTAGACTACCTTCAGGGCTTAACACTTTTTTAAGGCGAATGGAATCTTCGCATGGTAAATAAACAGCTATTCTATTTTCAAGTCACTGCTTTAATTGATACAAAATACCAGTCTGAAATAGTTTTTCTTTGGGCTGTGGTCCAGCAAAACGCTCTCCTTTACTGTTGCATAGGTTCACTTTCCAGAAGAACCCTTTTCGTCACAATTAAAAAATTTTTGTTGTTGGTAATCCTCAGAATCTATAAGCTTCTTGAAGTCATCGATGAAATTTTATGTTATCTTTGTTTCGGAACTTGCTGCTTCATCATGTTTTACAACACACACGCTGGGGATGCCGAATTAGTCATGGCTTTCTTAAAGTATTTTCCCTTCGGTGGTTGATAGTGGCTGGTGTGTTAGGAGTTCGAGCCTAGTGCCACTGTAGACCCGCAATGTAGAAGAGCCCACCGCACGTAAAATCTGTCGAGGCTCAATGTCCTCCTGTTGGTGTGTTGTGGAAGGAGAAGGGGATGTCAGCTAAGGAGTATTCCTCACCACTTTACCATGGTTCAAAATTGCGAGGTCCACCGCCAATATCTCACGTGCAGCTTTACAGTGTGACGTTAATACAACTCTCACTCACTCATTCAGCTGATGAAGATCGTGGTATCTTAAAGATGTCGGTGAAGATCACTTTTACCTTCTCTCAAATGATGTTTACTTTCACAGTGTCATCTTATAATTGATTTTCGTTTATCCGTATGAGAAGCAACTTTTCAATATCAACCAGAATACGTAACAGTGATGTATGTATTCCTGTCACTCCCTTTAAACCATATATATCTTCTTAATTATGACCATTTTAAAGAATTACTAAACTTCTAACAATTATACGTCTGAACACAAGTTTGGAAAGGTAAATGATCCCAAGCGACACCAAGATGTTCCAGGAAGGAATGCTTAAAACTCAGAATAATGTTGTAGGGCCACAATCTGAGACTTCCCCTCTCATCGTCCCTCATTACGCGAAACGTATCTTGTTAAGTGAGTAATTTTTTTTTCTTTTTTTGCAATTCATTTTGATAGATATACGAGGTTTCGCTATATAAGAAATATATGTGTGTGTGCATGTATGAATTTATTTATTCAAACCATAAAGTGTATAATACCGTCAATCAGTATATATATATATATATATATATATATATATATACTCATGTCCATAAATTAAGGATAATGAAGTTCAGGCAAAGAAAGAGACAGAAGCAAAACAAATTTGACTTATTTGTAAAGTCTATTTATTAAACAAAAGGTAAGGAGCAAAAAAGATGCTATATGCTTGACATAATTAATAAAAATTGCGATTTTTACTTCCTGGAGCAAATTTCAAAAAAGAACCTATTTACAAAAAACAGTATAACATGGTTAGTATGATGGTTAATACGGAGTATGTCTCCCGGACGATGCAATACAGGCCTTACAACGCCTAGGCATGCTGAGTATCAAATTATCAATCTGATCTTGGGGAATATTACACCACTCATCAAGCAATGCCCTACGAAGTTCCGGTAGACAGGTGGGAGGGGGTTGGAGGGCTACAATTCGTCGGCCAAGCATATCCCACACGTGCTCTATTGGATTCAAGTCCGGTGAGTATGCTGGTCAATCCATACGGGTGATATCCTCCGATTGAAGGCATTCGTCTACAATGTTTGCACGGTGAGGACGGGCGTTCTCATCCATAAACAGAAATTTAGCACCCATGGTGCCCCGAAACAAACGTACATGTTTTTCCAGAATGACATCCCGATAGATGTGGCCTGTCATCGTTACACTCTGAACATGCAGGTCAGTTCTGGAATGAAGAATTCCTCCCCAAATGAGCCATCCTGCACCACCGTAGCGGTGTCGTTCAATGGTGTTCTCTTGGTGGTAACGGGTACCTGGCGCTCTCCATATTGAAGTCCGGCGAGAATCAGACTGCAAACTAAACCTGGACTCGTCTTAAAACATCACACAAGACCACTGTTGTGGTGTCCACAATGCATGCTCTCTACTCCAGGATAATCGCAGGCGACAGTGAGTTGCGGTAAGTGGAACACATCTGACAGGCCTACGAGCATATAGACCAATGTGCTCTAAGTGTCTGTACACGGTCTGCCTTGAAACTGTCGTACCTGTAGCTGAAGAGAGCTGACGAGACAGGTCTGATGCTGTGCTCCGTCTGTTTCTTTTGGCAGTAATTGCCAAATATATATATATATACCGGTCCTCATTCGGCGTTGTAACTCGGGGGCGACCTGTGCTGTAACATTTACTCACATTACTATCATCTTGGAATCGTTGCCAAAGCCTGGAGATGACACTCTGGGCGATTCCAAGTTCCTCGGATACTTCCAGCTGGGTACGTCTACATTCCAGTCGTCCAATAATTCTACCACGTAAAAAATCATCCAAATGCTTCCTTTGTGCCATAACTATGCGGTTATTGCACTGAAAGGCTTTTAAAGCGCTTGTGTACAATTTTACTTCTTTGCCAACATTCCATATACCCCTCTCTTACACTCTCGTCATTGTGACGTACTATCCGCGCCATCTGGTGGTTTCCGGTAATTTGCATATTCTTCTTCAAGATGTGTGTGATAATATTACAGGTGAAATTTTTATTTTAGAGTTCAATTTCTGTGTGATTCTGAATTATTCTTAATTTATGGACATGAGTGTATATACAGTAAGTAATACATTAGCAAACTCTTAAATTTAGGAGTAAGAATGAAAGATTAAACATTGTTTCAAGGAGCATATATATGCACTGGTGGAAGATCGTTAAGAATGGATGATATCACCCATCACTAAAAAATACGCAATGAAAGTGAGCAAACTGTGGAAAATAGAATAAGCGCAAGGCGCTGAAAGAAGAGGTACGTATGTGCAAGTTTGCATTGCATACACGCGTACGCAATTTCAATACGTGTTCGTCACGTGATAGCTCTGATAATAGATGTAACGAAATTGACATGTGTAAACGGGTGTTATTCAAAATGAAAGCATAACGGGAAAGTTTTACTTGATGAATGTGAAATTTTAAGTATGTCTTCCTGATATCATTTAGATTAGGGGTCTTCAACCTTTAACGTTCGAGGGCTATATCAATAAATCCACAATGATCAACTGGCCGCATCATTGATCCGCGAGTCCCACGACTGTCAAAAAAACAATGTATTCAGGGAATTTAAATAAGAAAGGGGGCTTTATTTTACATGATTACAATTGATTCCAAAGGAAGAGATGGTGTTACAGATTTGTATATGTATGTTGATTTCAAAAACGTTAAATGGAAGTCGAATTAAAATACTTTACGTGTTAAAGATAAAAGTCCGCCTTTTTCTCTGAAAACTTCTGAGATTTTATATATATATATATATATATATATATATATATATATATATATTGTCCGATCATTTATATTTAAAATTACTTAAAGTACAATAAAAAAATTTAAAAATTCGTCATTTTAAGAAAATTTTATCGCAAATGGATATCAAGCATATCTATAAAATGTTTTAAATATCTAGAATAACAAAAAAATGGCGTTTTTTATGATAAAAAGCAGACAAGAAAGCTTTTCCTGAAATTACCTCTGATTCAAATGTAGGGTCACTAACTGGGCACGGGTTGAAGCCCCTAATTTAGAAAATTTTACGTGTAGGCCAGTGCTTCTCAAACTTTCAACACTGGCGCCCCCCTTTTCAATCACAATTTTTATCGCGCCCCCCTTATACATTAATAATGCACTAAATGCAATAATAATGCACTTTGACGCTAAAGCTACAATACCAGATCTTAATTATAAAACATACAAATTAATAACATAAGTATTAAATTTTGAATACTACTTTTAAGCAAAAAAAAAAATTAATTAATTAAGTAATAGGATAATTGTTATGTTATTTTTCCTTTCTCTAATTTTTAAATTGAACATATTGCAAAATGCGGTGACTGCTTAGAAGACAAAATATGGATATCTGCTAAATATAGAAAAATAACTCAGAGGGTCAATTTCTAATCATAAGCATTCCTTATAAAAACTTTGCTTTGCAAGACAAGCCCATGGAAGTCGTTAATACTTATTAAACTTGTTCTTAATTTGGTATTAATTAATTAGTTACAAAATACTCTGTGCAGCACTGATACATTAAAAGTATACAGGCTGAAGTAGTCGCTCTTTGCAAGAGTTCATTTATAAGAAAATAAAACATTCTTGATATAATAGCTGTATTGTAAGAAGAGTAAAGCCAAGTGCGCGACAATGTTTACAAAAATGTAAAATGTTTTTTTAAAATGATTGCTCAAATTATAATTAGTTTTAAGCGAATTTTAATTTTAAGCCTCACAGAATTAGCATTTATAATTGATGTTAAATAATGAACAATAATATAAAATTCCGATGAAGAATAATTGTATTATTTTTAATATTTAAAGCAAAAAGACTTCAACATCTTTAACCTGGGAGCAGGCGCGCACTCGATACAGTCGAGTGGGGTTATTGAGTTACCCCAATCTTTTTTTTATAATTATTTTATTGTACACGATACAAATCGTTATATTCCAGTGAATAATTTAATTAAGAGAAAGTTTACTTACCTACTTTCAAGGACTTTTCAATTTTTCTTTGCTAGCAAATAAACAGTTTTGCCTGAATTAACAATTTCGTGATCTGTGTGTCCCGAGGGACCACTTCCGGGTAAAAATTGTATTCATTATGATAATATGCATGTTACTGCTAAAAACAATTGTTATGCTTTATATGCTTGAAAATACTCATCTTAGTCTAAGTCTTGGCCAAGTAATCCATCAAAGTACTCACCGTGGTTTTCCAAATATCATAAAACCGTTCTGCATGGGAAAAAAGCGCAACAGAGAAATACATTACTTACAACTTCCTTAAATGAGAAAAAACACATAAGAGAGGGGTCGTAACTAACTGTACCAATAACTTATAAGGTCAAACAAATTATACAGTTATAATGCGCAGTATTTCAAAAATAATGGCAGTGATGAATTTTTTATGTTCCTAAATTTTTTCGATGCTGGATCTGGGATCTGTTTTTTCTCTGAAAGAGTAGAATGTTAGTTTTAAAAAAGAAAACGCAATAAAAACTCTCTCATCATGGGATTACAGCAAATAAAATAAAATATTTTTTATTTGGTTATAGGATCAAAGATAGCTAATTAAGTATTGAAGAAGTTTCTTTTTGATGATTTAATATCGCCTATAAATTATATCAGAGTAAAAGTGCATTTTTTAGTATGTCTGAAAGTGTTTTGTTTTAATTCATTCCAGTAAATTAATTATTTTTTAAATCTTTTATTTTCGATATGCGCCCCCCTCGTAAGGTTATCGCGCCCCCCAGGGGGGCTCGCCCCACAGTTTGAGAAACACTGGTGTAGGCGCATTATTCTACGTTCGGAACCGTGTTTTTGCAAAAGTGTATAATTGGATAATATTTATGATATTTTGTGTCACTTAGATTAAAAAATGTATATAAAATAGTTTTAAGAATAGTATTACAATAAAAAATTATTTAAGTACAATATTTTGACAAAAAATGAACTTGGAGTGACCAATTTTCAAAATATTCTCCTTTTGTGAAAAATGCTTATTTTATAAAAATATTTTGCCTGTATATAGCTCAGACTTCTGTGCAGATGCTCAACTAGAATTTTTGAAGTATATAACTTAGAAGTGGGTTTATCCATGTTTTATGACAACAGAGGGGAGAAATCTTAAGAAAAAAAACGCCGAAAATTATTTTAATTGGTTGTAACTCTGAAAATAAAGTGAATTTGTCAAAAATCCTTGTTCAAACTCTCTGGAGAAGTCTTTACTTTATATAAGCAAAATATTATTATTTTAGAAGGATTTTTTAGAAAAGGAGAACATTTTGAAAAAAAAGTTTATTCTAAGTGAACTTTTTGCCGAAATATTGTATTTAAATAACTTTTTTGGTCAAAATGGCCTTAATACAATTTTATACATGTATTCTATTCTAAGTAACTCTAAATATTATGAAAATTATCTATTTATGCGCTTTTTTAAAATCACGGTTCCAAACGTAGTCGGATACCTTAAACGCAACACTTTTATCATTTATTAATTTTCAAGGCCTTCGACATTTCAGAGCACTGTAAATTATCTTTATTATAATGTCTGAACAGTGGGACAACCTTATTTTATCCGTTTTATCCGCTTCGTAATTTTATTCTAAATAGCCATTTGGAAGCCACCCTTAGCTATTGTATGTGTAGTTTCCCAGTTTTAGGTTAGGTTTTTATTTGTGTTTGGAGTTAGTTAAATTTCATTTTTAACCCAATATGCAGGCAAGATATAAAGCTTTAATAACTATGACTAAAAAGTTTCCATGTTTTCCCCTTATATAACAAGTTGACTTACTTTACACTTCCCATTGGCTTCATTTCTGCACCACTTCTGGAGATTTGATTCTTTCTTGAATGCTGCAAATTCCGCACTGTCCCGTTGTATCCTATAACTCTTGATCTTTGGTTTAAAATGGGTTTTGATGACCAACGATGCCAATGGTAAGTACTAGTTTTGTTTCCTCTCGAGTGTGCTACTTTGTGCTTAGTGTGAGCAGCTTGTAAAGAAAGAGGCTTCTCACTGTAATTTGATAACAAAAATGGGTACGAAGAAGAAATTGTATCCATATGATAATGAGAAGTGTTACTGTTTCTTTTTTCATATGGTGATTCGAAATCTTTTCTTTTTAAATCCTGTAATAAAAATTATTTTGATAATTATAAAAGTTAACAAAAATGTTTTTGTGAAATATTTTCAGTGTTAACAAAGCACTCTAGACTTCCACCATTTGTTAGTTTTCTTATGCAACCTAATTCTTGGGGATGACTTACATGGAATGTGTATTGTGGTATAAAACAAATTATCCTGTTTGAATATATGGAAAAAGCATAGGTCGCGCGATTTGATAAGTATTATTTAAGTGGCATACGAAGTTACGAGAGAAATTATATTGCAAACATGCAGCATCCTGTCGACTATTCGTGCTGTCTTTCTAAAGAAGGGGAAGGGAATGCCCGTTGCATATTATATATGTTTAAATAAGAGCTCCGGAAAGTTGTAAGGCTTGAAAATGTACAGAGAGTTTGGTTTTCTCAGAATTCAAAATTCATTGTAATGTGTATAATATCAACTTCTTTTGTTTATTTTTCGAAACTATTCTAAAAAAAATAACTTTCCTTCACTGTACAATAGTGTGTCCGTTATTTAATTTTAAATCTTCAACATTTCAATATGATTTAGACTAATTGAAACACAACGTCAATTTTAGTTTATTATGATTATGATTACAATTGTTACTTATTGAGATAAATAGATATTAAGTTTGAAGTATATAATAAATAAAATGTATTGAAGTCTCGAAACTATTTTCAAACTTGACTTTTATTTTTTGATACAGCCTAGATGAACGGTATCCATATTAAAAGTTATATCTCCTTTTATATTCATATCTTCTTTCCAATTAGCTAAAGCATGGGTAACATTCATAAAAGACTTTTTTCCTATATGTTAGCCTATACACTAGCCTATGTGTTCGGAATCATTGTATGGAAAACTGACTTAAATTATAAAAATGTATTTTCTAGTTATATATACCTTTTTTGTAATTTATATGTATAGACAATGAAGGAAAAACTATTCATATTCTAATTATTACTTTTTTCAAGTTTTAATACATGAGAATCACGAATATTTTCAAAAACTTTCTAACCCCAAATATGTAACTAAATGTTTATTATTTGAAGACATGATTTTTTTTAACGAGAACTCTCTCTCTCTCTCTCTTATTATTATTATTATGATTTCTTTATATAGTTAAAATAAATCTTATTTTTCATTCATTTAATCTTCAAATAACCAATTAGTTTCAAATTGACTGTCTTGTAAATCTTAAGCAATGCACCAAATTAATAACAATTACAAGATAAGGATCAATATGAGTTTAAAATTGAAAAATTATTTAATGAACGCAACAATTTTATCTCTTTAAAATTTAAAATGCTCGGATG
The DNA here is from genome assembly GCA_019973935.1 of Trichonephila clavipes. Classification (NCBI taxonomy): domain Eukaryota; kingdom Metazoa; phylum Arthropoda; class Arachnida; order Araneae; family Nephilidae; genus Trichonephila; species Trichonephila clavipes. Next base: position 298,873 of record BMAU01020335.1, on the reverse strand, counting down.
TTATCAAAAAATTCTATAAAAAGGTATTCTTTTAATGCTTTCTTTTTTCTTCTTAAAACCTTTAAAACACAGATTCTTATAGAATATGAATAATCATTAAAGCTTTAATGCTGTATAAACTCATTATACATTGTGTGGCTAGAATTAGCATTTTAGTAAAAATACTAGCATTTTAAATGCTTCTAATTTTTATCAAAATCTCATGTAAATGACAATATTATTTTTAGTTAGTCGCTTAACTGTATTATTTGATTACAGGGGATTTCCTTATATCGAAATATCTGTGGTATTGTATGCTTGAGGCATATTTTAATAAAAAAATTTTTTCATTTTATTTAGTAGTTAGAAAACTGTTAGTGGATAAGAATGGGATAGTTCCTCAAGACATATTCAAGGTTATGTGTAAATCATTTCTAAATTTTAAAAAGAAAAATCTGTTTATTTTATTTATTTTCTTTTCTTTTTATCATAGGCGCGTGAGTCAGTACGTTTTTCGACTTATTTAGAGTATGTTTGTTATTGGTAACAGTATGGTGAAATATTAATTTGAAGGAATAAATAAATGTTTATATAAAATTAAGCAAATAAAATTAAAGTACTCACGTTTAATAGGATCATCTGCTACACTAAAAAAAATCTTGCATTCAACAAAGAGTGTTATGTATTATTAGTAAATATTTTTAGTTTTTAAATGCTTTTGATAAAATGTTTATTGCATAACATAAAAAATTTATCCGTGGTATTTAGTTTTTAATTAATTATATCTCTTAGTACATCTATTAGATTTTTAGTACATCGTTTATTTCTGTTAAGAGTATTATTTATTTTTGAATGTTATTGTTTGATAATCGTTGTGAAAACATTTTCAAAACTTAAGTTTAAAAATTTATTTTTGTTTCATTAAAAAAATGTTCCTAAAACCCCACTTCATTAGTAATGCTCTTAATATTTCTTGATTTTGTCTTAATCAGAAGCTAGACCTACATATTACTCATGTAAAATTTTCTGTAGTGTTTCGGTGATCATCTTGTGGAATGTATGTGGAATATTTGAAATGTATAGTGGTTCTGCTAGCGTTATGGTTCATAACTATTTAGTAAAACCAGATTTGTTCTTGTCATCAACTGAAAAAGAAAATCTTAGTTTCGGGGTTCTTAAAATCTGGTGCTAATTTTTGTTTCAATTTATGTATTAAAACTCTCACTTGATTAAAATATTTACACTATATATATTTTAAAAAATATTAAAACTAGCACTGTTTAGTTTTCAAACAATAGAGCCTAACGGCATTCATATCACATAGTTAACCTCTTAAGTTGACTCTTAGAACAATTCTGATAGTCTGATAGCACTCCCAGCGCCAAAGTTCCAGCGCTATACACTTCAAACATTCTACAATAACCCAATATTGAAGCTTGATAGTCTGAGGAGCTGTACATCTTTTAGAAACGGATATCGTTTTGATAGAAATTCCATTATTCATTTATTCTTTGAAAAGAAATAAAACATCAATACTCTTTAAAATTTAGGATGTTTAAAATAATATCGTAATATATAAAAATTATTTCGTCAGAGCTTCGAAAACTGAAAATCTTAATGAAAATGAGCACACGATCAGGACTGAAAACTTCATAAATTTTTATTTTCTAATCTTAAGCTGTCACATGGTGTATTGGCTTCTATTCTCGAAGAAGTATGTTAGATCTCTTTCACAGTATAATTTTTACATGTTACTAAATAATAGATATATAAGCCATATATACGCTGTTGCTCATACTATTTTTATAACGATTAATTTAATTCATAGTATCTAACTGGTTTATCTGGTAAAATTCCATCATTATCTTCAAAGAAATGAAAATTTTTGACAAAAGTAATAAATAAACGTACTTTTGTTATGAGTTAAATATTATTATAAAAAGATTGGATGGGGGAGGGGGAATTTTCTTCTTTTGGATTTTGAAGTTAAATTTTACAGCGTTCAATAACAATGTGGCCAATAAAAATTAAATATAAAAAGGATTTAACTTACATTTTTTCGTAAGCAGTACTTTCAAATGTTATGCGTGAGAAATGTTCTCTCTGAAAAGCTTTGCTTTCAATTCCCCCTTCTCTCTTTGTATGAATGTGTAACAATCTCTCTAGACTTGTAAATGCTTTAATTTATTTATTTAGTAATTAGGTTTTAGAAAATAGTTCTGAATTTAAAAGCCATTTGTTAATCAAGTAGTGCAAGCTCTTCGTAAAAAAGGGCAATACTTACAATCACATCTGTATGGGTTTGAGATCTGTATGGTTCAGAGATTACTTCTAAAGTGGGGTTGTATTGTAGAGGATAGGTACTCCGTTCTGGAATCCATGGTACTCCAAAATAATGCTGAGAAAGTAAGCGGTTGGGTACGGCCACCGGCTCAACGACAAATATCATGAGATAAATGCCTGCTAAAAGGGCCAATAAATGCAGTCCGTTCATGATTCGCTGTGCGTAAAATAAGCCAAGTTGCCTCGCTGATCCTGTTTTAAGGACAGTTGTTAACAATTAACTACTTGTATTAGAAAAGTATTGAATAATGTTAGTGATCCTGCTTTAAGTTGAGGTAGATATTTCACAGTTATTAATTTTAAACTTCAGATTCAAATTACAATTTAGCAATACTAACGAAAAATACATTATATACATATTTGAGTAAGAAAACAACAAATAATAATCGCTAATATTTATTTTAGTGTGCTTGGAGTAGATTTTCTTTCAATTTCATTTTTATATTACTATCATCATTTCTAAGATAGAAGTGAGGCTCTAGACAGAAGATGAAAAATACGATAAAATGAAATAAATGACTTTCAAAAATTTCGTTTTAAAGTGGTTTTTATTTAACCAATCATTACAAAAAATGAAACCATCAATAATGTGAAACAAACTCATTCATAATAGTTTCCAACAAATCCCTTGATGATAAAAAATGAATTAAACAATCATAATACTGACAGAATAAATAAGTAAGCATATATGATTAAATACAAATAATATGAGAAAATTACAAATATTTTCCGTATCCAAGATGAGAAACCTAACGATAACACATAGTTTGAATATACATATAACATTAAAAGGTGAATAATGTGAAACTTAGATTTTATTAATAAAAATTGTATTCCATGTACATGAAACCTTATAATATAGCTAACAAGCTGTAAAATAAATTCATAGTATTTTTTCAATACACACACAAATTTATTTTACTCTTAACAAAACAACCAAGATGTCATTTTGCTTTTTGAACCTGTGACCCAGGAAATATCATCCGTAAAAATCAAATCACTCACGACACATATGCATAATACTGATACAAAAGATACTGCTTGTGGAAGACATTTAATCCTTTTTATATTATTTGCTTATCAACAAAGTAAGCAGAATAAATTTGATAAACAATGTCACTCGTTCGAATTTTCATTGACTATGCCATTTTTGTTATATGACTCCGTTTCTTTCTTTACATTATTACTTTGGTAAATAATAATCTCAGGGCACTTATTGTTTTTTTTTGGTTGAATAAACAATAAAAAAATGTCTATTCTATTCAGGATTTGTTTTGTCTTTTTTTTGTTTTGGTTTTTCAAGTGATACATTAAACTTTTTTTTAGCTAAAATGTAAGTTGAAATAGTATACGTTTTGAATCATGTTCAGAAGAATTTGGAGTTACAATGTCGCATTGACACCAGGGAAGTAAAAGCAGAAACTAATGTAAATTTGTTTTCATATGAAGTAGAAAGTATTCAGAGTTTCTTAAATCTGTTCTTCTCTGTTAGGATTCTTTATTTAAAATAGTATCTCCGATTTCTTCCATTTTTTCCAAAAACCATCATCCCACTGATCACCTGCAATAGTAAAAAAAAAAAAAAAAAAAAAATTAAAAATCATTTTCTTGAAGCCATAATTTGCTGTTATTAACTTAATGGTTTTGAAAACTAAAAACAGGATTAGTATTTTGATGAATATATATATATATATATATATATATATATATATATATATATATATATATATATATATATATTCGTGTAAGCTGTGTAACATATAAAATTACTCGTAATGTTTTATCATTGTTTGAACTGTCGTAAACTTAATTCAGCAATAAAAAAATGTCTATTCTATTCAAGATTTGTTTTGTCTTTTTTTCGTTTTATTTTTTCAAGTGATACATTTAACTTTTTTAGCTAAAATATAAGTTGAAATAGTATACGTTTTGAATCATATTCAGAAGAATTTGGAGTTACAATGTCGCATTGACACCAGGGAAGTAAAAGCAGAAACTAATGTAAATAGCAGAGTTTTTATTTCCCTTTCGAAGTCTCTTGAATATATAACATTCTTAAATATATAACGATTATTTAAAAAGAGTGAATTTTACTGCATTCTTTTAGAGTTCAAATAAAGAAAATAAAAGAACTAATCTATAAATATGTAATTCAGATGACACAACAGAACAATTTAATTTCATCACATGTTAGTTGTATTTTTTAAAAAAAATACGCATTCTCTTATTACATTTTCATGGTATTTATTATTTCCAGCAAATGTGTTAAGCCAAATGACCACGACTGTTCCCAGATCTCAAAAAGAGTACAATCTGTATTACAATTACAGTAATATCCAAAGAAATGTAGCACTTATATGAATAAATCTAGTTGCATTTTACAAGGTGTGACACAAAAAAAACGAGACTAAATGTGTAGCTAGAAAAAAAGAGTAGAGTTGGCAACAACTGTTTTGTTGACGTCATTCCACATCTCTCCTCTATCTACGAGGCCAGTTTCGCCTTAACCGATCACGTCAGTTGGGAGTACTGCGTCATTGAGTAAATACGTGCAACTACATTTTACCGGAAAAATGTCGAATCAACATAAAATTTCTTGTGAAACTTAAGAAATTAGCCACGAAAACGTTTCAAATATTAACCGAGAATTATGGAGAGGAAACTTTGCTTCGTGCAGATGTGCTTGAATGTAATAAGTGGTTTTCAGGGGGAAGGGACAGTGTGGAAGATGATGAACCTGCTGGGCGCCCAAGGCGAGCGATTACAGACCAAAACTTTGCCAAAATTCGTGATATGAGTGGGTTCTCACTCACGTCAGTGGTCTGACTATTAACCAACACAACTGCATTGAAGTTGCAGTTGAAGTACTAAAAAGACTTCGTGAAAAAATTAGGATAAAAAGGCCGAAATTTGGGAGTGATAGATGACTGTTGCACCAAGACAATACACCCACTCACATGGCCCTATTTGTTAAGTAGTTTCTGACCAACATAAACGTTAGTGTGATGAGACATCCTCCTTATTCACCTGATTTGGCCTCATGTGACTGTTTTTTATTTCCTATAATTAAATCTTGGCTAAAGGGAACCCATTTTACTTCAGTTGAAGAGGTTTAAGCAAAAATGGAGAATCTCCTGAACGGCCTTGCAAAAAACTAGTTTCAAAATTGTTATCAGCAATGACAGCACTGAATGCACAGATGTGGGAATGCTGAAGCAAACTACTTTGAAGTTGATAATATGTCACGGAGAACAGATTCCTTACGCACAATAATTTTTTGGACCAGTCTCGGTTTGTGTGTGTGTGAGAGAGAGAGAAAGAGAGTGTGTGTGTCACACCTCGTATACTTGATCATATCTTTTCCAAAAGATAATATTTTAAACGTTTGAAGTTCAGCTGCTCATCCTAAATAGTCAGGTTCATATGACAATAAGTTAGATAGAAAACACTAATTTAAAATTATTTTGCATTCTGAAGAAACAACAGACTAAAAAACAATTTAATTTATTTTACAATTAAACTCTTTTTCTTTATAAAACAATGACACTGTATTTTAACACTATGATTTACTCTCGTCAAATATCAGCAACAGCTATATCATGATCAAAACTAGTTCCATCAAATCTTTATTTAAATACCCAAATTAATTGTACTTTAAATATGAGAAAATGTATTACTCATAAATGAAATATCATTTTGTCTCTGACATTTTTATACAAAAAAATGTAATGTAAGATTACCTGTAGAAGCTCCATTCAAAAAGTTATCAATGGTTTTCCACAAATCCTCTGAATGGAATACTCTTAGTCCTTTTTGGAGCTCTTCCATCACCTCCTCCAATGAAGCATTGCTCTTCTTATGGGCCCTTGGGTTTCTATAGCTGGCATGACTTGGAGGTCCTACGTATCCCACACCATAGTAATTCCTAGGAGGAGGAATTCCAAAGGGGTACATGTTGGTAGGAGGATACGGCCCCACTGGTGAGTGTGGAAGTGGAGGAACAGGAAGAGGTGACAATGGTGACTCAAGGAGGATGATCATTAGGAATAGTCCGATAAAAGTTGATAAAACTGTTATTATAGGACTAAGATCACTCCAAATGCCCCGTAAACTGGACAGCAATGTTGTATCCCCTGCAACACGAGAAAATGTAGGACCGTAGTTTATCGCGCTATCAGCAGCGAAATAATATTACATATTTGTGTCATTTAGTGGAGATTCCCAAAGAATATTTGCATGCATGACAACATGAGCATGTTTATTCATATTTTTACGGAAATAAAATGCTAGTTTGTGATACATGTATGTGTGTATATGTATACATATATACATATGCCTATATATGAATATGTATATACATATATATATATGTGCATTCGTATATGCATGTGTATACATATGTGCACATACGTATATATATACATATGTAAATATATAATGTAATGCATAATATAATATACATAATGCATATGTATACTACGTATGTGTGTGTATACACATATACATATGACGATAACACATGATTTTTTCTAATTTTTGAGAGAGCTGCAGGCAATATGTTTAAAGAAAGTTTCGGTCTCAATAATGTAATTATGACGTATTTTATTTCCTTTTATGATGATAATTTATACATCAATTGCAATTTAGTCATCGTAGAATAAATTTCTGAAAGGAAGGAAAATAAATTAGAGTATTATCAGGCTGTGATTTTAAAGCAGGACTAAACCAAGAAGAATACGTTCAACATCTACAATTAGTATATGTAAATGAATCTCCATATAGCGCTACTCTATTTGGATACTTAAAAAATATTTGGACGGTCAAAGATCTTTTGAAGGTAAGAAGACAGGATGACTTTTGTTGGCTGTAGTCTCTAAATATATGTCAGCCATAAGAAAAATGATAATCGATGATAATCACTATGCTCAACAATTGATATAGAAATACATTAGGAGTATATCTACTCTATATATAAAAATCATTCATGAAGAATTGCGTATGAAAGAAATTAGTTCGCCATTGGGCCTCTGTCATACTGTAATAAAACACTAAAAAAAAAGGAATCTATTAGAATCAATATAAGAATCAAATTGCTTAACTATGATAGACACTAAATTCTAAAATTGTTACTGATGATGAAGCATACATTTCAACAAGGGCGTTACGGAGAATATTAGGGTCCTCAGCAAAAAAAAGTCAGATTTTGGATCTCAAATCGTACTTGACATCAGTCAGGCTTTGGGCCCCCTACGGCCCAGCCCCCCAATGCGGGAGTTGTGGGGAGTGTACGTTACGCCACTGTATTTCAACTCGTTAGGATAGTAAATTATAAGTCTGAAAATTATTTCAAAATAAAAGTGGTGAAAGACAACGAGCAATGAAAAAGGGAACATGTGCCGTTCTTTTCATCGAGGTAGAATCGGTCTAAGCCCAGTCAGCTAGAGACAAAAGAAAGTTACATCTTACTGATGTACGCCAAAGAGTCTTCCAAAAATGTTTCAAGAAGGGAATCTATTTCTTCAAGTAGAGAGCTCATGATTCATCATGATAATCGTTTTCTCGTTCATCCTGCCTGACGGTTGAATTTTGAGATGAAATACATCAAATTAATGTAGCATCAACCCTATTCTCCTGATCTTGTTTTATGTGAGCATTTAAGTTTAGACTTTTTTTTCAACCAAAATAAGCTTCAGGGGGAATACATCAATTTCATTCCGAAGATAAAACTGTGAAGTCTACAAAAGCATATTTTCACCAAATTCAAGAATTAAAGATGATTGAAATATTTAATCTTTGCTATAGAATTCCCTTCAGAATATGTGTTTAGTGCATGCCCATCATATTTATACAGAAAGACATTGCAATCGCCAAAATATGTGTCAAGATATATGTTTTAATAGTATTTTGAACATATTAGATACTTATTAGTTTTTAAAAGTAGTTGCACATTGGAACCATTCTTTATCTAAAAATTATTTAATAGAGATTGATATTTTCACCATTCTTAATTTTTTCTTCCTACTTGCAGTTGATCATTATTATATTATTTTTTTTATGATTGCGTAAATAGTATTATCCAAGTATTCTTAGATTTATTCATTTATCTCTATAAATTTAACTTTTAATATAATCAAATCTCTGATTCCATGCGTTCTAGAATCGATATATATATATATATATATATATATATATTATTCTGAAATAAATGAATTACAATTTTTAATGATTCATGGAAAGGTTTTGGAGACAAGAAGTAGCAAAAACATTTTAAATGGATACTGGACTTTTCTAACTGCTCATTTAAATCAGAGAATAAGAAGTAAAAAAAATTTATTCTGAGGTAAAATATATTAGAAAAACTTGAAGATTTTTTCTCATTATTATTGACGATAAATGGGAAAATGCATCGTCTCGAAAAACTTATTATCGTTTTCCTCCCGTTAAAATAAAAAAAAAAAAGCAAATATTTCGATTGTTTCCTAAAATGTTCTGTTGGTATCAAAAACTTACTTTCCTACGAAAATCTGAATTCAAGAAATATAATAGCTCTGAGAATCACATTAATTAAAATAAATCTTGAAGTATTACTGTAAAAAAATTTCATTCATTTTTTTTTATTTTAAAAGCTTAAGCCTTAATTTATGAACAAAACTAAAAAAAAAAATCTGTACTTTGATTTTTATTCCTTTTTTACTTCGGAAAAGAAACATTTGAAATAAGATTAATTGCAAACAAAATAAATCTTGGCTTATTTATTTAAAAGAATCCAATTCCTTTTTATTTTAGGGTTGTAAGTCGAAGCAAAAAAAAAAAAAAAAAAAAAAACGCTGAAGGCATTCAGAAAACTAAAGCCAAATTTTTAAAAGAATTTCTCTGGTTAAAAAAGAATTGAATTAAACTTTAAAAAAGATTATTCCGTTGCTTATTTTATTTGTTTTTTTATTTAAATAATTTTTTAGAGTGACTAATAGTACATTAAAAGGTCTTTTTTTTAAATAATTTTTTTTTAAATAAATATAGTAATAGAAAAAAACAGAGAAATTTCTGAATATAATGCTGGCTTTTTTTTAAAAAAAAAAAGATTTATTCTTGTCACTTTAACAGAGATAAAAAAAAAGTCTGTATGAATTAAAAAAAAAATATCGTTCAGTAATGATTACTTTGCTGATTGACATGCCTCACAAGAAAAACAAAATGAATCAATCCATAAAATAAAGTGAATTGTATTAAATAGATGGCCCAGACATCGTGGGCAACTATTCGTCGTAGCTGCATGAAGACTCGTATCCCACTACTTTTGACTTTGACCCTCAAGCAGAGTTAGCTATCCTATTAGGTCAGGACGGTAAAAAGGTGTTTGCCCTCATAATGCAATAGCAGATTCCGGAAGTTTATCTTGGCTTTTATATCCTTTCAAAACACATATTGTTTCATCATTGTATACAAAAAATTGCAATAGTGTGGAGGCTACCATATACTCGATGGGAATCTAATTTTAGCTGAAATTAATGTAATATTTCAAGTTGCCGATTTCTGTTGCATGACAGAGAAAAAAAGTTGTGTTATATATTTAGCGCTTCAACGATATTTAACATTTTTATTGACATTGATTCATCTCGTGATAACAGCACATAAGCGCGAAACAATTTTTAGTTGTGCCGGCTTAAAGAAATATTTAATATAGAAATGGCATAAACCATGGCTTATCTGAGAGCTCAAAATAAATTATAAACTAATAACCCCAAAATTCTATTGACAACGATATTCAATTAAAGTAACGAAACCACTTGAAATGAAATATTTTTCTTACTCAAACTGAACGGGTGAATGAACACATGTTGTTATTTTTTATGTATCGCACAGACCCCGTAAGAGAAAATTTCGCATTTTTCTTCTTTTACCCGAAATTGTTGGTTATATATTATTTTATGAATGTTATTAAACATGTTTATGCATTAACATTCTTTAAAAGATGTACTGTAGCTGTAGATGTATTGCTGTTTTTTATTGTAGATGTAGAAGCATGTTTTATGAAGTAAATTTTAATCACGCGCTCACGTATATTTAATTTTTAAAACTAAATTTCATTGTATGTATTTTATTTTATTTTTTGCTAAAATAATTTAAGAGAAATAATCTTATAAATATATTTCCCTAACAATTGCAAAAAAAATATAGTTACTTTAAACTTAAAAGTAAGTAAAAAGAAAGGTATAAGTTAAACAGATTAACGTATGATAAATATCGATAAGTACAAAAAATCAAAATAATGCAAGTTTTGTATTGTTCAAATCTACTTGTAGAATTCAGTATCTTACTTAATTATAAAGTACTGATTACACTCTTAAAATTATTGTTCTTAAAAAGATATATCTAATACTTTTCAATTATTTAAAGCTTTTCTTTAAAACAAATTGTTAAAGACAGCTCTATATATATACTGTACGAAATAAGACTGCAATACATGCAAAAAAAATGTAAAAATACAGTCAAAATTTATTAAAAGGGAAAAAATAAGGCTCGAGCAGGTGACATGAAAAAAATACCATAAATCACTTGGTATAAGTTATTCTACATTATGGAACTTAACATTATGAATAGTACGTTTAATATATTGAGAGTAAGAATATTTGACAACAAAACCTTTCTACCTCATTCAACATCAGAAAGAGAAGTTCTCAGTATAAAAAAACTCTCTTGATATTTTAATTCAGCTAGATATTTAATTTACGAAAATTAAATGCTGGAAGAATTAGTTACAAGTTTCAAAATTAGAGCTTTTTGACGGCGAGCTTTGTGTCTTTTGTAAAAAAAGACTGTTTGGTTTTTTTCAAAACTGCGTACTCTCATGTTTCTCAGGTGGGTTACAGTTTAATAAAGGGACATTTTTATTCAGCTTTTTGAAAATATTTTTACCTATGAAACAAATTGTTTCTCAAATTTTCGAGCAATTAGTATTTTATTTTACTAAAATTCGAAAATTTGCAAAACATTCCTTTTTCCTTGAGTAAAATCTAGTATAATAGTAACTACATATTTGAAAAAAAAAATAAAAAGATATAAAAAAACTGATGTTGGAGACGATAAAGCTGAAAAATTAATAATAAAGGAAATTCGATATGGGGAAATAATTACAAAATTTCAGGTTTGTAATTAAGTTTTGAAAAGTTGCATTCATTCTATTGTATGGAAGTATTATTCTCATAATGACTTTTCATATATTTTTTAATTTATTTCGGTATTTTTAAAATTCTGTTATAAAAGTATAGCTTATGATATTTTTTAGTTCAGTTCATGGGAAAATCGAAAAACAAATTTGTGGGAAAATAACACTTTTCACGAGTAGAAAGAGAATCATTAATTTTTTCATGCAATTAAGAACATGATATGTGGGAATTTCATACTATTCAAGTTTAATAAGTAATTTTATTTAATAGTATTATTATGTTATACATGTAAAAAAATCATTTCTTAGATGACCAAAAGCTAGCTTTTTTACTTGCCCTTATTTCCTTAATTATTTTCACCATCCATATAAAAATAGAGCTCATTGGAAATGCTTCTACGAAGTAATTTCTGCTTTAAAGTTTTTCTAAAAGGTTGAGTAAAGATTTTTAACCTAGGAAATTTTTCATTTTAATTATTACTGTAATTAAAAATAAAATCTTCCAGAATCAAAATTCCGTGACTGCTAATATTGCATATACTTTGAAAAGCATTATTCTTCAGATCAGTAAAGTAACGGAGAATATTTGGGCCTCCATTGCAAAGTCAAGTTTTGGGCCCCAAGCCGAACCTTACAAAGGTACGTACATGGCGTCAGTCAAGCTTTGGGTCCCCTAGAATCCTAAGTCCCCCCACGATGCGGGGGTGTATGTTATACCACTGCTTCATATAAGTAAAATAGTATTAGTTTTAGTAGTATGGGGAATCACTGATCTTAAACTCACACGTTTCTGAATTACGATTAAAGTTGTTAATTTTTTTTTTGTCTTTGAATTTATTAAAAATTTAAATAAATGTTGTTTGCTAATCAATGACAAAATGGGAGCTTTCAAGAAACCGAACTTTTTTATTTCAGAAACATTTGAAAATGAATAACAAAAAATAGAATTTTTTTCAGTATTTCTTATAGGAAATATGTTATTTTATTCATTTTAATACTTTATATTTTCATATAGTCAAGTGGCTGCGGTAGCCGAGTGGTATAGGTATCGGACCGTGGCTTGCCTTGTCAAGAGTTCGAGCCCAGTGCCACTAAAGACCCACCGTGTAGGGCAGCGATGCACGTTAAATCTATCGAGAGCTGAAACGTCCTCCCGTTGGTGTGGTGTGGTAGTTAGGAGAGGGGGTGCCAGCTCAGGTGTCGTCCACGTCACTTGACCATGGTTCAAAATTACGTGGTCCGTCGCCAAAAGCCCTCGTGTAGCTAAACAGTGCGACGTTAATAATAAAATCATCATCATCTTCATATAGTCAAGTAATTTCTATGTCAGTGTTTTGTATTCTAGATCCATATATGGATAGATGTGATTCCCCGTCGTATTTTCCCTATGTAAAATCAAATCCACTGTAAGTTTATAACAATTTAATTATTTCCAATAGAAGTATAATGTAAAATTTTCCATTTTGATAAAATAAGTTAATATATTTATGAAGTTAGAAATTAGTTTTTATATTTTGAATCCAACTTACGTGTTAAGCCAGATATAATAAATGTCCTGTAATGTGTGTTATCTGAAATTTTTTCTCGCGTCATAGGACTCAATTTCATTTAATTTACTTCAACGAAAAATAACTAAAAAATATATATTATCACAGAACTGAATCAAAGAATATAGATTTACAAGGTATTTTGTTATTTGCTTAAAAATTTTGATCAACTTTGATAAAAAAAAGATAGCGATTTTCTATCATATTTTTCCATTTGAGCTCATATTTGCATTGCTCTATGCTGATTAATCTAACAATTAATTAAAATTTTTCATGTTGTATGCTTTGATTTTATCTGTTATGAATGGAATCAATTTTCCCCATTTACATCTGAGGATATAAACTTCCAATTACCGTTTCAATAGCATATTTTTTAGAAAGTGTCGCTAAAACGGTATAAGATTTATTATTTTTTCTCCCATCGAATGCTTCAAAAACGCCCAAAAGTCTTAGAAAGCATGGAAATGAAATAATTATTAATTGAATAATTATATATTTCCTTTAACCATTTACAGAATGGTAAATCCATTACAAATAAGAGAATTTTCTTTTTACAGATCTTTAGATAAATATTTAGATTTAAGTAATGTTTGAATGCTTGTTAATTTTTATAATAGTTAGAAACAACTTCTGCACTAAAAAATTTAAACACCAAGGAATCAATTTGGATCTTAAAATATATTACAAAATACAGTATGTTATAAAAAACTTTAAAAAATAATTTTTAAAATTTTTACCAGCGAAATATTTAAACTATTCCTTAATTTAATTGAGGCACCTATTTTAAACGTGCCCAACATATACAAAAGCATTATTTTCAAGCAATCTTATTTTATGCACGAAATAATTTCATATAGATTTTAAAAGTAACAAAAGAATGGAATTTGTTAGAACTATACGCATGGAAAGACAAATAAATTAGAAAGTATTTTTTAATTTTTGTTGGTTTCCAATATTTTATTTACAAAATTTTCCATTTTTGATAAAGCATTTACATAATTACTTAACTTACATCTCCTGATGGTCACTCATCAGAGAGAGAGGGAGACTTAAAATTATTCAAGAAATAGATGAGTGATGAATACGCATATAAAAAGTTCAATTTAGTTATATTATTTATGTTTTAAATTTGTTGAAAATCATAGAAAAAAAATCTAGGAAAAAAGCTTCGAGACATCGAACAAACCTAAAAAACATGAAATTTCAGTTTTTCTCTAGCAAAAAGTAGTTTTCAGTCGTGTTGACAAAAATATTCAATGCATTACAATCTAATATATACATAAAATATTTCATGGGTTATTTGTATTACATAAACTTATTTAACTCAGCTTCACGAATAGCAGCAAAAGATTTTAGAATAAACTTGATTGTTAGCTTATCTTTAATCTCCATTCATTCTTTTGTAAGGCAGTTCAAATGACGGCAAAGATAATTGAAATGTAAGCAATAACAAAATCAACGGGACATTTTATTCATAATAGCATAAATCTGACAATGTTACATAAAATCAAAATTATTGGATACAATGTTCATAGAAATTTGAACATACTAAAATATACCAGTTTCAATAGCGTTTGCTTGTTATCTAGTATGTTTTTAAATCATGGTCAGATCATGACTAGTGCAGTCATTTCCATGCTTTTAAATTGCTAATAGAAAACGATATATATACATATATGTCAAATGCAGTAGCTGTATTACACGAATAGAATTTCAGAGTAATGAAACACACTAATTTAAAAAATTCGCTTCGTCTCATATCAAAAATCCATTATTCATAAAGGAAATCCGAATCCAATATAGAAAAGCTCAACATTTAATTCGCTAGTCGAGGTTCGGACTAAACAGCAGATCTAAACATATTTTAAAGCGTCAATCTTTCCCTTTTTTGTTGTTCAATACTGCTGGGTATATACGTGCATATATGTATATAGATCGGTATGAATATGGTGTGCATTAATTCCGACTTCAAAAAAATCATTTTTAATTATTTATCACAATAAATCAATATGCTATACATGATACATTGAAATAAGTAAAAATTTTATTCAAACAAATTGTTTAAATAAAAAATTCTTAAGTTAGCGATCCGTAATAACCCATAGATCTTCAATATAGAATTGGTTGTTGATACGTACAGAAGTAGTTCATTTGTAGAATACAGTACCACGATTACTTATTAGGATAATTCACTGGAGATGAAACAATAATTTCTCATAATTTCCACAGCTAAATTTTGTTCAAGCCCCTTTTTTTCTACTCTCAAAACAGTTCGTATACTTACATGCCCATAGATGACAATTTTTTTTTACTATTTTATGTCTTTATTGAATATTCGTTTATAGTGATTTCCACTATATTTGCTGCTGAAGCTTTAAGAAGATGTATAAAAATGAATATTATTGTAAACTCATTTGAATAATCTATTTTACTTTGAAAGCATTACAGTTGTACGGTATTTAAATTGTATAATTGCAGGAATATTGAATACTTATTTAAACTAATTCATAAAATCATAAATGTAATTTTTTAAACCAAATTTTTATGCATATACCTGAAACATCGCTCCATGCATTATTTCTCATAGTTTATACACTCATTAAATTTCTGATTTTTTCTCTCACTATTTATTGCTTTTTGCAACTACAATACTCTATCAAGGAATGATGACATAAAAATATTTTTAATCCCTTAGTTAAAACTAGGCAAATTTATTTCAGCATGGTTTTTTTATTATTATTTTTCCTACTTTTCAATATTTTCAAAAGGATAAAAGAAACAAAACTCAAAAACACTTTCACACCAGACACACGCCTCAACTTTAGCTACGGAAGAAACAGCACGAGACCTGAAAATGACAAATGGAAGAAGAAAGAAAGAAAAATTGTGTTTGCGCTGATTGAGAAATTGTGATTCTTTTTTGTATTTTTATATTTTTGAAGCATCTAATCCATCACAAAAACCACAAAGAGTTCTCGAACGAATCTTATAAAGCAATGTATTTAATAATTGATTTGATCATTTATTAATGATGAATTCATTGATAGTGAAATCAATCAATGTGTATTGTTCTTTATCATATGTGAACTCAAGGGTTCTGATCATACTATTTTTTAAATAAGTCTTTGAATAAAAACATGATTTATTAATAAAAAATATTTGAGATATATTTTTGGATACAATGAAGCGTTTAAGAAAATGACGATGCACAGTTTTGCTTAAACCTCATTCATATCTGTCAATTTATGCCTCAATAGTATATAATCTTATAAGTAATTGAAAGAAAAGTATTATAATAGAAGTAAATATGTTATTGATTTGATGTAGGCTTCAGATTCATTTTTTAGTGTTCAAGTAAATATTTTATATTTAAAATACAATAGTTAATCACTTGAATTAATCAATGGAATACAGTACAGATTAAAATGTACATTTTGCTTTTTTATTTAGATAAACCTATAATTTAAACTAAACGAAATAATAATCAATTAAAAAAATCTAAAGAAAAATTTAAAGCCAAGAATATAATAGAGAATATAATTTCTCTTTTTTAGAATCCAAATATTACATGTATGGAATTCAAAAAAATTATTTGTTATACAAAATGCTAGTGTATGAACTGAATTATATTCATTACAATGGAAATGCCTAAATCAATCTATTAAACGATTTTTATCCTTTCAAAATTTTCAAATACTTTTCTGTTAAATATTAATCATATATATATATATATATATAATAATACTTAACAGGCAATAAGCTTTGAAGCCACAGAATTTTTTATTTATTTTTATCAAGTAAATTCTAAATGGAATAATTTTTGACAAATTGACAACTATATCATTTAATTTTTAACAGTAAAAAACGTTTTTATTTAACATTAAATAGCCTTATTTAAGCTTAAATTGTTTTTCGGATAGAAAAATGGCTCAATATTAACATAAATTACTGTGACTGATCCATTTATTGCATTATGTACTTATTTAAAATATATTACTACTATTTGCTACTCTTATTCAAACTTTATTTCATTTGAGTAACTTTGATTTAACATTCGGCGAAAATAATTCTATAAAATTTAATAAAATATATATTATTGAAATTAAAATATGTAACTAACTATAATTTTTAGTCAATATTCTTTGTTACTTACTTGTAGCGAGTGAGTCGTTTTGAAGCTTTTCAGGCTCCTTCTCTTCATCAATGCGTACCTCCTCTTCATCTACATCATCCTTCCGATGGACACTGGTCATAAATCCTGAATGATTGCTTATATTCCTTGGATTGAAAACACTGTACCAAGTCTGGATAGGACCTTTTGTGGTAATGTTACGATCATTGAATTTCCCTTTATAAGCCTCTGTTCCATTGACAAAAACTATCTTTGCTTGAATTCCAATGAGATAGTAGATGCCGATCACGGCAAAACATGCCACGAGCTTCCCCTTCATAGCAGCTGATCAGTTTAATTCGTTGCGGCTGAACTCGTTGGCTTAAAGATGAGAACTGAAAACCGAAATCCGGTTGCTTTGGAGAAAAGGCAATAGAAGATGACGTCACCTTCCCACACGAGTTTCCTCAGAAGGAGGAGAAAAGGGGATGTTGAGAGGAGGGACAAGAGATCGTATCCGTGTGAGAAGGTAATTGTGGGAATATTCGAACCACAACGTAAATCGAAAGAAAAATTAATTATTCGTATACATAATCTCCAGAAAATAATGCTAATATAATACGTGTAGTTTTTAATAGAGAATTCCGTTTCTTTTTGAAGGAAGTGAATACATTATAATACATAGAACGCGACAAAAGAATAATTGCAAAATTCGTTTTTCGTAATTTCTTGGGTCAATTTTTCTTTTCAATTGTTCTTTAAATTTAATCCCAGAACTAATTAAACCTAAAGTCATACAGAAAATAATGAACTATAAACCGTGAAAAAACATGGCTAATTTCTTTAAAAATTTTCGGAAAGTTCACTGAAGTTTATACGGTGCCTAAAAGTCTAAAACTAAGTTAATTGTAGATTAAGTTAATAAATAAATAAAATAATTGCAGGTATTCTTTTTTCCCGCTCTATAATTAAAATCGAACTTTCTGTTGAATCATAGTTCGACGATTTATTCTCGCAGAGTTTGTAGATTTTTCAGGTAAAAAAAGCAGTTTTTCGATTTGATTTGATTAGGTTTTTGTCTTTATATTTCACACAGAAAGCGTTACCTCAGATAGGTTTGCTGGAATACCGAACTTTTAGAAATACCGTAAACTCTGGCGTCTAACTCGCACCTATACTTTCAAGCTACATTTTTTAGTTATTAGGTATATTCACCACATAATACGCGCCTCTTTTCTTACAAAGAAATCTGAAATGTGCTATTCTATACTCTTATGTTTTGAAGTAATTTATTCGAGCTATTATTCCAAGCTTTAGGGGAAAAAGTATACTTCTCGAACTACAACCCTTTAAGTTCATAAGGGTTCATAAGTTCATTCCTTTATGTCATTTCTTTTAAAGAAACAGTATTTCGATACATGTAGAAGTCTAATTTTTTTTCTTTGCTTAACTTCTTTTTTTAAGGCTCTCATTTTAATACCCGGCGTATGACGTGCACCCGTAAATTTCGATCTAACTTTTTGTATTAAAAGTGCATCTATACGCCGGATTTTACGGTATTTCTGTTCTAAAGAGAATTAAAAAGCTCTTAAATTATAAAACTGTTAAATAATTAAAATTTAAGGTAATTGCTATGTTTATTCACTTGATCCTAAATAGTGAAAAATGTGTATCCTCATTGCCTGCCCACACTATACGGAATTTCACCTGTTCACTCTAGTAAGGTCACCCGTTTTCCACCTACTTATTATTTACTCGTTAGCTCTACCACAAAATTTTGCGCGGGCGTTTATATAGGTCGCATCAGAACCTCATAAGTCTCCCAATTTAGAATATTTGTACCAATCTTAAAAAACCCAAACATCGACTGATCATTGTTTATATGTGATTTTTAGGATAGTAAAAAGTTTTGTTCACATTATGAAAATAAAAAAAAAAATGAAGTACATTTTAAAAGAAAAAAATGGTGTATATAAATATCGTATAAGTTGATCATAAAAAAATAAAGAATTATTTGATTAAACAATACAACTTTATTTATACACTTACACAACGATTTTGCATGGTTTACATTTTTATTATTTTATTAATTTTCATGAATATTTTACTTTCAACTCAAAACATCACAGTACATTAACTATGCAATGGAGACATTTTCCTTTTTGGATTTCAAACAGTTCCTCTGTGTTTTGAATAAATTAGCAGTATGAAAGTAATGTAGTCAATGAATGCGTTCACCAAAGAACACAAGCCATTTTTCTATATGTGTTATTAAGCGGTTGCCTAAATTACGAATCTTTCCAATGAATTAAAACTTATATTAATTTTATGTGTTGATAATAAACCGACATTTATTTTGCAAAAATACCATTTACATTAAACTTTAAATAATTACTCAAAATATCTTAAACGAGGCATTATAATAGGCATTTGAATTAATATGTCTGAGAAAAAAATAATATGTGTTTATAATCCGATGGAAAAAAAACTACCAACTGATATTTATTTCATATATTTTTAATAAAAAAAATCATGCTCATATTTAAAAAGGTAATAGTAAAAATTATTTATAACAAGTGAGTCTTTATTAATAGACTAAAAATTTCCCTTAATAAAATGTGTATATAATTATGTAAGAAATTAATTCAATCCAGGTAAACTTTTAATTTAGATTTCAATTATTAATAAGTTTCCTTACATTTATTAAGAGTTGTAATGAATTGCTGATAATTTTTAATCTCAAGATACTTATTTATACACGATTTATACACGATTATTTATACACGTAAAAACTAAAAGTTATCGAAATGCTTAACGGATTGCATCATTATTTTGGGTTATCAAATTTGGTGCATTATCTATTTTATTACAGTATTAAAATGTATTAAATGTTAAAGTATTATCTTATGATTTTAGTCTAAGGTACCAAGAAAATGAGAGAGAGAAAAAGTGTCACAATATTCAAAAACTTTGTACATAATTTATTCTTTTAACTTTAAGAAATAATACTTTTAAAGCGTAAAAAGCATAAAAAGTCTACCTATCGAGAGAAATTCGGACTTTTAAAATCTTTTATTATCCGATAAATTCATAACAAATTGGAAATGAAAGTACTGTAATTCCTCGAACTTACGCGATAGGTGGAACTGAATGATAACCTACCATTTTAAGTTGGAGGTACAATTTTGCATATAAATACATATAAATTATTTTTATTTGAGGCCGAAAACTACAGAAAATAAAAATTTTGAAAAAAAAATGTTTAATAAAATCTTAAATAACACAAATACAAAATCACAAAATAAAGTAATTTTGATGTAGAAGATTTCATAAAAACAAAGTAATCTCTCTGTTGGGTTAAAAAAAAAATTTTCTTTCGCAAAATGTCCTCGTAGCATTCTAATAATTTTTTTATTCCTTGTTTTGTTGAAAAATACGCTTTTCATTGGAGTCTATATTTTCTAAAATTTGTGTGTGTGTGTGTGATGCCTTCAGTCAAATTCTCAACTGTTATTTGATCTTCTGATTGAATTGGAACTAAAGAATCAAGATTTTCAATGTCTTGCTCTTGCTAATACATTTCTATGAGCTCATCAATTGTCAGCTCCTGATTGTGGGAATCCAGAAGTTCTTGAACCTCACCTTAATTCTAAAATTCTGATGAGGAGGTACGTCCCGTTCCGGGACAGGCACTCCGTAAGTTACATGCCACTTGCCACTTGCCTCACCACAATCATCTTCTAAATTTACTTGCCTGGCAACATCGGCAACTTCTTCAATCCCATCACCAATTTAATCAGGCTCTGGCACTAATTGTGTGTGAATATCAGTAATTGGGGGGGGGTGAGGAATCGACGCGATCTGAAAGTCGCGTAACTCCGAGTTTGGATAAGTCGGGGGTAGCACAAGTCGAGGTATTACTGTATTACTAAAAATGATAATATTAAATTAGTGGTACTAGCTCACGGTCATGAAAGCATAATGACCCCAAAATAATATACCAATATGGTACTTGTAAAGAGTTAAATATGGAGTATGGATCGCCCCTTATAACAATATAGCTATCACAATGAACAATCATGCTGCATACGAATCTGTTTAGGAGTCTGGGGTCTCACACATCTCCTTCGAGGCCTTCTTTGGCCCAGAAGTGTTCTGGGGGGGGGGAGAGAAAAAATTAACAATGTTCTGCCAAGAGTATCCCAGACATGATCTACAGGATTCAGGTCTTGAGATTTGGCTGGCCCCCTCATTCTCTGAATAGTCTCACTTTCAAGGTATCCGTCGACCAGCCGATCACTTTGTGAACGATAACTGTCATCCATAGAAAAGAATTGGGTACCAACTACCCTTCTGAAAAGACACATAGCTCTCATCCCTATAACTCAGATCATTAATGGTGTCTAACTGAAAGATACGTAAGCAGCTCCGCGATTCCGTTCAACATCACTCTGGTCCAGATCGTAATAGCCCCCTCCATAGTGGTTACTTATAAGATGTCAAAATGAGGGTACCTTGTCCCTGGTTATCTCCATATATGAACACTTTGAAAGTCTGTGTTCAGACTGAATCTTAACTCCTCAGTAAAGAGAACATAGATCCATGCCTGAAATTAGGTACTCTAAGCACAATTTTGACACTGTGTATTTCGAAATGTTTAATTCCCTAACAATTTTCGAAATGAAATGAGACACTAATGGTGTATAAGACTGCAATAATGCATTGAACGTTGGGTATTGACAAATAATTTGCACCGTATATTTTTCAAATAAGCCATAACCTTGCATACAACATCATGATGTTTGTATCGAGTTTTGGCAGTACTGAGGCGATAGATTGTATGGCTCTTGAGTGAGTGAACTTCAACGTCACACTATTCAGCTACTCTAGGGTTTTTGGAGATGGACCTCGCAATTTTGAACCATGTCAAGTGACGAGGACGACACCTGAGCTGGCATCCCCTCTCCTAACTTCCACACCAACGGGAGGACGTTTGATTCTCGACATATTTAACGTACGTGCATCGGCTCTTCTGCATGGCGGGGCTTCAGCGGTACAAGACTCAAACTCGTGATAGGCTGATCATGAGGCCATTACTTTGACCACTAGGCTACCACTGCCCCTGCATGACTCTTATATAATGCATCACCATAATATTCCAACATTTGTTTCGAGATGACATTGGATTTTACTCCTTATCCATTTAATATGCAATATCAGCACACTGAAGAGCCGCTGCACCAGTTTTGAATGCTGTGGCCGTCTGTTACCTTCATAATTTGACTTCAAATAAGTTTCAACAGGACAACGCAAGCCCAATTCTCGCCAACAGTGTTCAAAAAATTTTCATTATCTTCCAGGTTGAACTGCTTTGATCCACCACCTTTCATCATCCTTCGCCCATCAGACACATATGGTCAATGATTGGCATACAACAGGCTAGGCATGTACCTCGTGCTGCTATGGGTAGACGACTAGCAGCAAGGTGGTATCTTCCAGAGAACACCAAACAACTGAAACAAATAGTCTTTTAAGAGTCGTAAACCTTACGTCAAGAACTGTTGACTAATTTTGTCCTGAGTATGAACAGATAGTGTCATGTAATCATTGCTGTTTGGGGAGGTCATGTCCCTTACTAAGAAAATTTGGTTAGTTTTTTCCTTATGGCCAACGTTTTTTACAAACCTCATTCTGTCAACTAAGCGCTCTGCTTTGTTCCATGATGTATGCGTACAACTCATTTTTGGTTACTATATTGTCATCGATTTTCAAGTGTTACATCGTGCTTCTGTAGTGTGAGTTTCATATCACCAGCATTTTAAACTGATAAATATCTAATTTCATTACAAACATTAAATATTTATATCTTAAAGACATTTGAAGTTTTTTAAGTGGAAAAATACTTGCACTATGTTATATGGTATTCCCCCCCCACCTTTTTATTTTAAGAAGTGTGTGTGTGGGGGGTTAAAATAAGAAAGAAATTACAATGGAAATAAGTACAAATGACAAGTAAAAAATTCAAATAAAGAATTACCTTTTCAATGCAATGCTGTACATTTTCATTCATGTAAATGTATAGTCCAAGTTTTTGAGAAAATGCTTTAAAATTTTTCGTTGGTTGTAACATCGATTGTCTTTATAATATTTCTAAATCACGTTATTTGCAACAAATTTTTGCATTAAACCATTTAGAACAACAGTTCTTAAACTTTCGATTACCCCCTCCCCCTTACGTATCAGCCTGACATCATGGACTCCCAAGAGATTTTGAACACCCTTTTCTCTCTGACTTCCAACACATGAATGAGTGATTTGAAGGTTCCTCAATAATACTAAGACTACCTACGCTACTTTTATAGACTTTTTAATACTTCTTTTTCCTTTTTAAAAAAAAAACAGTAAATATATCTCATTAAAATTATTACTAAACACTACCTTCAAATAAATAACATATTTAACTGTTTTAATTGACAAATTTTAATGAGAAGGAAGGTGCTGGATTTCTCTTACAAGTACTGTTACACCAGGTGTAATATTTGAAATCTGAAGTCTATTCCAGTTCTACGTTTTCCACATGGAAATCGAGATTAATGCAGTTGTTATCGTATCGGGGACGGGCCTTGAATTTAATTCTAAATCATCTTTGTACACGCTTTTCTACCATTTTTTGAAAATATTACGTTGTAGTAAAGTCTATGTAGTTGCAAACAATAAAAAAAACCCGAATTAATATTCTTGATCGCAATATTTGTTTTAGTAGAATTGCTTTTTATTTGGGGTAATTTAGTGATCTAGTCTAGGATGGCACATCTTTCAATTTTTCCATGAGGCTTTTCAGAGTCTGTAAAAGATGGATATCTTAACATTAAATAAGAGACCTTCGGGGACCCTCTAGAAAGATGCTGGAGATCCCCAGGGGCTCGTAGACCACAGTTTAAGAACCACTGATTTAGAATATTACGTGAATGTTCAATTTGTTTACCCTTAGAAGTGAAATATTTTTCGATATTAATTCACTTCCTACTGGCATATGAATTTTTGTAACTCAAATGATGTGAAACTCATTGGTAAGAAAAATAAAACATTTTATATAAATTTAAGCCCCTTTTTTTGGCTGGTTGCCAACATATTTTTAATACATAAAGAATCTGTCTTACAACTATATTTTTCATGGAAAAATGCATTGTATTAATTCTCTATTGTTATATTTCCCCTTTCTCTCAATAGTCTGATAAAATTGCGAGTTAAAGTATATAATACCAACATCAGCAAATTTAGTGTTATATAAGTAAAATTGTTCATGTTCCATTGTTCACTTTTTGGCCTAGTTTGTATGTTACCCGCAGCCCTCCCTGCTCTGACTTGACCTTGGGAGTTTGTGACAGTGACTTCCTCGTGTCGCCCACGGTAATATACACTCTTTAAAATTCTTAGTGAAGTGATTAGTCATTATATTATTATCTTGAAAGTAATAATAGTAATATTTATGACATTTTAGGCTAAAGAATTTAACTGTGTAAAACTGAACTATTTTTATTATTAGAAATTAATAGCATTTGTTTAAAAAAATGCATAAATTTGCTGACAAATATTACAGTTAATGATAAATATTCACTTTTCCGGCGTAAATAAATACTTTAAATAATTGAAAAATATAATATATATATTTTTGGAAATAACTCCAAAAAGTTTTCCAAAGAAACATTATTCTCTCTTGCATTCTTTGATTTTTCACAGATTTTTTGACTGTGCTTCTCACTTCTTTACATTTTTCATAAGTGAAACTGAATCCGCTACTATGATTGTTACCTAACGAACCTCAAATAAAACAGTTTTGTAATAAAATGACATTCAGAAATCTTGTTCAGCCAATGTATATCTATTTGTCTATGTATGTGTGTGTGTGTTTTTATAACTTAATATTTATTTAAAATTCTAACCTGTTATATTTTATCTCTAAATCATAGTTCCGAATACTCTATTTTATACGCATCTCATTACATCTCACATTTAAGGGTTAAAACCTACATTTTGACAGATTTATTGGTGATTCCTATTAAAAAAAGAATATCATAATCGCTTATTCATTTGGTACGTTCTTACCAAATGGTTAAAAATTTCTTAAGACACTGATGTAATTTTTAAAAATAACTTATATTTCCCTTCACTTGAACACAAGATTACATCACATTTTCCTCTGTTTTCCCCCTGAATATTTAAATCTAGAAAACGAGTAATTCCCTCTCTTGTATTTTTGCACATGAATGAAGAGAAAGCTCACAATAAATTTCCCGATGTTAAAATTAAATAAACGGTGATGTGATCAATATCAAGAAACTTTTTTTTATTGCCACGACTACAATTCATGAAATGAATACCATCTCATCGACACACAGGTATGTATGTAGACATATAGATAAATAGATAGATATAGATATAAATGTGGGGAGATATACAGAATCTTGGCATAAAATTTACTTTACATTATTTCTAACTGTATTTATTCCAAATTTAATTTCAGCCCATTAATCTGAGCAAATAAAGAGGAAGATTGATGTCTCTTAGACTTTTGTTTAATCCTGAAATCTTAGACAAGATGAACCAAATGTATTAACTATAAATAGAAATGATTAAGATGCATATTAAGATTATTATACTAAATCAAAACTTGGTCTTGTTTTTACGCCTTTTATCATCATGAATGATAATTGTAATATCTCCTAAACACAGCTCCAATTAAATTTTTCTTTCCTTTACCTCTCTTCTCTCGATTGTTTAGGGAGTAAGCTTATAAAACAAAGTTAGGAGATATATAATTTTCCCCTATTCCTACATATTTGAGTAAAATTTAGAAAATAAACATGTGGTTGACAGAAGAAGTGAACCTAACGTAACGGAATAAAAACTGTAACGTAGTAGAGAGAAGCAAAAGTAAACTTCACAGGTTAATAATAAAAATATCATCACAACTTTCGTTAGAATGAAAAAGAATTAGGAAGTTATTTTAACTCCCGTGTTACTTGTGTGTGTGTGAAAATTTTGTTTGTACAATAATTTGTTAACACGTACGCCAAAATCTAGCTTACGACACAGCCTATCGTGTTATAGTAGTATATGCTGTTTTGTCCAAGAGAGTTTTAAAAAACATTATAAAATTTCCAAGATTAAACGAGTTCCAATGTTCTTATCAACTGGATTCTCCATATTATGAGAATATTACATACTATGTTATACTTGTGTGTGTTCCCTATATGTGTATTAACAAGTTTAAACTATATTCAAAACCAGTCTCTGAATTTAACAGGATCTAATTTTCCTGATGAACATTAGATGCATCGTTATTGCTTTGAAAAAATGCCTATTCTCTAACATTTTACCCGTAGCACATATATAGTTAATCAATGCATGTTTCCATTTTAAAAATATCAACGTACAATATAAATTTGACCCCATAATATTTTAAATCTACGCTACAAAGATCTTGGTTAAGAATGTTTTACTAATCTGTAAATCAAATAATTGGAAGAATAATCACTCTACTTTTATGTATACTTATTTATAGAAGCCTCTTCAAGCTACTTATCTATTTCGATTTTACGTAACTTGATTTTTAACTCAATCTCACGTTTGTTTGACCAAATAACTAGTATTTAAATAATCATTGCATATAAATTTTTCTCTGTGCTTAAGGTATCCAACTACTTAGGACAACTTTTTTTTAAAAAAAAAATGGAGATATGGAGATTTCTTTGTGGTTTTTAGACTTATTTAGAACATTTTAAGAAAATATGAGTAAAAATTGACAAAAAATTACATAAACGGGGCCACTCTGTATAAATAGTAACTGAACAAATTATCAATTTTTCAATTTTGATGTATTTCTTTGCTATTCCTTTTTGAAATGAACTTCGGGATGACATATTTTAATTTTTACAACAATATACTCACATAAAGATCTGTAAATTCTGTAATAAAACAGTTATTGTTAAATCTGAAGGTCAAAACACTTTTACTGTTATTCAGAACATACACAAAAAATTTCAGCAAATTATTTTAGAAACGTTTTGAGCAATCGCTGTCCCCGTTTGAGCTTTTCGAAAAAAAAACACATTTCGAGTAAAACGCATTTTAAATTTTGACATCTTATGTAGAGTTATGACATCTGCTTTTGCTAAAACACTTGTGGTTTTCGTTCTAGTGAATGGAAAATAATAAAATTGGTATTTTTATAAAGATTATAAGATGGCCTATAAAATAAAATCATAAAAAAATTGTCAAAATTCACAATTTTAGGGTAGTCGGATACCTTAAAATAACTCTTTAATTTCGAGGTCAGAGTGAGTATTTATTAACGTCGTACCATAAAGCAACACGAGGTTTATTAGCCACGGATCTCGTAATTTTGAACTGCGGTCAAAGATCTTTCTACAATAATAAGTATATAATTTAACGCATGCATGAGAATTTGACACATCAATCCCTTCCCAGTCGCAAAATTTACATTTATCAAGAAAAATTTTAATTGTTTTCGTGTTCAGTTTTACAAATTTTGGGTCAAATAACAATGGCATTGTCGTGTATGTTTTTTCTCTCTCATATGAATCACTGGAAGGACTATAAAAATATTTTTTATTAAAATTATTTGGGTAATTAACCTATAAACTTTGAGTAAATAACCTATTGTATTATGTAGTAAGGGTGAAGCGTTTTTATACGTTTATAGAAAACCCAGAAAATGGGTTTTTTTCATGGAAGATAGGCACTTTCAGAATCATCTACACACTAAAATTCCACCTCTCTTACTGTCTTTATACATCTTGATCTTATTCTAAAAGGAATCAGAATTCATAAGTAAGAATATAGTTATAATTTAAAGCTGAACTCTAAAAATCAACATATAACACTTATCCCGAACACATCTTTACATTTTATTTTCCGTAACCTTAGTCTATCTTTTTTTTCTGTTCTTTTTTCATAACACTTTCACGAAAGCATTTTCCAACGCCTTCTTAAAATTCGTGAAAGGAAGAGTTAAAGAAATTTTGAGCAAATCTTAAATGTACATAAAAGGAGCAACGTACTTTCATCTCATCTTTGAAATTTGCGTAACATTTATTACATCAACCAAGTGGAACTGGCAATCCGTATTGACTAAGTTCTTGTTAGTTTCCTCGCTGAGGTCAATGGAGCGAAAATGAGAACTATTATCACTTAAGATCACTGTCCTTACAATTAGCATTCGATCAAATGAAAAGAAAAAAAACGCTTGATTGTTTTTGAGTGATGGTCTTTCCCTTTGCTTTTTAGCTTGTATTGGTCAAGAGTAAACACTAGATGAGAGAAGCTAAATGCATTGGAGATTTGCGGTTTGCTTCATTCGTTTTCTTTGGAAACAATGGACCAACTTCGACCATGAGAGGAGTTTTGCCCAAGAGCTTGTAGTAAATTAAAGAAGGTAAATAAGATTCAAGGAAGAGAACGAATGTTTACATCTCACAATTATTTGATTTTTAAAGCTTCCTGTAATCAAAAAGAAGGTTGTAAAACCGAAGGATGAACAAAAATATAGGAATGACTTGAAAAAGAGAGAGATGACGGATTTGAGTGAGTGAGTGAAAGTTATATTAAGGCTGTTTTCGGTAAAAGTACGAGAGCCTGAACTAAACGCGGAGCACATTTTCAGACAGAAAAGTTCCTCAATTTTCATGAACATTTGCAGCATTATAACTTACATATCTGTTAACAATATAGCGTTTCTAAAATTTCAAAATATTCCTTGAATATTATTTTTTTATTTTAACACAAGAAAGGACAGCTCATTTAACATTACAATACAGGAGAAAAACGTGAAACACATTTTACGCCAGAAAAAATGGCTCAGCTCGGTCAAAAAAGTGAAGAATGATAAAATATGTTGTTCTCTAAGGAATAGTGAAGCCAGAATATATATATATATATATATATATATATATATATATATATATATATAATTTTTAATTTCTTTTATATCTGAAAAAATGTACCTAATTCGGGTCCTATTCTTTAACATTAACCGAAGATAGCCTTAACGTCACACTATATAGCTGCACGTGGAATATTGGTGACGAACCTCATAATTTTGAACCATGGTCAAATGACAAAGAGCACACTGGAGCTGGTACCCCTCTCCTAACTTCCACACCAATGAGAGGACAATGATCCTCTCGACAGATTTAACGTGCAATAGCCTCCTCTAAACAGTGGCGTAGCTACCAAATGGCTAGGTGGAGCCGTGCACTGGGGCTCTCGGACCCTGACCACCAAGCAAGCCAAACTTACAATAATTTCTCCCACACTTAAAAAAATATAAATATGAAAGGTTGAAACATAACTATAATCAAGGCAATTCAATTAAAAATGATTTCGAACTTGTAGGGAATTCCCCTAAATTCTTTTCGTTGTTTGTATAGTGTACCGAACTTTACTTTTATTGAAAAGTTTATATTATTTTTCAATTTTTTTCATTTTTCTAACTGTTACTAGAAAATAAATTTCAAGCTCAATGAAAAATCTTACCATACATCTTAAAAAACCTACACACAGGAAGCTTTTTTTTCTAAGTCATTTTATTTTTAATAATAAGCTATCGAGTATCTGCAATAGACTGATGCAATTTTGGCCCCCTTCGTCCATTCTTTCTCACATGAGTGCTTTTTATTTTTAAATATTTATAATAATATAGTATTATATTTTCTTGTTCATGCAATTTTTTTGTTTCATTTCCTGTTTATCAGGTATCAAATCGAACCTGGGTAATCACTAAAGTTTTCATACAAGAAAACTCATACACATACATATAAGTAGTATTTAGAATTTGCTTTCCTATGTTCTGCAGAGCACGATAAAGGGCTGATGTTAAAGTAGCTTTGTAAATTTAAAATAATAACATATTTTTATTTTTACTAGATTAAAACCCAATCAAGATAGGGTACTCGTGTGGTTTTTTTTGTTTGTTTTTTTGCACTAGGGCCTTTGAATACTTAGCTACACCTTTGCCTCTAAATGGTGAGTTTTCAGCGGCATAAGGCTTGAACTCAAGACGCGCCAGCCACAAGTCCTTTGCCCTGACTACTTGGCTACCGCGGCCTCTATTGCACTCCATAAGAAAACATTTTGGATGAAAGCAAGGCTTGAATGCTTGAGTAGTTATCAAGCTATAATATTTTCCCTAGATGTGAGGCATTGATATAATTTGAAAGATTAACAATAGTTTAAATTTTAATGCAGCTGAATTCTACTAAAATTTCAATCAATCCTTGAGTTAAAGGGACTTATATAGAATATATTTTTGCTAAATCTAATAAATATACAAGACTTATCCTTCATATCAAGTTCAATATAAGAGATCTCAGAAGTTTTATATTTGACTCTAAAATGTATAAAACCTTTTTTAGCATCTGTATTAGAAAGTTCTTAAAATATATTTAAGAAACTGAAGGTTAAGCACAAGGGAAGTTAATTTAGTTGCTGTGTACTCATCACTTGCGAAAATTTTTATTTATTTTGTTACGTATTCTCGGTGATATTGAAAAGTTGCTTCTCATACCGATAAACGAGAAGCGATTGCAAGATGGCACTGTGAAGGTGAACATCATTTGAAAGAGAGAGAATGCAAAAGTGATTGTCGCCGACATCTTTAAGATAGCACGATCATCAGCCGAGTGAGTGAAAGAGAGTCGTGATAACGTCACACTGTAAAGCTGCACGTGTGAGATATTGGTGGAGGACCTAGCAATTTTGAACCATGGTAAAGTGGCGAGGAATACTCCTGAGCTGACATTCCTTTCTCCTTTCCCACCACACCAACGGGAGGACATCGAACCTCGACAGATTTAACGTGCAATGCCCCCCTCAACACGGAGGGTTTTCAGCGGCACTAGGCTCGAACTCATGACACACCAACCCATGACCTCGCCCACTAGACTACAGCGGACATCAGCAGCAGCCAAAGAAGAAATACCTAAAGCTATGACTGGTTCGGCAAACACATCGTCGCATAGCATGGTGAAGCAGCAAAATCCGAAAATCGGTGACTTCAAAAAGCTTATAGATTCTGAAGATTACTTGTAGTAACATATTTTTATTTGTGATGAAACCGGTTCTCTCTCCTAAACACCAATGGGAAGCCGTTTGAGCCTCGACATATTTAACGTGCATTGGCCCCCTCAACATGGCGGTTACTTCTTTCCAAAACCCTGAATGTTAAAAAATGTTCAAAGTCAACCACAGATAAGCATTTAAAACAATTTTAAAGAATGCTTATGCGACATGAAGTAGTCTTTATTTTAACATGACAGAATATATATGTATTTCGTAATACAATCTACAGTTGATTAAATACAGAAACAACGATATGTTAATTAATCTGATTAAGTACTTTGAAACATGAATATGAATGAATTATTTGTATAAAACAAATTTGTTAACATTTTTTTCTCAATTTTTCGACCATTATCTTCTTTTAAAATATTTGGTTAAGAATTCTTACAGTGAGAATTTTTGTCTTTATCAGTAAATTGTATATTTCTTACAGCAGTGTCAGCAGCGAATGCAGAAGTGTAATAAGACTACGCAGTACCGTTGTACAAAAAAAAAAATTCGGAGACCGTAACAATAAAAATAATTTGTTTTATATTAAGATTAGATTAGTAAGCTGATTCTTTATATAAAAGTCAGTTTGACCAGCCATTATATTACAATTTTAAAAAATTAGGAATTTTTGAAGTTTTTTCAAAACTTTTATAAAAAGCTCAAGTTTTGAAATTTTTTAGTCACTTTAAAAGATTTATGTTTCTTGAATTATTGTGAACAAAAAATAGCATGAATTTGAAATCTGTTCCCCTGTTGATCTTTAATAATTATTTTTCTAGCTAAACATGGAGAAAAAGCAATTTTTTTTTTAAAAAAAATATTAACTTAAGCATTTTTTTAAAAAGTAACTAGAGATCTCTCTCAAATCTATATTCACACTAACTTTTACAGAACATATGTTTGGGAGTATATGCAAAAAGTTTGAAGACTCTATCTTGAACAGAAAAAAGGCCCTTGGGATTAAAAAACACTTATGTCTTCAAAATTAAAAGTCTGAGAAAAACGTATTTAAAATTCGTAAAGGAGTAAAACAAAAACTTTTTTATAACGTCTGTAAAGCTCTAATTTTTTTTAATATGTTATTTCCCTATGTATTTTCTACATTAAAATACTACTTTAATTAAATATTACTGATTTTTTTTTAATTCAAAAAATATTTTTACATAATATTGTTTTCAATTATTACTACGGCAGTTTGTTATTAAGCTTAATCGTAACCTAATATTTTCACAAAAGTTTTGAAACACAAATATTTCATGTATACAATAATAATGCTACTAATTTAAGCTAAAAATCTCCAGGTTTGTACATAAAATTAAAAAAAAAATTCAGTTTTAAATTGGAGGAGTTTAGCAAGTTTGAGTATTTGTAGCTTGACTATAAAATACTGTAATATACAATGGAGTTTGGTACATGATGGAATATTCAGTTTTTATCTGCTGTACTTGTAATCAAAATACTTGTGTTCGCGCGCGCGTGCGCGGAAATCAAATTCTATTATCAGCTGAGGGTGTTTTTAGATTTATCATTTTAGTAGTATTCCACCCTTTTTCAAAATATAGCTTCTCATAGCAATCTGAGAACGTTTTGGCCATGGCATTTTCTCAACTGGAAAAAATTGATGATAAAGATTCTAAGTTATATAAGTTATTTTTAAAAACAAAAATTGGGGCCTTTAAATCACTCTGCATTAAGGTATCCGACTACCCAAAAATCATGATTTTTTTTTAAATTGACAATTTTTTTACGATTTTATTTTATAGGCCATCTTATTATCTTTATAAAAGTACCAATTTTATTATTTTCCATTCACTAGAACAAAAATTAAAAGTGTTTTAGTAAAAGCGGATGCCATAACTTTACATAAGATGTCACACTTTAAAATGCGTTTTACTCGAAATGTGTTTTTTTTTCTTCCAAAAGCTAAAACGGGGACAGCGATTGCTCAAAAGTTTTTAAAATAATTTGCTGAAATGTTTTGTGTATGTCCTGTTTAACAGTAGAAGTGTTAAACCTTTTAGATTTATCAATCACTGTTTTATTACAAAATTTACAGTTCTTTATGTAAATATAATCACTTTTTTTAAGCGATTTCTTGAAAAAAAACTAAGTAAGATAAAATGCTCTAGGTTTTGTAAAAATTAAAATATCTCTTATCCTAAAGTTCATTTCAAAAAGGAATAACAAAGTAATACACATCAAAATTGAAAAATTGAGAATTTGTTAATTTACTTTTTATACAGAGCGGGCCCCGTTTTTGTAATTTGTGAATTTTTACCCATTTATTTTTCATTTTTGTAATAATAATTTATTTTTCTCTTCTTAATTTTAGCCTTTTTTCTTAAATGAACCAAATAAATCTAAAAACTACAAAAAAAATTTCCATATCTCCAATTTTTTTTTTAAAAAAATGTTGTCACAAGTAGGCGGATATTTTAAGTAACTATGAGAACTCAAAAAACTCAAAACATAATCAAGCAGAAATGATTTTAGTAAAGGAAGTTAATAACCATTTCACACTGAAAGAGTTGATTATACTAAAAAAAAATTTTTTTTAATTACTTCAATTTAAGAGTGGAAAAATGCTTTGAAATAAAACCAAAACCTCTAAGCTCAGAAAACTTCAGATATCTGGAAAACTAATTTGTTATCAGATCTGTGAAAACTGATGACAAGCTTTGAGATTTGGGTCACAAGAAAATGCAAAAAAAGTTTTTTAGGTATATTTGAGATTTGCAGGATACTGTATAGCCTTGTTGCTGATGGGAACTAATTTCACGGAGAATTGATTCTGTAGGTACAATGATTTATTGAATCAGTCTCGTCTTTTTTGTGTCGCATCTTGCATGTTTATGTTAACCAAATAAATAAGGATTTGTAGTATAAAAAAATCGCCATTTTATAAAATAAACCCATCTTTGTAACCCAATCTGTTAGCAGCTACACTAACAGTGATTGATGAGTAAAGGAACCTTCATCACTCGATTTGCGTGAATGATGAGTAAAAACATTTCATCGTTCGATTTCCTTGACACATGAAGTAGCGCGCTCTAGATTGGGGACGCCACAGTTAACTGGTTAAATGGAATACACCATTCTACTTGACAATATTAATGGAAGTTTGTTTTCTATTGAAGGTTCTTTGAGACACAACTAACATTTAATGAACTCTAAGTTCACATGGGTATTAAATCATTACTATGGATTTCCTAATTTAATTAATTTGATTATAAATACTAAAGTAAATCTCTATCGTCAATGATCAATTCAATTAAAAAAAACTCTTTATTTATCCAAATTACCAATGTGTAATTTAGGTTACCCGAAGTTAATTTGTAGCTTAATTTTTTTTTATATTTGTGAATTCGATATACATATGTGTGTGTATGTGTGTAGTCTATAAACTCTCTACTAATGAGAGATGAACATTCATAAAGCAAAACCGAAAACAATTGAGTTTGCAAGATAACCAGACATTAAAGAATGTATGAGAAATTAAAATTATAATAGGGTTTATGTATAAAATGTGTGTGTGTGCGTGTGTAAAAAATAGATGCTACAGTATTAAAGAGTGTTTTTTTTCCAGGTATAGAAGTTTAAGTTGGCATTACTTTCCAAGATGGCGACCGATTTAACAGCTGTCAAGTGATTTATTCTCAGTTTGGTTTGGCAATTCATCAAAACGATCATCAAGCAAGGCGTAGATTCGTCGAATGGTCCCAAAACGAGATTGCCGTTGTTCCCGATTTTCATAAGCGAATTTTGTTTAGCGATGAAGCGCACTTCTGGTTGAATGGCTACGTCAACAAACAAAACTGCCGCATTTGGAGTGAAGCTAATCCACAAGTGTATGTCGAAACACCGTTACATCCAGAAAAACTGACTGACTGCCCAGAAAGCTGACTGGTGCGCTTTATGGGCTGGTGGAATCATTGGTCCGTACTTCTTCAAAAACGATGAAGGCCACAACGTTACAGTCAATGGTGATCGGTATAGAGCCATGATGACTAACTTTTTCATTCCTGAATTGAACAATCGTGATGTCCAGGAGCTGTGGTTCCAACAAGACGGCGCAACATGTCACACAGCTCGTGCCACAATCGATTTATTGAAAGACACGTTTGGTGACCGCCTAATTTCACGTTTTGGACCTGTGAATTGGCCTCCAAGATCTTGTGATTTAACACCGCTAGACTATTTTTTGTGGGGCTATGTAAACTCATTGGTCTATGCAGATAAGCCACAAACGCTTGACCATTTGGAAGACAACATTCGGCGTGTTATTGCCGATATACGGCCACAAATGTTGGAAAAAGTCATCGAAAATTGGACGTCCAGATTGGACTACATCCGAGCCAGCCGTGGCAGTCCTATGCCAGAAATCATATTTAAAATGTAATGCCACAAGATTATCTTTCGAATAAAAAAAATTCATGTCAATCGAATAATACATCGTTGTTTTATTGCAATTTAAAGTTCTATACCTCTAAAAAAACACCCTTTATAAACATTGCTGACTTAGGATAGCTTATATATGAAATAATTTATATAAAAGTGGGGTTGAACATGTTTTGTGGTCAGCCAGCCTTCCCCCTTTATATTCATAATACTGAGCAAAACCCTATAGAAAAAAATGGATAGAAAATCTAAATCTAGTACAAGAAAACAGGAACTTACCTAAAAGTTGCATTCAAAAATGCATAGCCCGCGCTAAATCAGAGTACAATAAACAAGTTATTGCCAGATTCTGTACCCAAATGCAAATTCAAAGCATGGGAATGGCTAGATAGAACTTAGAAAACGTATGAAAAGAATAGAAATAAAAATGAAAAAGAGTGCTTATTTATATATATACATACTACAATTACTTTAGGGACACTAGGATTATATATGAATTAAAAAATAATAATAATAAGTCATTTTATCTAACATTAGAATATGGAGGTAACTATAATATATCTAGGGAAAATGGTAAATTTATAATAATAAGCTATTAATATTCTAGGGAATTTTAATCCACATAAAATACAGTTTCTATTCAAACTAATATTAATGCTGTTTACTTTTACTATAAGTAAAAGTAAATAAATCATTGTACTTACAGAAGCAGTTCTTTTTTGACATTATTACCTTCAAAGTAGTCCCCTTCAGCAGTCCCACACTTCTGTATTCAGTGTTGTCATGTTCATTGTTCATTGTTTTTGCCATGACCTCTTCAACTGAGGTGAAATGGATTCCCTTTCAGGAAGATTTAACTGAAGGAAATAAAAAAGTAACATGGAGCCTAAACAGGTGAATAAGAAGGAGATGCCACCACAGTAATATTTTTTCTGGTCAGAAACTGCTTGACAGATAAGGCCGTATGAGCTAGAGCATTGTCCTGGTGTAACATCCATTCATCACTCTACAACCGTGGCCTTTTTATCCAAAATTTTTCACGAAGTCTTTTTAGTGATTCTTTGTAGTAGTATTGATTAACAGTCTGATCACTGGTAACTCAATTAATCATTACAAATATATTAATGTCGAAGAAGACACCTTGAATTCTGATTCTGTCATACGTGTTTTTTTGGATCTAGGGCAGGGGTGTCCAACCCAAATGACCTTGCGGGCCACTTCGAAAAAAACATTAAAATCTCGCGGGTGCACATAAAAATATGTACCTTTATATCAGATTTGGAAACAAAAAAAACCATTTGTTGGAGTGAAAATTTAAAACAGAATGAATTATTACTATTGTTTTCCTTATTTTTCATGTAAACAGACAGATAATATAATAATGTTTGTATAATATAATAATGCAATGATCAAATAATGTTTAAAATATTACAGTGTGTGTGTGTTGCCATTTTCTTGAAAATTGCGGTGTTCCTATTGAATTGATCTTTTGTTACTCATTGTTGAAATTTGATAGTGCTGTCATTCGCAAACGATTAAGTATACATTGTCCTTTATCTTAATCATCCTGAATATTTTTTTAACTTTAAAAAACATCTCAGACTGCCTCTTGCTTTTTGGGTACTCCAAACCGAAAAGGAGGAGGAGAAACGAAAGTCGCCCACACAGAGAATCATGTACCTTCCATAGTAAAGGATATGCATAATGCAATTCGAAATTTATTAAAAAAGTAATTTACTGTAGTAAAATCAAATGTAACTGTTTGATAAAATATAAATCTATTTTAATCTAAAGGACATTTTTAGTTTCAAAAAGGATTTATTTTAAAACAAGAACAGGAAGCAGGCAAATGCATTGTAGATATATATATATGCATAAATTTCCCCTCAAATAAATTTCAAAATAAAAAACTAAAAATCTGATATTTAAAGTTTTTTAAAGAGTCGACGGGCCGCAACTTGCGTACTGGCGGGCCACACATGGCCGCGGGCCGCGTGTTGGACACCTCTGATCTAGAGGATCCTGGACACTTCCACTGCATCGATCGGTGCTTACTTTCTGAGTCATAGGAAAAAGTCCATGTCTTATCACATGTTACAACAGATTCCAACAAATTTGGCTGGTTTGTAATATGTTGTAACATGTCCACACACACGTCTTTACAGTAATGCTTTTGGTCATCGGGCCGAGAATTTTTGGAACAACCTTCTCACAAATCTTCCTCATGTGTAATTCGTCGGTTAAAATGCGTCGAACAGCTTCTCTATCCGTTAACCAACTCCGTCGCATTGCATGAGCACTTAATCTTTGATCACTCCAGATCACATCACGAACTTTGGTAATGCTTTGGTCTGTAATCGCTCGCCTTGGGTGCCTAGCATGTTCGTCATTTTTACCATTGTCCCTTCCTGCTGAAAATCGCTTATGCCATTCAAACACATATACACCAGACAAAGTTTTATCACTAAAAGCCTTGTGAAGATCCCCTTGGATCTCACTTTGAGAACGAGAATAATTTTGAGTCAAAGAAGAACCAGTAGCCATTTTTGTAAATAACTTTTTTTATTTGGTTATCTTTCCCAAATAGAATCAAAGACTTTTAATAACAAATAAATCAAAATAGCTTTATGAGGTTTAAAAGGGACTTTCCTTTATATTAATTTAAATATTTAATGATCCAATTAATTAACAATTAGAATATCGATCACGCAGAGATTACCGCAATAAGAGATCCCAGAATTTTATATTCAATAATGTTCTTACTGAACATTTAACTTTAATCTCACTCCTAATATAAAACTTTAATGAGACTTTAATTATAAATCAATATTTACCACACTGAATCTCAGCTCTTCCTGAGACTAATTTATCTACCTAGAAATCTTCAATAATAAATCTCTAACTTCACTATTATAACTTCCTGCTTCAATCTCTCTCTCCTACTGCTTCCCACTTTACTATTCCGTTTGACTTAAATACTTTATCTAATCTGCATATATAATAAGGAATCCCTGTCCTTTTTTTAGAGTCGATTGGAAATAGGTAGGGAATCAAATTTCCCTAAAAAAGACGTCTTAGAAGGTTAGTGATAAAGTTCCGTATAGATTTGTCACAGCCTCAGTTAATATTTTAAATGTTTCCGTAGCTGATTTCTTAAGTTTCACAAGAAACTTCATGTTCATTCGCTCTCTGTTCAGTTTTTACATTAGACATTTTTCCGGCGTAATGCAGTTGTACGTGTTCACTCAATGACGCAATACTCACAACTGGTGTGATCGGTTAAATCAAAACTTGCCACATGGATAGAGAAGTTGTGTGGATGACGTCACCGAAACAGTTGTTGCCAACTCCATTCTTTTTTCAAGTTACTCACTTAATCTCGTTTTATGCCTGATAAGATATCGGCAGGGTATGCAATACATCTCTGAATCGTTTCGAATATTGCGTGGCAAGGCACGAGACTTTTAAAGAGTGCCTTAGGCTCTGAACTTGTCATTAGCACTTAGGAATTTTTTCGAAACTGTCAAAATACTCAATTTTACTTAAAATTGTTCAACAAAAAATTGGTTTTTTCCCGCGCAGCGTGAAAATGGGGGAGCAAGCAGCAATATTGGAGAAGGAGTCATGGTCTTTAGACATGAAACAACTATTTGACAAGATCTGTCCAAAATTCGAGATAATGGTGTATAAAAAATATAAAATATAAAAATTATAAAAAATTTTAAAATATAAAAAAGAAAATAAACGTGGTTTTTCCACTTAAACTACTTACTAGAAGTTAATAACTGATGTACAAGAAGTCACAAATGATTACTAAGAAGGAACCCAGAGACTATTGGTTCTCGAATAGCTATGATGTCTGTGGAAAATAAAAGTAAACAAATTTAACTTGTTAAAGAAAGCGAATACTATACAGCGTGGTTTCTAACTCCTGGTTCATGAATCAAATGGTATCGGACTTCTCAAGGAGCATTAAATTATTTCTATTTTATTTATTAGGGTGTATTTCTCTCGTGTTTGTGTGACTTTCCACTTAAGATTTCATGCAAAAACACTTTATATTCATTTTTGGTGTAACTGAATTTTATTCTGAAGCATGTTTAAATACAATTAAAATAAGAATTTTATTTCAAAACAGTTTAAAATATAAACAATCAAAGTCCCACCTTTAGAGGGCCGTGGTAAAATTATTAAACATTGACCGGACCGCGGGGATAAAAAGGTTGGGAAGCACTGCTATACAGTATTACCTCAAGGATTTTGAGTTATTTTACGTACTTCATGAAGCTTATTTGGCTATCGAACATGGAAGAACGTGATAGAATTCCGAAAGAACTTTCAACCAAATACAAAAGCTTTACACGTTATGATATTGAACTGTACATCCACTTTTGTGAACCTTGCCAGAAAAAATAGACAATTATTTTAAAAAAGCCATTGTTGTGAAATTTGTGACTTTTTCCCTGATAACTATATATTCCTGAGCACGAATTTCCACTCCGGTCAGTTGCAATTGGACCAAGGATTCATCAGATGTATGTATAAAACAACGTACTAAAATAAGAATTTTTTTTCCGTAAAAAATGTAATGAAGTGTAATGTAAAATGTCATTCAAGCCTACCATGTTGCAACAAGTAGGTTAATTTTAATTTCTTATTTTTTAAATGAAAATTTTGTTTTTCTTAATAAGAGAAACATAAATTTTGTTTGGTAAAACTTTCATTTTCCCCTTTATGTATTTTGAATACTTTTTTAATGGCACTCACATTATTTCTTCAGAATAACACTTGTAATTTTTAGGAATGTACATCATTGGTATAATAGCTTTATCATAACCTTTTTTCATACTGTGCCTAAATAACTTTGGTCATTCTACAGAATGCCGGGGTTTCACACTTTTCCGGTAACATATATATCTTGTTCAAATTTTCAATTGTTAGTAAAATACTTTTTATTCATCTACTCAAATTCGAATACATTTTTTTAAGCTTGCAGTGGATGACACTTTATGTTAATACAGTTTTTTCAAATATTAATTCATTAATTAAATTTAATTACTGAATAAACAGTAACAAACAAAAATAACAGTCCAACAACATATTTAAAAACGAAAAGCGCTCGCTGTGTCCTAGTAGCGCAATGGATAGCGCGTTGGATTTCTAATCCAAAAGCCGAGGGTTCGAATCTTACCTGGGATGGCCT
This sequence comes from Trichonephila clavipes, assembly GCA_019973935.1. Lineage (NCBI taxonomy): Eukaryota > Metazoa > Arthropoda > Arachnida > Araneae > Nephilidae > Trichonephila > Trichonephila clavipes. The sequence goes on along the minus strand of BMAU01020335.1, from coordinate 257,993 downwards.
AAGTTCCAAGAATGTGATTTAAAAATGAATAAATAGTAACAAACACACACAAAAAAAATAATAGTCCAACAACATACATAAAATAGAATATTTTGCAAGGAAAATCACTTTTTATTTTTGCCACTTAATATTATGATTCTGTCATACGTATATACACATTTATATTAACTGTTATTATTTAATAAAAAACAATTAAAAAACAACTAACTAACATTTTTTTCTTTGTTGACCTAAGTAGCAATTGACTTAAAAAAGTTTTTTTTTATTTTACTTGTTGATTGTAAAATTGTGTTTATCATACATATTACATTGTCCAAAGATAAAGTATCCGAGACAGCCGGGTGGTCAAGAACACAAAACCGGCATTGCATCTGTTGCGTCGTGGATTCGAGTCCTGAAAAGCTGCCGTGTAAAGGCCCTGTGACACACTTTAAATGTATCAAAGTTCAAATTTTTTACGATGGCATGGTGTGGAAATTTGGAGCTTGAATGCCAGCTCAAGTGTCATCCTCATCACTTGACCGAGGTTCAAAATGATGAGGTCCGTCACCTCTGTAACTTTTGTTTTTCATCAGAGTGGAACTTTAATAAACAACTAAAAATAAAAATAGGAGATAATCCGAAAAATTTGTGATTAGAAAATAAGGAAGATGGCGAGGATTCACATATTCCTTAAATAAATAATTTTTATTTGGTCTCTACTGTGTTGTGACGGACGGCCACACGTTGCAGTAGAGACCAAACAAAAATTATTCCTTTAGAGTATATATAGGTGCCTTATTTAATTCCATTTATGTAGTTTCCATCTCTGTGTAACTAACTTTGTGTTTGCGAAAATGCTTTTGTATTATCTTATTATTTACTTTGAACCTTTCTGCATGCGATTGACACGTTCAACTGGAATTGGTTTAAACTATTATCGACATTAGATTTAAGGTATCCGACTACGTTCGCGAAACCGTGATTTTGCAAAAGCGTATAAATGGATAATATTTATGATATTTAGTGTCACTTAGATTAAAAAATGTATATAAAGTTGTTTTAAGAATATTATTACAGTAAAAATTTATTGAAGTACAATATTTTGTCAAAAAATGAGCATAGAGTGACCCATTTTCGAAATATTCTCCTTTTGTGAAAAATTCTTCTATTATAATAATATTTTGCCTGTATATAGCACAGACCTCTGTACAAAGGCTCAACTAGAATTTTAAATATTTATAACTTAGAAGTGGGTTTATCCATGTTTTACGACAACAGAGGGGAGAAATTTTAAGAAAAAAACGTTGATAAATTATTTCAATTGCTTGTAACTCTGAAAATAATGTAAATTTTTCATAAAAAAATAGTTCAGACTCTCTGGAGAGAAGTTTTTACTTTATATAAGCAAAATATTATTATTTTAGAAGCATTTTTTATAAAAGGAGAACATTTTGAAAAAAAAAGATTATTCTAGGTTAATTTTTTGCCAAAATATTGCATTCAAAATAATTTTTTTTTGTCAAAATGTCCTTAAAACAATTTTATACATATATTCTAATCTAAGTGACAATAGATATCACAAGAAAATTATCCATTTATGCAATTTTTTTAAAATCACAGTTCCGAGCGTATTCGGATACCTTAATGGTCTGCCAGACCTAAGATTCTTAGGAATTTACCCTTAAAAAAAATTATAAATAATTTCTGGTATGTAATTGTCTTTTCTCCAAACGTAATACAATTTTGCTGCAGCTTCTGTAGCACTAGTCTCAAGTTTAAACTCATAAAGAAAACTAAAACGTATTACTAGTTTTCTCTGGCATTTTCAAAGAGAATAGGATTATATTTTAAATTATACTGAGAGGATTCAATATTCTGTTAAAAACTGAAGTAAAAAAACGCATGCTTGTACAACATATAAATAATTCTTAGAATATTATGCGAAAGCGATTGTGAGTGTGTAAATTTCTCTTGGAAATTTGTACGATATAAAAACGACACACACAATTTTCTTACTTGCTTAACTTTAAAATTATCTACGAATATGATCTCAACAATTTCTCCTTAGAATATATAGTTATTTAATTCCCTTTTATCTCTCTATTTAGAAAACAGGTCAAAGAGCGTTTTTTAAACTAACAAAAGATGTTAAAGTTTTAAAAGTAATACGTACTTCAGTGATAATTTATTTTGAACATTGACAAAATAGAAAATCAATGAACAACACAAATATACAAACTTTTTCCGTGTAGAATTGATTAAATACTTGTAGACAAATCACAGGATTAAATAGTGCATTGCATGACAACTAGAGCAAAGTGTTAAATAACAAGGAAGATGTCGTTTGAAACAATACACCATGTATCATTTTAAACAACATACATTGTAAAGTGATTTACTTTGTTTACTTGTAATTTAGATTGGAAAGTAATTCTTTCCTGAAAGCTGCCACTGATAAACATTGATGAGAAGTACGTAATGTTTTAATACAAATAAATAACATTGAATGCATTAATAGAGTTCCAAAAGTGCTGAAGATACGTTCTATTTACAGGTGACATTCTTACATTGAAATTATAGAGTGCAAAGTTTATAAAACTATAAAAAGAATTGATTACCTTTCCAAACAGGTTAAAAAGAAGTAGCATCGCTTAAAAGTCTTACATTAAAATAACATATTGCAACGGGTTTAAAACTATAAAAAGAATTGATTACCTTTCTAAACTGGATTAAAAAAAAGCAGTATTGCTTAAAAGTCCATTTCAAGATAATTAACAATTTTTTAGAGTATCTCTTTTGTTTCTAATAGAATTGGTGAATCATAGCTTTTCTATTTGTACTTTTATTCTGTTTTTTCTCAGTGTGGTTATTCATTTACGACCACTATTTGAACAATTATTTTTAAAACACTGATTTTTAGAATAATTTTTAAATTTATAAAATAATCTCAGTTATAATAAAATTTTACTCACAGTTCCTGGACAGCAACTCTTTTTCTCGGAAACCATCAGTTGCCGAAGTCCCTCAAGATATACCGTAAAATCCGGCGTATAACGCGCACCTATACTTTCAAGCTACAATTTTTAATTTTTAGGTTTATTCACCGTATAACGCGCACCCCAATTTCTACGTAGAAACCTTGAATGTACCTGCGTAATCAGTGACGTAACGGAGAATATTAGTGCCCCCTACAAAGTCAGGTTTCGGGCCCCAAACAGGATCTTACTAAGAGATAAGTACATGGGGCGTTAGTCAGGCATTGGGCCCCCCTAGAGCCCTACTCCCCCCCTCGATGAGGGATTTGAGGGGGTGTACGCTACGCCACTGTGCACAATGATCTTATGTTTTGAAGTAACTTTTATTCGAGGTATTATTTCACAAGCCTTTGTAAAAACTAGAATACTTCTAGATTGATTGATTGATTGAATATTAACGTCGCACTGTTCAGCTACACGAGGGCTTTTGGCGACGGACCACGTAATTTTGAACCATGGTCAAGTGACGTGGACGACACCTGAGCTGGCACCCCCCTCTCCTAACTACCACACCACACCAACGGGAGGACGTTTCAGCTCTCGACAGATTTAACGTGCATCGCTGCCCTACACGGCGGGTCTTTAGTGGTACAGGGTTCGAACCCGTGACAAAGCAAGCCACGGTCCGATACCTATACCACTCGGCTACCGCGGCCACAGAATACTCCTAGAAGTACAACCCTTTAAGTTCATAAGGAATGTCGTTTTTTTTTTAAATAAACAGTATTTCGATGTATGCGGTAGTCTAATTTCCTTCATGTGATCATCTATTTATTATTATTATTATTATTATTTAAGTTATTATTTTTATACCAGGCGTATAGCACGCACTCGTGAACTTCGATCTTACTTCTTGTGTTAAAAGTGCAAGCTAGATACCGGATTTTACGGTAATTGCAGTCTTATTAGAGCTTGGTATGTCTTTGATGGGACCCATTTTTAATTCCAAACTAGCTAAAGATGACTTTAAAACATACTTTTTTATGCGTACTAGCTTTATGCAGACACCCTATTTATATAATTTTTTATCATGAATGCTAACCAACCAAAAAATAAGCACTAATGTAGTAATAAATTCGAGTCCTGAATCCTCATAAGATTATGATGAACATAATGTTGATAAATAATGTGGCGAGGAAATTCTAAAAAAAAGTACTATAAGTCGTTCACATCATGTGACTGTGATCCAAGATTATGAGATCTGTCGCAAAAAATTATTTGCAATGCTTTAGTGTATGACGTTCCTACAAACATATTAATTTTATCTTTGAATTATAATGAAGTTCTAATACACACACACACACACACACACACATATATATATATATATATATATATATATATATATATATATATATATATATATATATATATATAATTAAAATTCTCTACTATATAGAGATGAATAATCAATAATCTCTAAAACTGAAAAAAAAAAAAACGAAATTGTCAGATAAACCAGACATAAGATTTTAGAAAGGGTATATTAAAAATTATAAAAATAATATAATTTTTTTAAATACATGTATATATATATGGATGTTACAGTATTATAAACATTGCTGACTTAGGACAGCTCTTATAAAACTTAACTTAACTCAGTGGGGCGACAGCCCATGAGGGCCAAGGCCTACTATGCCAAACTTAGGCCCTGAGGGGCATGAGCAGATGTTCCAGTCAGGTGGTCAGTCTGACGCAAAATCCCCAGTGTTAAGTTCCCAACCAAGCTTTGTACTCATTTATCGAACCACACTGAAGAGATGAAAGGCTGAGTCATCCTTGCCCAGTCCGGGGTTTGAACCTCGGACCTTGGGCGGGGGAGAGCGATGCACTAACCCCTCAGCCACTGGGCTCCACAACTCTTATAAATAAAATAATTTACATAAAAGTAGGGTTGAACATGTTTTTGGGTCAGTCAACCTTCCCCTTTTAAGTTAATAATACCGAGTAAGAACCTATTGAAAATAATGGATAGAATATCTAAATACATTACAAGAAAAAGGGAACTTACCTTAAAGTTGCATTCAAAAATGCATAGCTCAAGCTAAATCTGAGTACAACTAAGAAATTATTGCTAGATTCTGGACCCAAATGCAAATTCAAAGTATGGGAATAGCTGAAAAGTAGCACTTAGCAAAAGTATGAAAAAATAGAAATAAAATAATTAAATAGTGTGTATAAATACTACAATTACTTGAGGGACACTAGGATTATAAATGTATTTAAATATTTAAAAAATGGTTGAATTAAACAAAGGTTAAAATTAAATTAAGAGAATAAGTAATTTTATCTAAAATTTGAATATGCAGGTAAACTATATATCTATCTATCAAGGAAAAATGATAAATTAATAACAATAGACTATTAATATTCTAAGGAATTTTAATCTTTACTATTTAGAATTTCTGTATTCAAATAAATATTAATAAAATTAGTTGGGTATTTTTAAATTGAGCAATATTTAGTGAAATGTTCCTAGTTTTTTGTTTCTTCTGATTTTTTTTGAAACCAGAAAGTTATTGCGTTGTATGTAATTAATAATAATATTTCTGGATACACACACACAGAGAGAGAGAGAGAGAGAGAAACACATGTACATTACTCTCCCAATGAAGTACTTTTATAATATTGAATTTGAATTCTTCTCTCTTTTGTCATAAATATATTAGTAACTATATCATTGTCTTTTACTTTTAATTTTCATAACAAGAAAATTTGCTTCATAGTTATTACTATGTGTATGTATTAAACACACACACACACACACATATATATATATATATATATATATATATATATATATATATATATACTCCCATATATATACACACATTTGATAATCACTAGCTGAAATATGAAATAAATAAATTTCATTGATAGTATAACAATAGTGTTTTTCTAGTACAGGGGTGGCCAACCTTTTTGGGAAGAGTGTCACTGTCTGCTGAAAAAAAATTGTGTGTGTGTACATGCCACTTTCAACTTTTTGAACAAACAAAAAATATGAAAAGTGAAAAAAATGTTACATATAGGTATAGTATGAAATTTTTACGCAAACAGCAGATTTTTGTACAATTTATATATATATATATATACAATTTATATATATATATATATATATTTATATATATATATATATATATATATATATATATATAATATATATATATATATATAAGTAGAAATTTAAAAATATTTTAATAAATAAGAGAAAATAAAAAAAAACTTATATTTTACGGTTAATAAACTCTTTATGGGTTCTGAATCAGTTAAGTTAGATATAAGGAAGGAGTAACTCTAAACCAGTGATTCTCAAAGTGGTCTATATGGACTCCCAGGGGTGGATGACGTCTTACAAGGGGTCTACGCCAGCAAGAAAATAAATTAGGGGTCCATGAGGGGTAAAAAGGGGTCTACAATAGCGTCATCTAGATTTTTTTATTTCTTTTATTTACATGGACATAGAAATATTACTGGTTTACGTGTTTACACTTTTTTTAAAACTTTCACCCATCCCTAAGGGGAGGGTCACAACAGACATTCCTAACGCCCACAGTATGTTCGGTGTTATATGACTAACTAAAATGGGACGGGGAAGTTTTCGGAAGTAGAGGCCCACACAGTAGGTGCTTCATTTTACTCCTGAGAGTTACTATAAAATAAACGATTATGATTTCAACCATCAAAAGACTCATTTTCAAAGATATTGTCCAGATGGAATATATAAGTACACAGTTCCATCTTTTACAATTTACTCGCTTGAAAGAGCCACAGGTTATTATGTTTTTAAATTTTAGTTATTTTGTATTTTTTAATAGTAATATTTTAAGATTTCAAAGATAACTTTGTGTATCTCTTTAAATAAATCAAATATATTGATGTCCTGATAAATCAAAGTAACTTCGAAAGAGAAAAGAAACAGAGACAAAATAAGTACAACGCAATCGGTTCGACACTTCAGTTTATAGACAAAACAGATAATAAAGCGGTTGCACCTTGTGGGGTGCGCTTTTTCTTTGGATTTACATGAAAAATAAAATGCGGGCTAAAGCTGACACCATACATAGGCATTCAAAAAAAATCTGTGCAACTGATATTTTCAATTTTTGTAATGTGCAGAAAATGACGAGTATTTTCATCAATTACTCCTTCACATGGAAGTACAGTGGCTGTTGAAAGGCTTGTGTTTGATAAGATTTTTTGCACTTTTTGTGACTGTTTTAGAGTTTTTGGATTCTAAAGATACAATTTTAAGAGGAAATTTAATCAAGCGGAAGAAACAGACATTTCCTACTTAATAAATTTGTTTAGTAAATTTAATGATGTTAGCTTGTGCAGTTATATATATATATATAAGGTGATAGCATAAATTTGATTAAAACAAAGTCAATCATTTAAGTGTTTCTTGCCAGGTTTAAGCTAATGGAGCAAAATATCGGACGAAGTGAATATTTCCAGTTTCTCAATTTGTCTCAGACAAACTGGCAAGAAGATGACATTTGAACCTACATTCAGCATTTGAATACCCTCTGTTCAGATTTTGAAATTCGGTATAAAGATATTTTGTGTGACTATGGTTATACCACACTGGTTAATTAATCCGTATGATGACATTGAAGAGACGGGTGTCGTATTACAAAATGAACTGATTGGAATAAGTACAAACGAAGAACTTAAAGTACAGCTTAAAAATGGATATCAGAAATCCAGGCTTCAAAAAGATATACCCCTTACTTATCCCATATTATATAATATTGCGAGAAAATTTTTAATTGCTTTTTCATCCTCGTACTTAATGGAAAGAGGTTTCAACGCGGTTGACAATCTCCTAACAAAAGAAAAGAAATTGACTGGACATTACTAATCGAGGAGAGTTAAGACTAAACTATATAGACTAAATTGATGCCAAATGTTCAAAAATTGTTATTACAGCCTCAAGTTTATTCATCCCATTAAAAGCCTTTTTTTTGCTGAGTTATTTTATGTAACAAATTATTTGATTTAAATTAAAATAATTAATTGTAATTTCAACTTAATTGTAATTTTTATTTAATTAATTGTGATTTTTATTTAATTAATTAATTGTGATTTAAATTAAATTAATTAATTGTGATTTTAATTTCATCAATAAACGTTTAAAACTAACATGAGTTTTCTATGCTTTAAAGTTGATGAATTTACAAAAAATTGAATATTAAGTAAGCAGGGGGTCTACTCCAAACCTGAAAACATGACAAGGGATCCATGAGACAAAAAAGTTTGGGAAATTATGCTCTAATCCGTTAATTCGGAATAATTATTAAATAGTCACTACACACACACACTTGCTTAGTGCGGCTTTCGAATTTGTAGTTGTTTTTTTACCAAGTCATCTAAATTGGGATTAGTTTTCTTGAAAATTTTAACAAAACTAGGTTGTCTTAGGTGAAAATTAGTTAATTTTGAGTGATATATTTTAATTCTGTTATATTCCTAATATTGTTAATTCCAATTGTTCAAAAACTTGTTGATTCAAGCCTACAATAATATCTTACAGCCGAATCTTGTTAATTTTAAAAAAAATTGTTTGTTTATACCAATTTTCCAAAATTCAATATAATTCCGATATTTGCTTTTTAGTGTAGTATGGTGTTGTAGGTCAATAATTTTTTGGTTTGGATTTCAGTTAGGTAATAATTAACGTCTTACGGAGAAATTGAAAACAGGATTTGTGAAGAGATCAGCATTCTTTTTTATCATCTTGAAAATCGTCAAACCTAACGATGAATGAATCTTGCATAAATAGATATTAAATTTTTTAATCTATTATAGCAAACTTTGATAGGTTTAAATTAGTATCTAATTTTGTAGATAGTTTTATAGATAAAATTTTTAGTAGATAGTTCCTGCAATAATGTGAAATAGGTGAAACTCTTTCTTCTCCAAAATGGAGACAAAAAAAAGCAAAAGTTTGTTCACCAAACAAGATATATGACCAACTAAAGTAGAAAAAAAACAATCTTTTCCCTGTAATCTTAAATTTAAAAATGATTTTTAAATGTTCCCTAACTTCATTAGCAAAAGCTAAGTACAAACGCCGATTTTCCTTCTTGAGTAGGAAGCACTCATTGGGCAGTTCTCAATGTTTTCTTCCAAATATTTTTTAAAAATCCCTCCCTAAAATTCTAAAATCTCGCGTTTCTTTTTGAAAAGCCAGCACTAATAACAATGAAGGAACATTCTTTACATGATAACTTTCTATTGTAATTCGATTAATTAATTGTATTTAAAATAAATTTTGAGTGGTTTTTATTTTTGGCTGAGACAACCACATTTTGATAAAATTGTAAGAAAAATTGACATTTATTTTTATCTTTCAAATAGAAAAAAATCAATGAGTCTTCGCGTGCTACTGTTACAATCCCGCCGTTCTACGTGCCGTGGGTTAGCCACCCCTGTTCTAGTATATTTAATTTGAAGACATTATAGTGAGAAACTCAAAAGTAACAAATAATGACTCTCATCTATAACAAAGAATTTTTTAAATAAAAAATGTTGCATGGTTATCGAGGTTATTTTTCAAATTTAAAGAAAAACGACTTAAGAGCCGTATCTTAACCACAGATTAATTTAGTCTAAAATTACTATAATGCTTTGTAAAAATATTACCTGTATTTATTCTATAACTACAGTTGTACTATTTGCAACAGTCTTGATATCAAAAGATTTGAGGTATCTGACTACTTGCGACTTTTTCTTGAAAAAATGGATTTATGGAGATTTTTAGATTTATTTAGTATATTTTAAGGAAAAAATCGTAAAATTAAAAACAGAAAAAAATTTATTGCTAGTAAAAGGGGAAAAAACTGGTGAAAATGTACAAAAAAATTACATAAGCGGGGCCCGCTCTGTACAAAAATGTTTTGAACAAATTCTCAATTTTTCAATTTCGATGTGTTACTTTGTTATTCGTGTTTGAAAAGACCGTCAGGATAATAGATATTTTAATTTTTACAAAAACTATAGAGTACTCTACCTAAGCGACTATATGAAATTGCTTAAAAAAACAGCGATTATATTCATATAAAGGACTGTAAATTTTGAAATAAAACAGTGATTCATAAATCTGAAGGTCAAAATACTTCTACTGTTATACAAAACATTCACAAAAAATTTCAGCAAATTATTTCCAAGACTTTTTGAGCAATCGCTGTCCCCGTTTGAGTTTTTCGAAAAAAACACCTTTCGAGTAAAACGCATTTTAAAGTTTGATATCTTGTGTAAAGCTATGGCATCCGCTTTTACTAAAACACTTGTAGTTTCTGTTCAAGCGAATGGAAAATAAAAAGCTTTGTATTTTTAAGAAGCTAATAAGATGTGACCTATAAAATAAAATCATAAAAAAAATTGTCACTTTTTGAAAAAAAATCGTGATTTTTGGGTAGTCGGATACCTTAAAATACACTTACAATCTCTAATTTTTTTCTTTATTGTATGGAGAATATATTAAACAGATAAATGATGCAACGGTATTATTTTTAAAACATTTTTTTATTGCTAATGGGCTGCGGATTGGTGTTTTACCATTGCAGGCCTAATATATTCCCCGAAGGCTGGTGCCTCCTTTTAATGCGGCACCATATAAGGCGGATACCAATCACCGCAGGTAATTTTGACGCCCCACCTGTGCTCAGGCGATGCGAAACCGTACCTAGGATTTTAATTTTGCCAAGAGCACTCAAGCCAAACAGGGATTCAGGGCTCTTTTACATGCCGCATAATTATGCGACATGGCCGCTGTCGATTTTCTGCATCATGAAAATCCACCGACATGGGGCGGGGTCGAACCCGTAAACTTAGGCGTACAAGGCCAGGGACAAACTAACTACGCCACCCAACCCCGGCTTATTTTTAAAACAAAATTAAAGTATATGTGTTTTGACATGTTTGCTTAAAACCCCCTATGATTACTTCTAAATTTCCGGAAAAATATTTTATTTCTACAGAAGGAAAGAAACAACATGAATATTTCAAGCAATAATCTCTTCATTTTAAAGAAGTTATAGAAAAAAATTTTAAGTATTATGGTGGCCTTTTATAAGGTTTCAATTTTAACCCTTCATCTAAAGCTGAAATGCTTTATTACGCTAATTTAACTAACTCTATTTAAATATTATCGTGGCAAATTAATATAAGTTAATATTTTTACTTGAATACATATTGGACTCCACTAGAGGACAGCATTGCTCTTGCATCGCTCTATTTATTTTTTAAAAAGATATTTTTTTTCATGCAACCTAAATGAAATGAATGCTTTTGAGCATAAGTTTTTCTCTTGTACCTAATGAAATACTTCTTTATCATTTCAATTATTTCCAATAATAAATTTTGTTTCTTTCCTTTAAGGTATCCGACTACGTTCGGGGCCGTGATTTTGAAAAAGCGCATAAATGGATAGTTTTCATGATATTTAGTGTCACTTAGATTAGAATACATGTATAAAATTGTTTTAAGGACATTTTGACAAAAAAAATTATTTAAATACAATATTTTGGCAAAAAATTAACTTAGAATAACCTTTTTTCAAATGTTCTCCTTTTATAAAAAATGCTTCTAAAATAATAATATTTTGCTTATGTAAAGTAGACTTCTCCAGAGAGTCTGAACTATGATTTTTGAAAAATTCTCATTATTTTCAGAGTTACAACCCATTGAAGTAATTATCGGCGTTTTTTTCTTAAAATTTCTCGCCTCTGTTGTCATAAGACATGGATAAACCCACTTCTAAGTTATATATTTCAAAAATTCTAGTTAAGCCTTTGCACAGAAGTCTGAGCTATATACAGGCTAAATATTATGATAAAAGAAGCATTTTTCACAAAAGGAGAATATTTTAAAAATTGGTCATTCTATGCTCATTTTTTGTCAAAATATTGTACTTAAATAATTTTTTACTGTAATACTATTCTTAAAACCATTTTATATACATTTTCTAATCTAAGTGACACTAAATATCATAATTATTATCCATTTATACGCTTTTACAAAATCACGGTTCCGAACTTATTTGGATACCTTAATAATAAGTTAATCTTTCATACAGGGCCGCTTTTCCGCTTAGGCCCGCTAAGCACGAGTTAGGGCACAAAAGATTTAGGATTGTAATAATTGGAGAGCGAAAAAGAAAAAAATATATATTAATTATATCGAACGTACCACCACCTAGCGAGTCATGAGAGAAACATTTCTGCCCTTGAGAGAGAGTAAAGTCTGAATTGAGATCTGCTATGGAAAATGAAAAGTTGGATGTGGATATGCACTCAAAATGATATTGCCATGAACATTAATTACAATGATATTATTAACGATTTTGCAGTGATAAAAGCTGAAGAAAACCTTTATACCAGTACAATGACTGTGACTCAATAAATAATAAAGATGTCTAAAAGTAAAAGATGGTAAGGCGATAAGCGATGAAAAAAATGATAATTGAGAAAAGTTCATACAGTAATGTATACTCTATACTGTAATTGCAAACTATTTCATTAATTTACTGTATTAATTTACGAAGGAGTGGATGGGTGGTCCGAGATGCCATTAGGTAAGAAATGAACAAGAGTTGCCAAAACATGTTCCACTATCTTTTCCTTTCGTCTGCCGGTTGCCAGTCCAAGACAAGGCGGCTCTATATGCGATGGACAATGAAAGGACTCTCCGAAGAGCAAAAAGAAAGAAAGGAAAAAGAGGGAGAGAGTTAAAGGATAATCCCTCCCAAACGAAAACTGGCAAGGTAAGAACTGAAAAAGGGTGTGCTCTGAAAATAGTGCGAAATTTGAAGTGCCTAGGGCGCCGGGGAGGTGAAAAATGGCCCTGCTTTCTTATCTATCTTCCCTCGCAATTAGCAGAACAACTAAGAAAAAAATTTTATAATGATGTTACGAGTGAATATCTGATAGAAGCAGAAGCTTTAAATATTCAAGAATTCCTTTAAGTAGTCCTGAAAAGTCACAAATATGAATAAATAAAAATTTATCTCCACCTCACCCCCACCCAGATTGTTTCATTTCTGAATTAAAAGACATCAAGATTGCTATGAATAATAATAGATTTTTAAGAGGTTAAAAAAAAATTATATTTGTGTTTCTTAATATAGTATTTGAATTCCAAAGAAATAAACTTCAAGCAGTTCAATTTTAATATTATTTCTTTTTTCCTTTAATATTATATTTCGAAACAGAATTATAACTTTGAAAAAAATTTTAATAAATAAGAATAACATTTGAACACAATATATGTAACTCAAACATTTCATAAGATTTAGTACTATTACAACAGCATGATTTGAGAAGATGAGCTGTACAAATGTTAGAAAATTTCAAGCACGTTATTTGAAGGGGAAAAAAAACTTTTCTTTCTTTTGAATAATTAAAAGTAAGAAGTTTTCGCATAGTTATATATATAATAATGTATAATAATGGATGAAAGATTTTTTTATTAAATGTGAAGGGGAGGGAGTTAAATGTTTTCAGCATTTTTAATGTAACAGTTGTCCCTAATTTGACTAAATTTTTTACTTTTTAAATACGAGTGGGTTATATGCAACTAGAAAAAATGAAGGAAAATACAGTCAGCGTGTACTAAAAAGGACATCATAATGTTCTATACCTCTAATTCAATTTTTAAAATATCTATATTCATTACAACATTAGAATATACATTTAAAAATTTGAACGCCATTTTTTCACTATCATAAGTTTTCATATCTGTACTTCAATACTGTATATCGATCATACACTTCTGTTATTATGAACATTATTGAAAAACTAAACATAGATAAATAACAGTATATTTCTTTGTGTGCTTATAAATCAATTCTTCAGAAAAGAGTATTGCGTAAATAAGAATTTTTTTTCAAAATTATGAAAGGAAACTCCATGGATTGGATTTCTATAATTCCCTTCTAGATGGCAGCACCAACCAAAAATAAGATGCCGAGTGTGGCAATTTAGTAAATAAAGGCTGTCTTCTCTCGGTAAAAGTACAGGAGCTTAAACTAAACGCGAAGCACATTAGACAGAAAAATGCCTCAATTTCCATGGAAATATTATAATTCATACCTCTGTTAACAAAATATAGTGTTTTTAAAAATTTCAAATTACTCCATGAATATTTTCTTTTTCGTTTTAGTACGTGAAGGCATATCCCATTTAACATTACGATATTGGAAAAAAAACACTAAACACATTTTATACCAGAAAAAAATTAATCAACTTGGTTGAAAATGGGAAGTATGATAAAAAATACTGCTCTTTAAATGATAGTGAAACCAGAATATCATACTAATTTTTCATTTCTTTTATATCTGAAAATTTTTTCCAAATTCGGGTCTTATTCTTTAACATTGACCGAAAACAGCCTTAATTTTTTATGGTAAAAAATAAACTCAAAAATCACTACAACGTTCAAAACTGTACTTGCAATACTTACTCATGTTATACTTCTCATTTTATTTGAGGAGAATTCAAGACTTAAATTCTTCGTGGTAAAACAATGTAACACGAATAAAATACTTATTCAGGTAGATATATCCTGTGCACACGCAGAAAGTGTAATAGGTTTCTGATTATCTTTAACTGCGCTACGCCTATATATCGATAAAAATAATCAATATAGAAAACTAATAATTAATATTTCTATGTAAATAGAAGTGAAATATTTTGTATAACAGTAACTACTATAATATATATGTACAGCAATATTTTTCAGATATACTTTTACATCGCTTTTACAATTTTAAATATTCTTATGCAGCGTTTAAAAGGCTTTCCATAACACATTAGTATTATAGTTTTTGGTAAAAAAAATTAATGAAGGAGAGGAGAAAAGCATTAACGTAGCTATTTCATTGATAGAACAAAATTACTTATCAATGAGTTAGATCATAGTTTAAATTATAATTTGATGATCTTGCAACATAGCAAAAATCATTTTCATGAATTTCAAATTAAACATAGCAATCTTTTATTTTAAGAAAACCTGGCATCTCTAACAATTAACGGAAGAACATATAAATAGGTGACAAATGCAATCCGTAATATGTAGAGAATTAAGCTTCCCCCTGATCCCAGAATTATAGCCCAAAACAACCTTTTATACATGTACCTTTAAATTACTCAACTTACCACTGAGCTTATAGAAATAGTTTTTCAAAAGTCTAAAACATAAATCAATAAATGTATTCCAATGGTCTAATACAAGGATTAATTTAATCAATATTTACAGACGAATGTTGAAGAAAAAACAGTAGTGATTAAAAACTAATTATTAACGAATGAAAAATAAGAAACGTAACGCTTAGAATATCCCCAAATTCTTGAAAAATTAAATAAAATTTAGCTTAAAAGAAAACTGCACATGATAAGTGTGTGTGTGTTTTATGGATGAATTTAAAAAAAAACATCAATAGAATAGACAACCGCATTTTTACCTCTATTGTAATGGAAATATAGAATAAACTTAAAAATACGTTGTTAATGTTAACCATATGTAAATATATGTATTCACTAAAATTTTGCCATTTACAAATTCTTTCAAATATATTTTTTTCAAAAATTAATATTTTCAAAATTATATTCAATTTTCTCATAATTTCCTTCCCTCTCCAAAGCAACTATAAAAACGCCGAAAAATAAATAAAATGATTATGCAACAAAAAATGAAGAAAATGATAGGATTTTTTCTAAAGATTAACATTTCTTTACGGTCAGAATTTATATACATGATTATATCTATTATTAATAATTGATGAAAAGATAATATCATTGATTAAGATAGAGTTTTTCTCTGGTAATGTTAAATATATAAAATAAAAATTTCCACAACACTCTTTCATTTAGAGTATATTTAAATTTGTTTCTAATTTTTTTTTGGTACCTTTTCTTCAAGTAGGTTTTAAATAATAAGAAAAGCGATATAATGAAGAGCTTTTATACATTAGAAAAGACAATATCTCATCAATGATTTTTTTCTTAATTTATGTTATGCAACATTTTATATTACACTTGGTATTATACTCATATTTTCTAACGAATTAATTTTGTTATAAATTCATCTCTAGAAAATTAATAAATGATCAATATTAAAGAGTTACCATTAACATTGAATGGTAACAATCTAGTTAGTATTTCAGTACTATTAACATTAATTTATCCCATTTTGATTGAAATGCTAATTCTTTTATTTAACAATCTTACTGTTCTCATTGACTTTCAGTATCTATATACTGATAATCCACACCAGAACTCAATTTGATGTTTGATTACTCACACACAATTAATGAAATAACTCTTCCTCTTCAAAACTTTCTTCGTTTGATCAAATTTTAGCGAATTCACAAATATACGTAATTACGCCATATTTTTCAGTATGGGAAAATGTCCCTGCTGTCAAAGAGTTTCCAACCTTCATAAAAAATGTGCCAAGGTGTCGTTTCCTTTTTCATTGGCACTGTTGTTGTTTTTAAATAATGATAATTAACTAAATAAAATAAGAAATTATTGGTAAAGAACTTCAACGTTGTTGTTTATTCAATTCCAACTATTAGCTCACACTCTCCCTTGATATATTTATTTATATATATATATATATATCTTGTTCAAGAGTTTTCAATTGTTAATAAAATACTTTTTATTCATCCATTCAAGTTCAGATACATTTTTTAAGGAATCCGACTACGTTCGGAGCCGTGAATTTAAAAAGGCACATAAATGGATAATTTTCATATTTAGTGTCACTTAGATTATAACGCATGCATGAAATTGTTTTAAGGACATTTTGGCAAAAAAAAATTATTTAAATAAAAGATTTCGGCAAAAAATTAACTTAGAATAACCTTTTTTCAAAATGTTCTCCTTTTGTGAAAAAAAAGGCTTCTATTATAACAATATTTTGCCTGGATATTTCTCAGACCTCTGTACAGAGGTTCAACTATGATTTTTGAAAAATTCACATTATTTTCAGAGTTACAACCATTTGAAAAATTTATCGGCGTTTTTTCTTAAAATTTCTCCCCTCTGTTGTCGTAAAACATGGATAAAAACCCACTTTTAAGTTATATACATCAAAACTTCTAGTTGAGCCTCTATACAGAGGTCAGAGCTATATACAGGCAAAATTTTTATTGTAACAGAAGCATTTTTCACAAAAGGAGAATATATTGAAAATGGGTCATTCTATGTTCATTTTTTGTCAAAATATTGTACTTAAATAAATTTTAATGTAATACTATTCCTAAAATAATTTTATATACATTTTCTAATCTAAAGGACACTAAATATCATAAATATTATCCATTTATACGCTTTTGCAAAATCACGGTTCCGAACGTAGTCGGATACCTTAAACTTGTAGTGGATGACACTTGATATTAAGACAGTTTTTCAAATATTAATTCATTAACTAAATTTAATTAATGAATAAATAGTAATATACAAAAAAAAAACAGTTCAAAACCCTATATAAAAAGGAAATTCGTTCGTTGTGTCCCTGTAGTTCAATGGATAGCACACTGGACTTCAAAGCCAACGGTCGTGGATTCGAATCACATCTGGGACGGTCTAATTTCTGAAAATTTTTCCTTTTTACAGTACTATTTTATTAGAATAATTAAATTTAATTAATGAATAAATAGCAACAAAAACAAAAGTTACAGTCCAGCTCCATATATAGAAAGGAAAATCGTTTTCTATTTTGCCACTTAATTTTTGATTCTGTCATATATGTTTATACATATTTATATTAATTTTAATTATTTAATAAAAAGTAACAAAAATAAATTTTTTCTTTGTTGACCTAAGTAGGAATTGACTTTAAAATTTTTTTATATATTACTTGTTTTATATAAGCAAGATATAAAACAAAAAATTTTCCTAAACCTAGTCTTTTTCTGTATATGCTGCAAACACACAAAAACGTATACGTATATATATATATATATATATATATATATATATATAATTATTGTTTTTATATGTAGTACATATATTGGTGTGGTGTGGTAGTTAGGAGAGGGGGTGCCAGCTCAGGTGTCGTCTACGTCTCTTAACCATGGCTCAAAATTTCCTGGTTCGTTGCCAAAAGCCCTCGTGTAGCGGAAAAGTGCGATGTTAATGTTCAATCACTCACTATAGTACATATAATAGTTATTTCCGAATTTCTGGAGAGAGAGGGAGAAAATATATACTTTTAAATCTGTCTCATATTTCAAATTTTATCTGCGATACCATTTGAAATATGAAACAGATTTGGATTACTTTTGATTAGATATATTTGCTTTCAGCATGATGTAACAAAAATTGTTTTGTTTTTCAATGATCGCACTTCATTATTTATTTCCTGTACAAGATTGCACGCATAATTTATCACATTTCAAAATATATTTGAAGCTTTTGTTGTTTCTTTAGAAAAAGAAACGAATAACGTTGGCAAGTAGCATAAATTTGTAAAAAAAGAGGCTTTCATTTCTTGAGAATGACAATCTGATGCAGAATTTATCATGTACTAGATACAATTAATTCTCCTAAGAACTTTTTTTAATGTAAGTAATTTTTTTAAACATGAGTAATATAGTAGGTTATATAAAGATAAAGATAATTATTGAAAAAATCTTGCTTTATTTTTTTAATTAACAGTAATGAGACCAAATAAAAACAACAAACTTTTTGTGAGCCATTCTGAGCATATTAATGCTGTTATAAATTGAGTAAAAATTAGGAGGCACTGTTAGTAAATATATATATGTTAAAGTTCAAATAAGTTCTTTTTATCAATTCTTACTATTAGTTCACACTCTCCCTATAAAGATATATTTATATATGTATATCTCATTCAAATTTTCAATCGTTAATAAAATACATTTTATTCATTCACTGAAGTCCGAATATATTTTTTAAACTTATAATGGATGACACTTTATGTTTATACAGTTTTATCAAATATTGATTCATTAATTAAATATTATTTTTTAATTTTTAATTTATTATGCTTTATTTCTGATGAAGTTACAGCTAACTAAAACAGATGGCGCCACGCAAGTTCAAATGTATTTTTTTTAACTTTTAACGGACGACACGATGTTAATACAGTTTTTTCAAATAATCATTAATTAATTAAATTTAATTAACTAAAATAAAAATTTTCTTTGTTGACCAAAGTAGGAATAGACCTAATTTTTTTTATATTACTTGTTTTTCATTAGTTTAATTGACAAAATATGTATGCAGAGAGAGAGAGAGAGATAAAAAAATATGTTAATAAAAGATATATTTTTCTTCTCTTAGAATAACGAAAACATTTTTATGAATAAACTGCTCACTGAATTGTATTACATGGCGTTGAAAATGCAATACCAAGAAGGAGTGACAAAAAATTACGCAAATTTCAGAAGTAGGAACACTTTAGGGAATACTGAAAACCATGTGAAATGTGCACCTGTCTGGGAAACGTCAAATTGGATATAATAAAAGGAACCTGTAGAATGGGTAAATATCTGTCTATAAGTTATTTCTGTCAGGAAAATCATTGAAATCATAGAATTTTTTTTCTTATCTCAAAGGACACGTGTAATATAGCATACAATGTCAGGAAGATGGAGGCAGTTCCCGTAGATAAACAATTTTACGAGGAGCGTGTGTCAGGCAGGTGGCATTAGTCACTACAACAATAGGAGGAGCGTGTTGACTGAACTGAGAAGGGTAGGTTAATCCATGCGTAGGAATCTCAGCTTACACTCATTTAGAAACATCCGCGTTACATTTGCTGTGACAAAGATGGTTGAAACAAGAAATCTCCTGGTACTTCTATGTTCAGAAGACGGTCTGTAGTAAATTGTGGACAAGCCATCCCTCATGACACCGTCCGCACTGGCATTGGCTCTGCATTTGGACATGCTCCTATAACATACTAAGCAAACGTTTTTCTCGATCTTTGTATGGAGGGGTATTACATTTAAAAGTAAACACCGATTATATATATATCATTTGTTTCT
Organism: Trichonephila clavipes; assembly: GCA_019973935.1. Classification (NCBI taxonomy): domain Eukaryota; kingdom Metazoa; phylum Arthropoda; class Arachnida; order Araneae; family Nephilidae; genus Trichonephila; species Trichonephila clavipes. The sequence goes on along the minus strand of BMAU01020335.1, from coordinate 237,953 downwards.
ATCTCTCACTGTTTGTCGATTCTTCTCTTGCTGCCACTTTTTTTTGGGGTTGCATTTCCGATGTTACGTAGTGTATGTTCATATGCTTTTAACAATAAGGTGCTTCCTTTATCTGCATTCAATATCTATAAAATAAGTATAATAGAATGATGTAAATCGTGCTTTAACAATTGTTTTGAAACACTGAGCAAATACTTAAAATCATGAAATTTAAATTGAAAAGAGATATAATATATATACTATATATATATATATATATATATATATATATATATATATATAAGTATTAAAACCGCAATAAAAACTTGTAAACTCATGTTTCTTAAGTTAATTTGGATTTTTCGAATGCGGTTTTGAAAATTGATGTTTATGTTTATTCAATAATAATTAAAATTGACCTATTTTACTTAAGTACTGCAAAGCTATTAAATGGTAAAGACAATTTGGGTGTGTAGATGGACATATTGCTAAAATTGACACGGCGATAACACCAAAGGGGGAAAATAGAGATGAATTTCTGACCTAAACCTTTGTAAACCGGTCATGAAAAGGCCTCAAGGTCAGTCCTCAGAAAAACATCCCTGATTCTCAGAAGAATTCGAATCTAAGTCTAGGTCAATGCCGTAAATCAATTCTGTACTACAAACTGGTGAATTTGAAGTTAAATTGGAACAGATTCCTACGTGTTTGATTGGGACAGGATGCTAGGTGGACTCTTTTGATGTTCACTAATATACAATAAAATACTTTTTACAGGGCAATAATCACTTAGATACAATCAAGTGATTTGCATTTAGTCTGAAAAGTCTGTATTGTAGTCTCTGAAATACTTCATAGTGTAATTACTGGTAAAAAAAGAAAGAAATATAAAAAAATTCGAATTTTTTTATATTTTAAACATAATTTTTTAGGACTTATTTTATATTTGAAAATTTGCTGGGTCACCAATGAAGGAAATGATTTTATTTACAATGATTGATTGACTGATTGAATATTAACGTCGCACTGTTCAGCTACATGAGGGCTTTGGGCAACAGACCACGTAATTTTGAACCATCGTCAAGTGACGTGGATGACACCTGAGCTGCCCCCACTTTCCTAACTACCACACCACACCAACAGGAGGACGTTTCAGCTCTCGACATATTTAACGTGCATAGCTTCCCTACACGGTGGGTCTTTGGTGGTACTGGGCTCGAACTCGTGACAAGGCAAGCCACGATCCAATACCTATACCACTCGGCTACCGCGGCCACTATTTGCAATTATATTAAAGGTTAAATGAATTTGGGTACCCAGATGTTTTGTATACATAGAGAGCGGACATCAATGCCTGACCAATTGCCGGGAAAAGTGTAAACAGAACACAATAAACGTTACGTCAAAAGTTGAGTAGTTTTTATCCTTCTCCGTAGTGCAAATATTGTTTTTGTGATATGTCACCACAAAGTCTTGAGTCTTTTAAATAACTGAGTTTTCCTTGAAACATCTCACTATCTCATTCTAATTGTTGCCGTAGCTTTCTCGGTGCCGCCTTGTAGAAGGGCTAATGAACATTAAATCTATTGAGGCTCCAAATCCTCACGGAGAAGCTCGGAGAAAAAGGGGTGCAAGCTCAGGTGTCATCCTGGTCACTTGATCGGGATTCAAAATTACTTGGTCTGTCACTAATAGTCGCCATAGTTACTTCAAAGTGCGTCGTTAAAGAATAATAAATCAATCAATTAGTTGTTGCTTTCCCTTCCTACACCATTAGGTCTATTAATCAGAGCTAATACACTTACTAATTTTGAGCCACAGTCAAATAACGAGGTTGATGCATAAGTGACATCCAACTCACAACGTAACACCATGTGAGGGCATGAATCACGACAGATTTAACATCAACAGCTCTTAAACACTATATAGTTCCACTATTCTATTTAAAAAAATATTTTTTATATATATTTGTTTATTGAGAATGTTTATGGATTGCTATTTCTACATGAAACAAAGAACACGATATACAACTAACATGACTTGTAATTTTAAACTATGGTCATACAGTAGCGTAACGTACACTCCTAGCAACCTTCACATTGCAGGGGGTCAAGTACTTGTTTGAATTTGGGGCACAAAACCTGACTTTTCAGGGGAGGGGGCTAGTATTCTGCGTTACGCTACTGTGGTCACATGATATCGACATTTGAGCTGAGCACCAAACCTCTGCAATCATTCCACATTAATTTGAGGAGTCCTTGTATATAGATTTGATATGAATCGCCTTCCCTACAGGGCGTGTCTTTGGAAGGAGGAAATTCGAACTCGTGACCCACCGGTTACGAGTATATTACTCTATTTCAGGGCTATGCTATCCCTCATCGAGGCTGCGGTAGCCGAGTGGTATAGGTATCGGATCGTGGCTTGCCTTGTCCCGAGTTCGAGCCCAGTACCACTAAAGACCCGCCGTGTAGGGCAGCGATGCACGTTAAATCTGTCGAGAGCTGAAACGTCCTCCCGTTGGTGTGGTGTGGTGTGGTAGTTAGGAGAGGGGGTGCCAGCTCAGGTGTTGTCCACGTCACTTGACCATGGTTCAAAATTACGTGGTCCGTCGCCAAAAGCCCTCGTGTAGCTGAACAGTGTGACGTTAATCTTCAATCAATCAATCAATCAATCAATATCCCTCATCGATGATTTATGTTCGTATAGTATTATATCTGACTTTCGAGGGCTTCATGGTGTGAAACTAGTACGAAATACGCATCATTTTATAATTGCTGTATGAACTAATAAAAAGATGTTAAGTTTTATATTGGAGGTGTCTTAAGTGTTATTTAAAACTGATAGACTTATGCTACTCAGTAATTTTTTGTTAAAATCATTGGTTGGCTGGATTAGCTATCCAATTTCTCTCCACTTTTTTTTTAAATATGTGTTTGTCATCCAGAAAGGCGAAATTTAGCCCTTATTTATTTCAAGATATTTTTATTAGGAGGGACTCCAGACAATTATTTATAAATAGCTCAAACAGAAGTTAAGAAATTGTGTTGCTCGTATAAACAGCCTATGTAGACAGACATGCAATCCTTCCACTTCCTTCCATTAATCTATTTAGGTAATTCAATTGAAAAGAATATTGAACTATTATCAATCTTCCATTGTGTATGGTCATTATTTTCGTTGAATATAAGCTGCTTAAAAACCAATTGTAGTTTAAGGCTATCTTCGGCTAATGTTAAAGAATAGGAACCAAATTCGGAATATTTTTTCAGATAAAAAAAGTACTCAAACATTAATACTATATTCTGGCTTCACTATCCTGTAAAGAATCACTTATTTTATCATACTACTCATTTTTATCCGAGTTGATACATTTTTTCTTGTATAAAATGTGTTTCGCATTTTTTTCTCCTCTACCGTAATGCTAAATGAGCTATCCCTTTACATGTTAAAAGAAAAAACGGATAATTTATGAAATATTTTGAAATTTTAAAAACACCATATTATAAAAAAAATGCATGAGTTACAGTGTCACAAATTTTTATAAGCATTGAGGCATTTTTTTCTGTTCGAAAATGTGCTTCGCGTTAAGGTCACATTGGCTTACATGTGACGAAAATAGCCTTAACATCAAATTTATAAACTATTCACCTTTTGAAAAATATTTCAAGGAATCTAAAATCCTTTTACTTCCTGGATTTTTCCTCGATATTCATTGCAAATTGTCACCAGTATATATATATATATATATATATATATATATCCTCCCAAAAACTCTGACTTATTTTAGTTATAGAATCAAGCCCGATCAACACCTGTTACTCTATTAAAAAAAATTAGCACTAAGTTAATTAAGCAATTCATTCTAATAGACGAACATAATGTAACATAAAGTGTATACCAATTCATTTATTTTTTCATTAAACATGTTTAGTTAAAACGTAGTATTTGTTACTTTAATTATATATATATATATATATATATATATATATATATATATATATATATATATATATATATATATATATATATACATACTGATGAGTTAATATCTTTACAAACTTAATACTTTTATAAAAAGAAAACAGAACTCTTCAAATTTGTAAGGATATAAGTTTGGTCAATACGTATAGTGCTTTCAGTTCCTTTAAGGTGGCCGTAGTATAGTGGGGTCATCATAGTGAATTCATGGCCGGTGTTGTCTTGTCGCGGGTTCGAAAACCTGTTGCCACTTACGGTATCCGACTACGTTCGGAACCGTGATTTTGCAAAAGCGTATAAATGGATAATATTTATGATATTTAGTGTCACTTATAGATTAGAAAACGCATATAAAATGGTTTTAAGAATATTATTACAATAAAAAATTATTAAGTACAATATTTTGACGAAAAAGGAACGTAGAATGACCAATTTTCAAAACATTCTTCTATTATGAAAATAATATTTCGCCTGTATGTAGCTGAAACCTGTGTACAGAGGCTGAACTAGAATTTTTGAAATATATAACTTAAAAGTGGGTTTATCCTCATTTTATTACAACAGATAAGAGAAATTTTAAGAAAAAAACGCCGATAATTATTTCAGTTGGTAGTAACTCTGAAAATAATGTGAAGCTTTTAAAAATCCTAGTTCAGACTCTCTGGAGAGAAGTCTTTACTTTATATAAGCAAAGTATTATAGGAGCAGTTTTTATAAAAGGAGAATGTTTTGAAAAAAAGGTTATTCTAATTTAATTTTTTGCCAAAATATTGTATTTAAATAAATCTTTTTTGTCAATGTCTTTAAAACTATTTTATACATGTATTCTAATCTAAGTGACACTAAATATCATGAAAATTATCCATTTATGCGCTTTTTAAAATCACAGTTCCGAACGTAGTCGGATACCTAAATATCCACCAAAAACGGGAGTGACTGGTATACGTTAAATCTGTAGAAATCCCTCACAATTTTGGGGAGTGGAAGTTTAGAAAGGGGGTTCTAGATCAGGTACCGTCCTCGTCATTTGGCTGTGGTTCAAAATTCCGAAGCCCGCTACCAATACTCCTCGTGTTGCCTTACAGTGTGACGTAAAATCAAATCATATTCAGTTCCCTTTAAATTGTTGATCCCTGTGTAGTAGGATGCGATGAAATAAGCGAATAAATTCTATCGTTATTACGGTTTGCTTCGAGTATGAAATCCAAGCATAATCTAATTTCTACGATTCCTGATCAGAATCTTCCTTTTTACGAGTTAATTTATAAGTTCTATTAAAACGTATAACTTTTGAATGAGGAACAACTGTTTAATCAACATCATATTGAAATTTACTTAGAATGAGTACAAAAAGTGTGACTTCCTGAGCTGTCAATTCATTTTAATTGTTGCATTAGAGATACTTTTCCAATTAATGGGTGACCGAGGTATCTTAGTAGTCATGGTCATGAACTCGAGGCCGGTGGAACGGGTATACGAGTCCTGGCGCTATTATAGACCTGCAGTGTAGAGGGGCTGATGCATGTTAAATATGTCAGTGTTTCACGAGTAAGTTAGGACAATGATGTACTTGAGCAGGCGTCGTCCTCGTCACTTGACAGCGGTTCAAAATTATGAGGTTTGTCACCAAAAGCCCTCGTGTGTAAGCTGTAATTGTGATATTAATGAACATTCACTCGTTCTAATTAATGGTATGGATTAAAAATTTTCAACTAGCTATCGGTGAAGAGAAAAAAATTGAAATTTTAATCCAATATTAGATTATGAGGTTTTGTTACCTAAATATGTTCTTCATTCTCCAACTTTTCTCACATTTTTAGAGGAATTTGAAGCTTTGATTAGTTTACTTCTTATATATAGTCCTCCTTAATTTCACATTATGGTCTTTGAAGAATAGAGTCTTGACTCCAGAACTTTTTGACCCTGAAACTATGAATCTGCCATTAAGGTCATTTTTATCCAATATTTCTAAAAAATCAACGCATAAAATCTAGACAGCGTACTATTGTTGGCGAACCTCAAAATCGAATCATAGATGATACCTGGCTAAATTTTCATTTACCAAATTTCCACATAATGTGAAAAATTTGAAGCACAGTTGAATTTAACATACCTCAACCCCTTATTTCATCCAATGAAGGTCAATGGAAGCCACGCCTCGAATCCGTCTCTCGCTAGTTCAAGGCCATTGTTTCTCATCCAACCAGGCTACCAGTACATGTATCAATACGGAAAGAAATATATTAATATTTATTATAAGATAACAATATCATTCGTATTAATGGGCTCAAACCTTGATATCAATCGATTCCAAAGAGGACTTCCAATCGAGAAAGATCGTAAGAGCTATAAGATTTAGACCACATGAAAAAAAAAACCCATCTACTCCCTTCTCAGGATTCGAGTTTCTTTTCCTCGAACTGTTCAAAAGTCACTAGACCAAAAAAAGACTGTAAAACGGGGAAATTATGTACAATATAATTACAAGAACTCAACTTACTTCACTGAGAACGATATAACATTTTTGTGTGATAACGAGATCTGAAAAAATACTTGTAACCTAACTTACCCTGAGAATGCATCTAGAACGAGAACTGCCTATTACTTGTTTTCCTTACCATATAAATACTTAAACAAAATATCACAAGATATATATTTAAAAAAAAATCAATTTTCTTTATTGGATTCATTGCACATGTATATACAGACTCGAAATGTATTAGTAGTTCTATTAAAAAAATTTAAAATGTGTTAGAGTAACAGTAGGCCAGCTACGGTCATTTAGATCGATATGGCAAGTCTTGAAAAGACAGAGAATGGGTTTGGAAAAAATCTGGCTCCACTTTTCACCATCTCTTTAGTAAGCTGGAGTGTTCAAGTTAGCCAAGCAAGTGGCATTGGAGCCACAGAGAAGTCTTTGGAAAGGTCTTTGGCGAAACAGACGGGTCATCAACTTAATGAAAAGAGCTGTAATTCTATCTCGCCTCTTGGTTCCTTCAGCAGCTGCTTGTTGCTGTTTGTCACCTGCATAAAATGAACGGGTAAAATTACATACATTCTTTATTTCAATTTGCTTTCTTTTCAATGAATGAAATGTCAAAAATAGTTTTTGTGGTACATTATTGATCGATGTTCAAATTATTTCAGATCCACAAGCTTATATACTATAATAAATATTATAATTAAAATAAATTGGATTACACATATGCTTCAACTTAATATTATCAATACCTTTTATAGTTTGCAGCTTGTTTTAAAAAAAAAATGTTATTTAAAAGATACTATTGATAAAAGATAATTCGAATTAATATATTGCAGTTTTAAATAATCTTCGGGGATTCATAGAAATTTGAGATTATACGGTTCTATTTCTGTGATTGGTGTTTCATTTAAGGTATCGGACTACATTCAGAACCGTGATTTTAAAAAAGCGCATAAATGGATAATTTTCATGATATTTAGTGTTACTTAGATTAGAATACATGTATAAAATTGTTTCAAGGACATTTTGACAAAAAAAATTATTTAAATAAAATATTTCGGCAAAAAATTAACTTAGAATAACCTTTTTTCAAAATGTTCTCCTTTTGTGAAATGCTTCTATTTTAATAATAATTTGCCTATATATAGCTCAGACCTCTGTACAGAGGCTCAACTATCATTTTTGAAAAATTCACATTATTTTCAGAGTTACAACCGATTGAAATAATTATCAGGCGTTTTTTTCTTAAAATTTCTCCCCTCTGTTGTCGTAAAATATATGAATAAACCCACTTCTAAGTTATATATTTCAAAAATTCTAGTTGAGCCTCCGTAGAGAGGTCTGAGGTATATACAGGCAAAATATTATTATAATAGAAGCATTTTTCACAAAAGGAGAGTATTTTGAAAATGGGTCATTCTATGTTCATATTTTGTCAATATTGTACTTAAATAATTTTTTATTGTCATACTATTCTTAAATTAATTTTATATACATTTTCTAATCTAAGTGATACTAAATATCATAAATATTATCCATTTATACGCTTTTGCAAAATCACGGTTCCGAACGTAGTCGGGGATACCTTAAGAAGAATAAGAATTTTTCTCAATGTTTACAAAACTCTTTACCAGATTTTAGTTACACATTTCGGTACATTTTCTCTAATAAATATGGTAGCAACTTGGTATGTATTAAGTTAAACTCAATTTATGTTGAACAATGGAGCTTGCTTACATTTATTTGTGTAGTCTATCTCTAATCCAATTCCCGTCATCTTTTATGTTCAATATGGTTATACTTAACCTTTTATTATTAAACAGTTATTCAGAGAGCTCAGATTTAAAAATGTTTAAGTGTATCTTTGTATGAAATGGGATTTTTTTTCTAGTTTAATTTCAATGCTTATTGGATTTCTGTAATTTTTATTTTTAAAAAACAGCTTTTTGAAGAAAAAAATTTTTTAAATATTTTCACTAGCATAAAACTTAAATGAAAATATTCAGGTTTAGGAAAAATTAAGTTAAAATCTATTCATTCTTGCCATAACTTTCAAATACAATTATTTTTCATTAAAGCACGAGAGAGATTTCTTAAAAATTTAAATCACTAAACACAATCATTTATACAATTCTCTAAAATTCAAGAAACATTTGCTTACTGATCCCGATATTTTTATGTAAAGACATTCCCCCAAAGTCAATCTATGTAGAAATTCAGTACATATTTATATTACGGATTGTATTTTACTTAAGAAGTTTCTTAATATATGTTTTGTAAAGATACATTAATTGGACTCTATGTATGTGCTAGTCATAGAGTTACATCGTCGATTATTCTGATCTGCATCTTCTGATTTCTTTTATGATCATTTGAGATTAAATTAATAAAGTAATCATTTTAAAACTTCTATTTCTCATCACCATTCACTATTACTACGTATTATACTAACTTTTTTTCGTTCAATGTACCATATTTGTTTCTTTAGTTGAAATTAACAAGTTTTTATAGATCTTTGAAAAATTCTGTTAATAACTGTTAAAAAAATCTTAAGAAAATTTAAGTAAAAAAAGGTTAACTACGCATGAAATCTTTTAGCCTTAATAAACTGAAAATAGCCTTAATTCTGTTTTTAAAGTAGTTTCAAATACTTTAATAGTGATAATTTTAAAATAAACAATCCAACTTATACTTTAAATAACTTAATTATTAATATTAGATTAAATAAATATGGATATACTATAATGTATACGTAATAGTAGAGGGGATATTGCCTCACATTTTTTTACGTAACGCAATTTTTCTAATGGGAGAAATATTTTATCAATGCAAACATAAATTAAATGGTCTAAGAGCTGTTGGAAAAAGTAGTTTACCTGTTAAAGTGTTAAAAAATTGTGTCTTAAGATCTCTAGCAAGTCGGACGTAGTTGATATCTTGACCTGGCGACCAACCTAAAAAAAAGGAAAAGTTAAACTTAGAAGGTGCTGAAAATTCTTCTATTTTAAGTAATCAAAGCAAATCTTTATTTTCATCCAAAGAATTTAACAGATAACCAACATTAACTTAATAAAAAATATTAAATACGGGCTTATTGTACTAGTACTTGAGATTTTTAATCCGAAAAAAAAAATCTTGTTTCTATATTTAAATAAAATGGGTGCTATCCTTGTAGAGCGTTTCCTGCTGTTTGGTATCAGTGAACGATAATGAGTAGTGTAGTTTCCAAGATTCCGTTTGAAAGCTATCGTTGATCCGTCTTATTTTTGAAACGTGATGTGTGGAATTCTTTTAGTTCCAGTCGAATGACATCAAAGAGGTCAACAGCCTTCGCCATCTTCTAGAAAAGTTCAATTCAGTTCACGGGCACCTTCTTACGTAAATAGTTTTTCATTTCTTTAAAACAGTCGAAAATAGTGCAAAATTCCACAAAAGAAAGCAAACAGGTGTCAATCTATCAAATTTTAAAGACATTTAGAGAATTTGTTGATGACCAATAAAAATAGAATGGGGAAGAGTTCTACACAACATTTTACAACATAAAACTGTAGGAAATCTCTCAACCCGAGACAGTTGAGTGATGTTTTCAGCACACTGATAAATCCTGTCAGATCTTGAATGTCAAAATTATTTGCTGGAATATAAATACTTATGTGTGCACAAGTAAAGTACTTTTATATTGGAAGGGCAATTCACTAAAACCTTTTGGTTCTAAGTTTCCAAGGTTATTAAATTCAGATTTGATCCAACCCCCTCATATTTAAATTAGAATGTTTTGGTACAGAAATCCTTCTTTTGATCTTATATAAACAAACTTTGTTAGAAAGAACCAAGTATTGTTTAGAGGAAAAAATTGGTGATTTGTGAATTTAGCAAGTGCATAAACCAAATTAGAAATTCGTATGTTATTAACTACCAATTAAACAGCTGTTGAAAACTTTCAGTTATTTTGATGGAATAATAAGCAAATAATGGGAATTTAAATGAATGCATATCGGATAAAATAGCAATTTAAAGCAATCACACTTGTAACATGATTAGATTGCAAGTAGCAACCTTGAAACTAGAAAGCTGCGCAAACCTGAAGTAGTTTTTATGATTTTCAGTGGGAAAAGTCATTTTATAGAACATTAAAAGTTTTGTAATTAATATACCGTAGCTTCTCATCATAAATAAGTTAATAAATATTAAAATTGTATTTTATCCATTAAGATCCTTGGTATTTCTACTTTAATTTGTTGATTCGTACTCGGCGAAAACTTAAACGTTCAGATGTTGAATTTATATGGTTTCCCCAATTTGAAATCTTTTTAGCCTATAAACAGTTTTCTCATTGAGAGGTGCAGTTAAATCTATTTTATGCCTTAATTTTTTGAAATTATAATAGAAGATTAATGTTATATACTTAATTTAGTAAGCAAACCAGATTACCTAAAAAGAATCTTAGAAGAATCTCTGAAATTTTTCTAGGTAAAATGCAATACATTCAATGAGTTTTCAGTTATATTTCGAATTGAGTGAGTAGTTTTTTTACTCGTATATTATACTAAATCTGGTATAATTTACTAGAGACAGGTGCTCATATTAAAATTACCTAGACTATTTACTGTGTAATGAAAAAAAACTCATCTTTTGCTTCAGATAAAAATAAATAACGTTGACTCTCTCTTTTGCGAAGAGGCTTAATAGTTTAATTTAGAATTCGTAAACGATGAAAAAGTTTGAATGTTACTTCATAATCCATTTTCAATTAAAAATAGATCATTGGATGCTACTAAGTAGAGTTTCATCGAGATTTATCATGTTGGATAATTGTTGTATTAGCTTACAATCATAAAAATTGCGTTCACATTTATAAGGGAAGGGTCCTTCTATCAAGTGGCGCTCATGAAATAATGTTCTAGAAATAATGTATTAGTATAAACTTTTATCTATATGTTAATACAAATAACCATTCATACTTTACAATTGATCTCGGCAAATTTTTAAGTCATCAAAAAGAAACCAATGTTGTAAAGATCGAGATCAAAATTGTTGAAAATCCTCCCTTAAGATAATATGTATTACATTTTTTTTGTAATGCATTTGACGTGAAAATTAATACCTAAGTTGTCATTATCTTTTTCTGACGAAAGAACTTAGCCACTAAATAAATCTGAGAAACTTTGGTTTGGTTAATGGCTATCAGCTCCTATATTAAACTGTATATCATTCCAACTACTACAACCAATACTAACATATTTTGAATCTTAATAATCTTGATAAAGAAAAGAATAATTTCATATGATTTTCGATGGTATTAAACTGCATATGATCGAGAAATTTTGAAAAATATCTAAATTAAAAAAAATTTGATAATAAAGTAAAAGTATGTAAAGACTAAGAAATGATTCATTCTATTCTTTGTTCCGGAATTGTAGGATTTTTTTAAGTGTGAAATTCAGTTTTTTAAGTGTAATTGTCTCTCTCATAAAAATTCAATCTCTATCCCCTAACAAATTTAATATATATCACTAAGGATATAGCTCAAATATCTGGAGAATCTTTCACCTCAGCCATATTTATTTTGTGAGGAAGGTACGAAAATACCTGCTCTCTAAAATGAGAATGCATCTCGCAAAATACTCGGAAAGCATTACGACATATTCTAAGGAAACAACATATTAAAATTCACTCATACCTCGGAATATTTTTGTTAGTAATGAAATCAAATACCATATAAATAAATTTGAATTTCTGGAACACGCGTTTAATGATCCACAGCTAAGGGCACAATTCAAAAAGGAGAAGGAAAGAGGTCAGTTCATCGACTTCTTTATTTCCTCAAAGAATTTTTCAATCATCAAAAACAACAAAAATTCAGATCCTCAAAATGACATCAAGTGACTGAAAACCTAGATAGATCAATCTTTCATCAAATGTAATTTCGAGCACTTAAAATAAATGTTTAAGAGGATCGCTGACAAGGTTAATCTATTTCTTGGTTACAGGTCATCGCAAATGCTTGCAATAAGACATTTGTGATTTTAATAGAACTCGGTAACCTAAAAATGATTTAAAACTCTATTTTTTAAAATTTTATTGGGAGTATTCCTTTTCTTTTTCTACTGATATTACTTTTGTATACATGAGAATTAGAAAGTGGAAGAAGTGAGAAAATTGGAAAATATAAAGTAAATTTTGAGACTTGATCACAACCATTTTGTTAAAGATTTCAGTAATTACATGTTTTTCTATAAGTAACTGTTTGAAGTTTCTATTAAGTTTTGATCGCAACTGTAGCATTTTACTCTTTTAAAACAGTTAAAATGTTACAAATAAGGCAATAAAGAGTTGTTAAGACACATATTTTTAATTTGTTTATTAATATTGTTTTATCATTTTATACATTTTTCCTTCAGTTTTCTTGTAAGGTGCAATTAGGTGAAAAATTATATAGAAAAATGTAATTAAATCTACGAAAATTTTATAGCTATTGTTTTAAAATGGCATCTAAAGTCGATTGAAACGTATATTTTTCAGTTAAGACTTTAAAACTGTTTTTTTATCAGTTTATGTTTATTCCACACATCCACGTGTCTAAAATGTTACTCCTTCCACAAATAGTTTCCAATCACTTTCATCTTTTTCTGTGAGTTACCTGTAATGCATGTAAGAAAATAAGGGATCCATTTTACAACTAACTGAACACTTAAAAAAATTAATATGTAGGAAGATATGGTTTTTGCTGAATTTTAGCACACATATCCCCCAACATCCCCCCCACACACAAACTGAATAAAAGAATGTAAAGTCATCCACTAAGGTTTAAAGCATTGTTGAGAATATTATATAAAATTTCATTGTTAGAATATGAATCAATACAAGAAAATAAGGTTTTGAAATTTCTTTAAAAAGTTCATATTTTTAAAGTTATACTGAAAAAATATAAGCAAAATTTTACTTGGAATCATTTTATTGATTACAAACACTATATATCATGATGAAATATAATATTTAGATGCGTATGTTGGGAAAACATTGTTCAAAGGATACCCGACTGATCTTAAATTGGAAGAGGAGAGAGAGAGAGAGGAGTTATATCTTTATGTGTTGCTAGATTTCAAGATATAATGAAAAAACATTCAACAAAATGCAAAAATAGTTTAAATTCTATTCCGTGTCAATTTACCTTTCATTTTATCATTGAGTTTCCTATCGTGAATTGTTAAAATAATTTATGCAAATTATTTAATATATTTCCTTCAAGTTTGTAAATAAGCTCGTATTGTGTAAATATGATAATTAAAGTTCCTTTTTTTCCTCTTGACATTTACCCCAAAACTATTATAGTAATTCCACTTTATATATACATTGTAATGAATTAAAATTTTCAAATTTTAAACTAACGAAAACTATAAATGATTGTGAGAAACTACCTATACATAAATCCCGTATTGCTAAAAATATCAATAACTACAACTAAAAACTACGGTAACTATTTATTCTTTCGATAAGTTTCTGTCACAATATCACAATATAAAAAACGTCAAGAATCTTGAAAAGTTATGTTAGATACAAACAACTCTCAGCTTGAAAAACTAATAAACAATACTTTCTACATCGCCTAGCAAGCAAAATTATGCTAAAAAAATATTATCATTGTTTAAAAAGTAATCTGGATAGATTTTTTCCCCACTCTAAAATACAATACATTTAAAATTTTCATCACTCGTTGAATTTGTTACTTGATGCATTTTAGCTATGTTCACTGCGAATTAATTAAAAAGATCGAGAATATATTTTTTAGTGCTTACAATTTCTTCAAATATTACGTTTAAGTAAAGTATTAATTTTTTTATTTTATTTTAACTTTAAATTTTTATCAAGAAAAGCACGATTATTTATGTATGTAATTTAAAGAAAAATAATGAACGCAGTATATAGTTTTAAACAATCCAACAAAATGTCTTAGTAATGAAAAGTTTTAGATACAAAATAAATCCTCTGTTACCTACTATCATATTTTAAATTTAAGTCGTATTCTCAAAGCATAGTTAATATATTTCTCAAAATACAAAGATCTCCTTGGATTTTCTCTCCCCCACAACTCTCCTTTTAAAGGAGTTGCATAATTTAGTAAGAAATATCAGCAGAAAGAAAATAAAAAAATTGATTAAACTAATATTTTTTATTCTATAAAATCCTCAACTTATACAATACTTCATGAGATAAATTTATTAATAATTATTCAATTTCGAAGAGTTTTAAACAATGTCATGATAAAAGAAATAACATCATACCTGGATCGTATTGCAGTGCATGGTCCCCTTGTACTAAGTCCATGAATTGCATTTGAGACCATGATCTTTGCAAAAACAGCAGAAACAGCACAAAGAAAAGCATCCAACAAGCCTTAATCATGTTTGGTAAAGATCCGAAACTGATTGTTGAAAGTAGAGTTTCACTTCTATATTGTCATTCACTAATATCTACGAGAGTGAGATCTCCGAGAAAAAGACCGCACCCGGTTCGTAAGACGCCCGCTTAACAACTCGAGAGCGATGCAGCTTTTGCTGAGGATAGATGGGATGAAGATCAGGAAGTAGAGCTCTGTGTCCTGGTTCTTCTTGTTATATGCAGCGTCGGGGTTCCTTCAGGCGATCAAACCCAATAACACACTAACCTTGCCAAACGAGAGAACCGGCCTTGGCATCTACCGCATCCGATGTCGTGCTTCCTTGCCGTTTCTCCTTGGCTGATTCGGCAAATTGCAGAATTCTAATTTCTAGGCCACTCCGGCTCGATTTGGAAAAAGTAGAAATCGGAAGAGAAATTTTTAAACAAAAATTCCATTTTCAGACGGGCTTTCACGTATATATGGCGGAAATTCTACTGGAGGGGGGAGATGTAAACTTTTCCAGGGAAATATTCAGAGTATAAGGATAAAGGTCAAAATTCGGAGCACTTTAGAACGTTCATATATCATAGTTGAAATGTTTTGCCCAATGCCTTTGGCGACTTCTCTGAATTACATAGTGTGTTGTAACTATACACTCTTGCCGTAATATTTACTTAAATCAGTTATAAGTAATTAAATACATATTTTACAGTTATTAAGTATCAAAAATCTGCAAGAAGAGTGGAGTCTGCTTAAAGTATAAGTTTTTTAATGGCATAAACATACCAGTATGTTTCAAAGGTACGAAGAGTAATATCAGGAAACTTTTATTGTCAATTGATTCGTTCTTTATCAAATGCCGACTTTTTCCGTAATACTTCATTAATTTTGACTATTAATCTGATTGATAAAATGTTGAATAAGTATTATCAAATGTTGTTTTATACATAAAAAAACTATAGTTAAAAAATATTTGTATTTTATGCCCACACACATGCTTATTTTATACAATTTCGGTGAACAGCCGAATTTTAGAAAATGTAAAACTAACAAATGAGTATTAATATTCAGACATGCATACAATTCTTTTCGACTTAAATGAAACATTTTCATTCATATCCCAATATAGCTCAAATAAATGCAATGTTCTTCTTTGTCCTGTAGACTAAATTTTCATTCCGTGTTATAACATGCTAAGCAAAAATGATTTCATTTTAAAACAATTTTTGCTTCCTTATATTTCATCCTTAGTATTGCATACATGCTATCATTTAAGGCAACATGAGTGCCCCGTCATACTTTTTGTTTCAATTATCCCAACCTTCAGGAGTTTCTAAAATGACATAACCATCCAATGCAGCCTATCCTGGTATAAACAGTTGTACAACTTCTTCAAAGATTCTGTAATCTTTGTTTTAGCATGAATATCCTCTTTGAAATTATTAGTATACTTGTAAAGTAAGCTGCTAACGAAAAATATAAAATTTCTCCGTTAGTAAATATAATTTCCATCATATTGCGGGATGTGAAAATGTTAAAAATATTCCCCGAAAATTAATTGAATTTTTTTTAAAAATTAACACTGCAAATGTACTTGTTCATTATTTAAACAACTTTTTTCCTGTTTAAATAATTTGCCATTAATTATGCACGCCAGTAAACATTGATCACGCCAGTAAACATTTTGCTCATGCTGTCATTTTGACAAAAAAATTATTAGGATTAAAACTAGGTAACAATTATGGAAGAGAATTGGACTATCATTGTTTGACTCGCGGCTTTTGCACACATTATAAAAATAAGATACCATCATTAGAATCCTGTTCAAATATACAGATAACTGATACTCTCTTATCATGAAGGAAATGCATTCCGGATTTTAAAAAGTTCAAATAACTTAATAAAACAGATAAATAAGAAACTAATGAGAGAAACATTCCTCCATTAAACAATTTAAAAAATAAGACTCGGATATCTTTAATATTCAAGTTTTCCGCACTACCTTAAAGGTAAAAATTTAAACTTCGTGATGTATTGTCAATAACCCCTGTATTTATGAATCTTGCATTGAGGAACCTTGAACAAGTTCTTTTTTCCTCTGGCTTTTTTAGAATGTTACTTAACCGATCGTGAAAAGACTAAAACGTGACGCAGTTTGCAACTTAAATTATTAATGTATTGTGCCAATGGTTAGGCCACATCAATTTACAGACAAGAAAAGAAAAATAGGATAATGAGCATCTTTTTCTCGAGTGAATATCTTTCATGTCATTGATAAGAAAAGGCTGAGAAGTTTACTGTGTTACAAATGAGGCTTTGAATTGAGAGATCACAGTCAAGAAATCACAACTTTTTTCCATTGAAAATCCAATTTAATTTTTTTTCACCTTCATGCAAAATTATTTTATTTTTTATTTTTCAGCAAACTAATCTTTTCACGACAACTGTAATTTTCTTGAGCTTTTAATTATTTTCAAATAGAGCTGAAGAATATTAAAAGTGCAACAGAATTATTGTGACCTTTAATATATTCTCTTTAAAATAGGGATCTTCAACCCGTGACCCGCTGAAGGCATTTTAGTGGCCCCTTGTTTGAATTTACGGCAATTTCACTGATGTGTTTAATATCCATTTGAGATAAAATTTTCTGAAAACGATGAAATTTTCAAAAGTTTCACTGTATTCTTAATGGTTTTTAAATATAAAAAATCTGACTCTGCATAAAATCTCAGAAATTTTCTTAAAAAAAGGTGGACTGTTATCTTTAAAAGGCTTGCAAAGTATAGTTCGACTTCCTTATAACTTTTTAAAAATATATGCACAAATCTGCAAACACAATCTCTTCCCTTAGAATCAGTTGTCTTATAAAACAAACCTCTTTCTATATATAAATTTCCTGACTATAGTAATTTTTTAGTCATGTGGCCCATGGATCGCTGTGAAATCATTGATGTGGCCCTCGGATCGTTGTAAATTGATTATTTGGCCCTCGATTGTGAAAGGTTGAAGACCCTTACTTTAAACTGTCACATTTTATTTAGAACTAGCTCTTTAAGCATATTTCATGTGAACTTGTTCCTTTTAAAACATGGTTTTTTCGACAACTACAGAGTGTTTTTTTTCCAGGTATAGAAGCTTAAGTTGGCATTACTTTCCAAGATGGCGACCGATTTAACAGCTGTCACGTGATTTATTCTCAGTTTGGTTTGGCAATTAATCATGATTAGACTCACGCCTGAACAATGCTTTCAAATTGTGCAATTTCATTTCAAAAATAATGGTCGATTTTCATAAGCGAATTTTGTTTAGCGATGAAGCGCACTTCTGGTTGAATGGCTACGTCAACAAACAAAACTGCCGCATTTGGAGTGAAGCTAATCCACAAGTGTATGTCGAAACACCGTTACATCCAGAAAAACTGACTGTTTGGTGCGCTTTATGGGCTGGTGGAATCCTTCTTCAAAAACGATGAAGGCCACAACGTTACAGTCAATGGTGATCGGTATAGAGCCAAGATTACTAACTTTTTCATTCCTGAATTGAACAATCGTGATGTCCAGGAGCTGTGGTTCCAACAAGACGGCGCAACATGTCACACAGCTCGTGCCACAATCGATTTATTGAAAGACACGTTTGGTGACCGCCTAATTTCCCGTTTTGGACCTGTGAATTGGCCTCCAAGATCTTGTGATTTAACACCGCTAGACTATTTTTTGTGGGGCTATGTAAAGTCATTGGTCTATGCGGATAAGCCACAAACGCTTGACCATTTGGAAGACAACATTCGGCGTGTTATTTCTGATACGGCCACAAATGTTGGAAAAAGTCATCGAAAATTGGACGTCCAGATTGGACTACATCCGAGCCAGCCGTGGCAGTCCTATGCCAGAAATCATATTTAAAATGTAATGCCACAAGATTATCTTTCGAATAAAAAAAAAAAATTCATGTCAATCGAATAATACATCGTTGTTTTATTGCAATTTAAAGTTCTATACCTCTCAAAAAAACAACCTTTATTTAAAAAATTTTGAAATACAATTTAAAGGAAATAATTTCATGTACCTAAATATTGGAGTATAATAAATATTTTCTTTGTCGCAAAATTAACTTTCTATATCTATAGTTATAAAAAATTATGTGTACTTCGTATTTGTCAATTGTTAAATCTAAGAGTTGAAAAATCAATCATTAATATATATATATATTTGATATATTATATTACTTTTTAAATATTTTTTTACTAGTCGAATAGAATGATTTCATCATTTTTTAGATGGCACTTTTACATTTATCTGACATTTTTTTTTATAAACTTATGTTTCTTAATTAACTTTCTTTATTGATGAACGAAATTTAATTTCTGAAAACTCAGTAAGATGTCGAATAGTTAGAGAATCTTTGCCAAATATGGCACGCTAGTAAAATCTAGCAACCGCGACCATATTTTTCAGAGGAATACTTTTTGAATACAAATTAATCCTTAAAAGGAGGAAAATTTCATTCATCACGAACTTAAAACTTTCTAATCGCAGAAATCAATTATATCTACCTACAATTATTCCTTATTACTTTATCTTGACATTGTAAAAATAATGCAATGTGTGCGTGTGTGTGCTGAAATCGAAGAAAAAAGTAATCTAAACATCCCACGATTGCTTAAAATAGTAATCTCTTCCATCTAGTTTACATTTCTTGACTAAATTGAATTGAAAGAAAAAAATTGACTATGTACTAAATGACTTAAGCATACGTCACGTTTCGATAACATTTCAATTCTTTTTTTCAGTTCTATTTTTAAGAGCATAATCTCTCTCGTCCTACTTCGATGTTCAGAAACTGCTTTTCGTCCAGCGAAAGGACGAGGCCACTGACCTTCTCGATTAGGATAGAGCAGGAAGCAAAGAGCTCTACCCAACACTCGATTCAGAATGTTGATTCTTGTTAATGTTTCCATTTAAAAAAAATTGTTTCAAATATTTATAGAATTAAATTCCCAATAACACTATAGAATAAAGGGAAGCATTAGATTATATATATAATATTCAGAGTTTAAATTTAATTTTAGAAGCTTAAATAGGAGATAATGGGAGTCAAATTGGCAAATACCCCCTCCACCCTTCCCTCACTTATTCAGTTCAATATATGGATTTAAGACATCTTTGTCTGGTAAAATTATAATCCAAACTCCGACCCTTTTTCTTCAAACAAAAAAAAGAATCAATTAATATAATAAGTTTGTTCAATTATAACATCTATGATCATTTAAACCCTACACCAGGGATGGCGACCCTTTGATACGCGTGCCATTGATGGCACACGGCACAATATTTTGGGCACACCGCCAATCAAACAATCAACCGCGCGATTGATTCTTCAATCAAGGAATTTTCAGTGAGATTTTCTCAGTTGAAAGAATTATTAGAAATGCTCAAGTTTATTATGTACTCTGATGTGACATCATTTGATAAACTGAACTTGCACCAATTTGATTGGTTGGAAATTGAAGAATTTTAAATGCAACTTATTGATTTCTAGTCTAATTCAATATGGATTCAAAAATTTATTGAAACAAGAAAAAGTTAGAATTGATTGAAACAGAAAGATTAACAAGCAATATAAGTAAAAATGTCAGTAACGAAATTTTGGAAACATTAAATTCGATTCCAGATACATTTAAGTTATCCGACTACGTTCGGAACCATGATTTTGAAAAAGTACATAAATGGATAATTCTTATGATATTTAGTGTCCCTTAGATTATAATATATGCATAAAATTGTTTTAAGGACATTTTGACAAAAAAAATTATTTAAATATAATATTTTGGCAAAAAATTAACTTGGAATAATCTTTTTTTCCAAATCTTCTCCTTTTGTGAAAAATGCTTCTATTATAACAATATTTTGCCTGTATATAGCTCAGACCTCTCTACAGCGGCTCAACTAGAATTTTTGAAATATATAACTTAGAAGTGGGTTTATTCATATTTTACGACAACAGAGGGGAGCGATTTTAAGAAAAAAACGCCAATAATTATTTCAATTGATGGTAACTCTGAAAATGTGAATTTTTCAAAAATTCTAGTTAAGCCTCTGTAGAGACGTCTGAGCTATGTACAGGCAAAATATTCTAATAGAAGCATTTTTCACAAAAGGAGAACAGTTGAAAAAAAAAGATTATTCTAAGTTAATTTTTTGCCAAAATATTATATTTAAATAAATTTTTTTTTTGTCAAAATGTCCTTAAAACAATTTTATTCATATATTCTAATCTAAGGGACACTAAATATCATAAAAATTATCCATTTATGCGCTTTTTTTAAAATCACAGTTCCGAACGTAGTCGGATACCTTAACTGTTTGAAGAAGCTGGCTCATGCTATTTTAACCATATTTTCATCGACCTATGCCTACGAGTCATTATTTTCAGATGAATAATATTAAAGGCTAGCTTAGAAACCATTTGGTAGAGGACTCCAATTCAGCATGCATTCTGCTAAAAGTAACATCTCACCCAATCCTAATATAATTTGTCATCTAATCTGCAACAGCAGAAATCCCGCTGTTACTTTCTATAATTTAAATCACACGTTTAACGAAAACATTTACTGCTATAAAATACAAAATGTATTTTTCTGTAGTAAATGGAATTTTGTGTTAGTATTTAGTTTTATTATTTTCCCAATAATCGCAAGTCAAAATTATTTGACGGCACGTCTGTACCTCATTAAGCATTTCTTTAGAAAAAATGGCGCGTTGATCCAGAAAGGTTCGCCCCCTCTGCCATACACCATTTATAAAGTCGAAAACTATTCAACTTAAAAGCAATTTTTCCCTTTTATATACGGTAGAGTCCCGAAAACTCGGCCAATGTGGACCGAAGGGGGGCTGAGTTTGTGAAAATCCCAGGTTATCGAGATTGGAATAAAAGAATAATTACGTTTGTTTCTTCAAAAAATATTGTACTGTAACTGTATGCATTGTTTGCGTGAGCGTACAACAGAAAATAAACTGCCCAATCACTCTTATAAAGGGTACATCACTCTGCTCTGAGAATCTGCTCTCGGGTGCCTTCAGAACTTCGCCTGTTACCAGCTTGTATGTGGTATGCCATCAACCACCTTTAGAACTAAGGCGGAGGCAATTAAGTGCAAATTATTTTATTCGTGTCATGTCTGTTCCTTCTCATCCATTAAAACCCTTTTCTCTTGCCATTGGTCTCACCCGACTCTATGAGGCCCGTTCATTTAACATCAAACCTTTTTCGGAAAGAGCAAAGGGGCTGTTCTAAATGACGCCCACCTTAATAATATAAATATCCAAGAAAATAATATCCTTGCTTTTCCTCCCTGGGACGTCCAAATTTTTAACTATCACAACCCATTTTCAGGCTGACAAAGCAGGCACTGCTGCTATTATTTATCAGCGGCTCTTTTCTTGCCATCGCAGTAAGTATTCTAAATACATACCAGTCTACACGGATGGATCGAAGACTGTAGGACATGTTGGGTGTGGTGTTGTTTTTAACAATACCATTTTTAGTTTTTCCTTACACAATTCCATGTCTGTCTTTAGTGCAGAATTAACTGCCATTCTTATCGCACTTCAGCATATATTAGTTTCTAACCACCGTCATTTTTGTGTGTACACTGACAGTATGAGTGCTCTAGAGTCCTTACACTTTTCAACAGAGCATAGACACCCCACTGTGATAGAAATACTTCCTCTTTTGCGAAAACTAGAAGGGAGGGGGCTTTGATATAATTTTTTCCTGGGTACCTGGACACGTGGGTATACTTGGTAATGAACAGGCTGATACCGCTGCACGATCCATGTCTGATCACATGCAGCGGCCTGTCTGTTACCGAAATTTAAAGACTTCTACACAGAACTATATCCATCGTGTATGGCAGGAGACTTGGGATCAACAGATACTCAACAAACTACATAACATTCATCCTTCCACTTCTCATTGGGCAGCACTACCAGTGCGAAGACACGATGTCCGCTTGACTCGACTTCGCATTGGTCACACTCGTTTCACGCACAGGCACCTTCTGTTGGGTGAAAATGCCCCAGAATGTCCCTCATGTAAAGTGCCATATTCGGTTTATCACATTTTAATAGATTGTCCCGTTTTTAACCATCATCGCATCACCTTCTTTCATACATCTGTTTTAAACTTATCTGACTTGGTGGGGGAAACTCCCCACCAAAACCTTTTTGCCTTCCTTTTAAAGATTGGATTTTTACATTTGATTTGATTTGTATGTTTCTTTGTATTTTTACTATATTATATGTATGCATGCATGCGTGCAAGCACGCATGCATATACATGTGTGCATATACTTTTATACATATATCTTTTAACTAGTGTGTGTGTTTGGCGCAGCTTGGCCAAAGTTGGCACTTGCGCCATTAAAACTCACAATCATCATCATCATCACTCTTATAAAGGAAAAGTACGATCTTTATGAAGGCGTAGAGAATTTTACTACATGAAAATGAGTACATAGTATACAGTAAATTATCTGATGAGACACACCATAAAAAATAGCTTATGAAGGCTTAAAGCTGTCTATAATGAAAATTAAGTTGCCGACTTTGCAAAAACTGTGTGAATACTTTTTTCAAAAAAATGCATTGTGTCCTGTTATGAGTAATTTTCGACCTACAAGGGAGTGGCAGTTGTTGTCCGGACTGCCGGGTTATCGAGTACCGAGTTTCCGGGACTGCTGTATTAAAATTCAAACTTCATTCGGAATTTAAGAGGAAATGGGGAACACATATTATGAACAGGATGTAACTTCTGGGATCACACAGGACTGAGTGTAAAATCTTAAAAAATATCCTTATAAAACAGAAAAAATAGTAAATTTATCACACACAAATGTCTCTTTTCTTTTTCAATTTCTACTATTAGTTCACACTCTCCCTAATATATATATAATCGTTCAAATTTTTTCAATCGTTAATAAAATACTTTTTATTCATCCATTCAAGTTCAAATATATTTTTTTAAATTGTAGTGGATGATGTTAATACAGTTTTTTCAAATATCAACTCATTAATTAAACATAATTAATGAATAAAAAGAAACAATAATAGTCCAACACCATATATAAAAAGCGAAATCGCTCGTTTTGTCCCTGTAGTGCAATGGATAGCTCGTTGGACTTCTAATCTAAAGATCGTGGGTTCCAATTCCACCTGGGATGGTCTAATTTCTGAGAATGTGATTTCTTTTTACTATATTATTTTATTGGAATAATTAAATTTAGTTAATGAATACATAGTAACAACCAAAAATAGTAGTCTAACACACTATATAGAAAGGAAAATGGAAAATTGCAAGGAGAATCTCTATATTCTGCCACTTAATATTGTGATTCTGTCATATGTATAAACATATTTATATATTAGTCGTAATTATTTAATAAGAAGCATCTAAAATAAAATTTTCCATTGTTGACCTAAGTAGGAATTGACTTTTTTAAAAAAAATTATGTTGCTTATTTCAACTCAATTTGCAAATTTATATTTCTGAACACCAATTAAATTCTGTCTCTTTTTACTCATTCTACAGAACATAAAGATATACTAGATACTGTTCTGAATTAAAGTAATTTAGATGTTTAATATGTGGTAGTATACCTTAGCTTCTATAGATTCTGTAGTAGACTAGTAGTGTTGCGGGTTAGCAATAGTACCACTGAAGACCCGCCGTGTAGAGGGGGCTAATGCACGTTAAACCTGTCGAGCTCAAGATCCTCTCGTGGATGTTTGGAGAGGGGTGTCAGCTCAGGTGTCGCATTCGTCACTTGGCCAATGCTCAAAATTACGTGGTCCGTCGCCAATAGCCCACGCTTTGCTTTAAATTGCGACGTTATTATAAGTCTCTCTCTCTCTCCTTTGGATTCTGTAATCATTAAAATGGTTTTTATTTAAAGCTAATTTAGGACTATTTTTTAAAGAAACATTCTATATAAAATAAACTAATACTGCTAATTATTTTTATTCATGAAGTATCTCATTTCTCCCTTTCTGGTTGAGAACGTACTGAAGATTTGAAAACTGAAAGAAAAATAACTGGATAAAATTTAATAAGCGAAGTTTTACAAGCGAGTTGCTCATTAAATTGGAAAATAAACATATTGAGCATTTTTTGAAACTCAACTTTACAAACTTTACTGCTTATCTCAAAATTAAGTTTTGACTTCGAAAATCAAGTTTAAGTTTGATGAAGTGATTTTTTGAAACTTGCATTAATATTTATAGATTTTTCTCCTCGACTTTGCATTCAGTTTTTGGGCACGACTGCATCCACATGTTCAGACGAAAAAATTTCTGGTCTATCTTTGCGATGTTTTGAGTCTTTTGTACCACTAAGTACGTCGTCGATAAGTTTTCCTTCGATTTTTAAAAACCCTGTTTTGGGTCCTTTCACATAAAGGGGATTACTTTTCTTTAGCATTCTTGTTACTATTTTACATATTCAAGAACATAAACATAAGTTTCCCATCATATGTATAATGGAGCATTGGTTTACTTATCTTATAATTCTTGTATGATTTCAAGTTTTGCATAATCAATCATTAAGATAGTCATAATAATCAGAAGCATAAAAATTTTTATTTAATAGCACACTTTAAAATGGGAAATCGTCTTTTTTCTCCTTTTGGGATTTTATATATAGCATTGATTTCAGTAATGTTTGTTCCCATAAGAAAAAGCTTGAAATTATTACACAGACAACTAGGTGCAAAAAATACATTTAGCATGTTAAGGAATACTATTTGACAGTATTTGCTCTAGTCTGTAGAAGAACAGATAGTTATTATATAAACTACAAATATGTTTATTCGCACATCATATAACAAATGCGCATTCGGTTGGATTACCAAGAGGGTTTTTAATCTTTACGGCTGATAACCGGAGTAAGACGTTTAGAAATGGGGAAAAAATAAAACTGTGTAATGCTTGTGTGAATATTTTGCCCCACTTCTGCCACAGATAATCTTGTAACTGTTGTATGTTATGGGGTCGTCTTCCTCACAAGAATTTTAAATGTTATCTGTAAAAGAGAGATACGAACTTGCTATTTGATGCCACTGAAGGCACACCATGTAGAAGGGCTGATGCATGTTAAATATGGCTCAAAAGTCCTCATGTTAATGTGGTGTGAAAGTTTGGACAGGGAGGTCACTGTGCTTAGGGATCATCTCGTCCTTCGACCGAGGTTCAAAATTACGAAGTCCGTCGCCAATATCCCTTGTGTTGCTTTAACTGCGACGTTAATAAACACTCCCGAACTTGCTATTGTAAATCAAGCACACCATTACTACGTATATAAGTTGTGGCTACCTTCACTATATAAATTCCTTCATTGTTGGAAAAGATACTGTATCATACGGAACAACTTTTATACTGAAGAGTATAAATTCACTTCAGGGACACGTGAGCAGTTTATAGTCTTAATTGTGCTGAAACAAGAATTTAAATTTTGAAATCCATTCAGTGGTGTAATGTACACCCCCGCATCGTTGGAGGGCCCAGGATTCTAGGAAGCCCAAATCTTGACCGATGCTAAGTACGTACTTTTTGTAAGATTCGACTTGGGGGCCAAAACCTGACTTCGCAGAGGGGACTTAATATTCTCCGTTACGCCACTGACTCCATTCACTATATCCATTTTCCACACCATTAGAGCTTGCTTTACATACCCCACATTTGTAGTAGAACGGTCGTTTGCTTCATCCTTCTTCAAATCCATCTTCCCGCCAACATGTCGGGACCGCGGTTGCCTAGTAGGTCAAGGTAACGAATTCGTGGCCTGCGTGTTATGAGTTCGAGTTTAGTACCGCTGAACTGCCGTCTAGGAGGAAAGCTGTTTTCGGTTAATGTTAAGTACTCAAATGATGAACATTTTTTTCATATATAAAAGTACTCAAACATTAATATTATATTCTGGCTTCACTATCCTGTAGAGAATCACTTACTTTATCATACTACTCATTTTTATAAGAGTTGACACATTTTTTTCTTTTAAAACATGTGTTTCGCATTTTTTCTCCTATACTGTAATGCAAAATGAGCTATCCCTTTAAATATTAAATGGAAAAACTAATTATTTATAATTTTTTATTTGTAATTTTAGAAACACTATACATATCTCTATACACTCTATACACTCTCATATCTCTATACACTCTATACATATATATACTATAAACAAATGCATGAGTTACAATATCACAAATTTTTATAAAAATGGAAGCATTTTTTCTGTCCAAAAATATGCTCCACGCTAAGGTCACGCTCTTAAAAAATATGGCGAAAACAGCCTTAAGTATGTTGAGGTTCAAACGTTATCCCATTGGCGTGGTTGTGGAAGTTATGAGAAGGGGTGTCAGTTCAGGTGTCCTTATCACTTGACCATAGTTCAAAATTACGAGGTCTATTGCCAAAAGCCCTCTAGTAGCTCAATAATGTGATGTGTGTTAATATTCACTCACTCCCTCCGCTTATGAAACTTTGAATATGGATTGATCTGTCCTCTATACATTTTCTGATCAAGATGGGAGTCCAGTTAAAGGGCGATTTAGGCAACGCAACAAGGCAGTATTCGTCCGATGCTGCGCGAGACGATTTTCATCGCACTTTGTAGAAATGTTCTTTTCAAAGCTTTATCTTTTGTCCATATAATTAGGCCTCCAATCAAAGAGCCTTTTTACGAATACATCGACGGTATTGGCTCCCTTCATTCTCAGAGTTTATCTTGTAATTGGGAAGCTCATTAAGGCGAAAATATCCAACTGTTGGGAAGTATATTGTAATAAATGGACACTGTGTAGACTATTGTCCTAAGTTCTGGCCAATTTACCTCAAACATGCCATTTTGGTGCTACTAGAAGATCCCATTGCATTGTATACACTATTAATCCCTGGGCCCTTCTTCTGCTTAGTGCTGTTAACTATTTCCACCATTCAAGACTTGCCATCTAGAGAACCTAATGCATGTTAAATCTATCAAGGTTCGAAGTTCTCACTTTGGCGTTGTGAGGAAGTTTGAAGTAGAGCCAGCTTACGGATCTCGTCCTCCCACTTGAACGTGGTTCAAAATTATGAATTCCGTCCCCAATAACTCTTCTGTAGTTTCAAAAGTTGACATAATAAACTATCCATCAATCTGATAACGATTTCGAATCTGTCTTATATGCATTTTACTACCTCTGACATCACTGCGTTCGAATTATGACTCGAACTGGTGGAATATTCCCATTCTTTCTACTGATCAAATTTCATTGTGACGTGATGGGGATTAAGAAAGCAGCTCTTAGGCATATTTAATTTTTTCGTGTCTTCAGTTTTCATGTTTAGACATACTATAAGACTACACATATAATCTGTTTTAAGTTTAAATAAACGAACTTCTCGCATACATTCATTTTAGTTTTGTAAAATGGACATTTCCAAAGAACAGATTTGATTTTACAAGGTAACTCAATTCTAATCTCACTTACTTTAGTAAACATCTTAAACTGTAATTCGAATAAGTTGCATTTTTGGTATTATGTGGCCAAAGTTAACCTAGTGGTCAAAATCCCAAGCTCGTAGATAGCGTTGTTTCTGTGAAGTTGGAGGGGGAATCTAGGTGTCATTAAAATCGACGTGTGTAGAGGAGTAGATATATATTAAATCTGTTGAGGTTCCATGAGCTCACGTTTGTCATGGTGGAAAAATTTGAAGAGTGAGGTACCACCTTAGGGTTCGTCCTCATCACTTAAACGAGGTTCAAAATTACAAGAATGCCAATAGCCCTCGCATTACTTCAAATCGAGTCATTATAAACAATCAATTACAACTTCGTTTGAATTTATTTATTCATTTTTTTTTATTTATTTTTTTTTATTTGTTTATTCTTTTTTTCTTTGAAAAAATCTGTTTCTCAATTAACAGATGTGAAACTTACTCTCAACAATAGTCTATTTCTTAAATACTTTTTTGCACCCGCTCACATAAGACGGTTACTCCCTGTTCATTACTAAATTGTTTCGTAACCATTAAATTTCCATCTGCTTTGTTTGATGTAAAAAATGAAGTACGTCCGGGTCCTTCAACATCCGTGGCTATTGATAAATGACAAAGAAACTACTGTTGGGAAAAAAAATGTTTTCTCACACAGTCGGGGAGATACAGTAATACCTCGACTTACGCTCCCCCGACTTATGCGAATCTGGAGTTCGGCGATTTTCAATTCTCGCCGATTCGTCTTTTGCTTGAGGGAGAAATAATTGGTAAAATTGGGGAAATTGATAATTCTCTCTCGATTGAAGAATTTGCCGATCTTCCCAGGCTAATAAATTTAGAAGTGAATGGTGATGACATTCAAGAACTGCTGGATTCCCATAATCAGAAGACGACAGTTGATGAGCTCATAGAAATGCATGAGCAAAAGCAAGACATTGAAGAAGTCTGAGTCTTACTGAGTTCAATCTGAAGATCGAATGACGGTTGGGAATTTGACATAAAGGTTCAGTTTCATTGAAAAAAGGGCTACAAATTTTAAAAAATATAGACTCGAAGGATGAGCATATTTTTTTCCAAAACCAGGAATAAAAAAATTAGCATACTACGAGGGAATATTGCGGGATAAAAGAAAAATTCTTTAAGCAGGCAGACTACTTTGATAGATTTTTTTTATGAAAAGTTCTACATATCAAAATAACTTCGGCTTACGATTTTGTACGTGTTATCAAAGATTTTATTAAACCTTTTAATTATTTTTTCCCTTCTCGAGGCCCAAATAAAAAAACAATTTACACGTAATTATATGCAAATTCGACTTAATGATTATCACTCGGTCCCTCCTATTGCCTAAGTTTGGGGTATTACTGTATTTACA
This sequence comes from Trichonephila clavipes, assembly GCA_019973935.1. Taxonomy (NCBI): domain Eukaryota; kingdom Metazoa; phylum Arthropoda; class Arachnida; order Araneae; family Nephilidae; genus Trichonephila; species Trichonephila clavipes. The sequence continues at coordinate 208,224 of BMAU01020335.1, read as the reverse complement.
TTTTTCAACTATGTAAATTAAACATTCAAAATTAAGAAAACTGAAGTGCTTAACTAAATGAGCAATATCTTTACTGAATGTTAGCTGCATTTTTAGAAAATAAGATTCCACATCGAAATTGAAAAAAAAATGAACTTTCAGTAGCACTTAAAATATCCTGATGACCTGTTTGACCAGATTTCACAACTCCAGAAAATAATCAACAGGTTCAAGTAAGTAGAACATTCTTGAGATTGAGATAAACCCTATTTTAGTCCCTCTCAAAAAGGTATAATTATGTTACACAAAGTTTCTTGGAAAATGTTCTCTAAGTTTGGGAAGAAATTGGCAGGAAACACCTTTTCAGTTATGAAATAATCCTCCGATATAGCAAAATGATCAAAATTTAATATTTTTCGGGTCAATATTACATTAATTAGTCTAAAACATACACACACGCATAAAGATATTAAAGTGAAATTGAACTATCTACAATTTGAACAGAGTTAAGTATTTTCTGAATCATCTGGAATGGAACAAATTTCTCCGATTGTCACTACTAGATTTGTTAAGTATTGTTTATAAATAAGGAGTTTTCAAACCTAACCTTTCGCGCTCGAGAGCCAAATTAATACATTTACAATGATCCGCAAGCTACATCAATAAATTCAATGATTCACGAGCCACACGACTGTCGAAAAAGTATTGTAGTCAGGAAATTTATATTAAAAAGTGAGGTTTGTTTTATAAGACTGCAAATGTGTGATTCTAAGGGAAATGTTTATCTTAGAAGGATATCACACATCAATGAAATGTTTTAAATATCAAGAATAGCAGAAAAAATGGCGTTTCTGGCTACAAAAAGCAGACAAGGCAATTTTTTTAATTGCCTCAAATTCAAATGAGAGGCCCCTAACATATCCTTTCAGAGGGCCATACGGGGCCCGCGGGCCATGGGCTACGGGTTGAAGGCTTCTAGTTTAAATAATCTTGATCAACATGGTTGATAATGAATAATTCAAGCAATGCTGCTTGTGTAATAAAACCTTGATAACTTATATTCTTTCTAACGATATGAAAAACGCAAAATTGCTTGAATGTACTAACAAAAAACGAGAACAAATGAATATATTGGAACATTCTAACACACACACACACACATCGAAATTACGAAATGATAGATTATAAAATGCGTCGACCCATCAATCTCAACCCACAGTAAACAGTTGAACTGTTGAATACTGGTAATCCAGGGGCCACTGTCACAAACCTATACTCGGTGTTTTATCGGCCGAGTAATGGGTTTGATTTCCGATGGTTTTAAGGGGCCGCGCCAGCTGAGTAGTCATATTCACGAATTCATAGCCTGAGTTATTGATTCGCGAGTTCGAAGCCTTGTGCTACTGAAGATTCATCGTGTAGATGGGCTGATGCACATTAAATTAGTCAGGGCTAAAAGCTCTCCCATTGACGTGTGGCCGCGGTTGCCTGATGGTCAAGATCAAGAACTCGTGGTCGGTGTGTCCTGAGTTCGAGCCTGGTACCGCTGAAGACCCACCGTGCAGAAGTGGCCGATGGACATTAAATATGTCGAGGCTCAAACGTCCTCCCATTGGTGTGGTGTGGTGTGTAAGTTAGGAGAGGGGTACCAGCTCAGATATCGTCCTCATCACTTGACCATGGTTCAAAATGACGTGGTCCATCGCCAAAAACCCTCTAGCCGCTGAATAGGGCGCTTAAATTAGTCAAATCAAACCTGATGTATTTAAGGAATCATCGTGTAGAGGGCCTGATGCACGTTAAATATGTCGAGTCTCAAAATCCTCGAGTTGACGTGGTGTGGAAACTTAGAAAATGGAGTGTGCTTTTTCACCACTTTATCGTGGTTTGAAATTACGAGGTTCATCATCAATGTTCTTTGTGTTGTTCTTGAGTGCGAGGTTAACAAATTAATACATATTTAATTTATTAACGTCATATTTTCACATTATACCCATGTACTAAAATAAACCATGCCTTCTTTGAATAGCATTATATATAAAGAATTCTGAAGTTTTTCTTTATTCTACATTTTTCGCAAAAGCTATTTCGCATACACCATTATAAGAAACTTTGCCAGTTGTAAAAGAAGTTAAACTTTTTTTTACCTTAATTGAAATAAAAGGATGCGTTGGCACTTTCGATTATGTTTTTTGAATAAATACTTTCAGTTACAACACAATGGAATGAAAGAAAATAAGTGCTTTAGTAACCTAAAGAGCTTAAAGAAAACTAGATTAGACTAAATGCATCCGATTTGTGTTTGAATGGAGATCAGATATGCACTATTTCTGATCTACATAATTTTAAACAATAAAAATTTTTACAACGCAAACAAATATACGATTGCAAGACTTTCTGCCCAAGTTGTAATAATCTGTAAATAGCGTTTTTCTGTTAAGTATGTGAGTGTATATTATAATGCAGAATTTCGTCATAGAATCAAATGCAATGATAAAGGTGGTAAAACACAACTACTTATTAAAGATATGATCTCCGAATGTTCTAAGTTTATGACGAGGTATCAAAACAAAAGCTTAATATCATGTTTATATCTTCAAGAGCTGTGATTTTAAATTATCCTGAAAGGCTCATGGTGTACGTTTCCTCCGTTTTATCAAGTTAATTGTAATCAAAATGTGCCAAGCTTTGCAAAATGCACATTATTTTTAAAAAGGAAGATTTGCAAAACTTTTACCCGTTTGGTAGTATCAATCTTAAAAAAAGAAATTAAACAGAGGATCGAGATACAAAGAAAGTGAAAATTACAGCCTCTTTAAAATAGAAGTCATTGAGATTTTTTTTTATTATTGGTTTTGAAAAAAAAACGGGAAATATATGTATATCATTAAATTATGAGCTTTCTGAAACACAAACTATTCATAGAAAAATGAAAAAATCGGGTGTAATCTATATTTCTGTGTAAAGTAATACTTTGACTTACACTACTCCGAATTACACGAACCCGGAATCACGCGACTTTCAAATCTCGTCGATTCGTCTTTTGTTTGAGGAGGGAAAAAATGGTAAAATCGGTGAAGTTGGGTAATGTGATTGAAGAAGTTGTGTCGATCCTACCAGTCAAATTCAGAAGTAGATAATGACGACGTTCAAGAGCTGCTGGATCCCCACAATCAGGAGCTGACAAATGATGAGCTCATAGGAATGTAAGAGCAAGAAATTGAAGAACTTGAGTTTTTGGTCCCAGTGCAATCAGAAGATCGAATGACAGTTGGGAATTTGACAGAAGGTTTCAGTTTAATTGAAAAAAGGATTATAAATTTCAGAAAATATAGACTCCAACGATATAAGCGTATTTTCTCAACTAAACAAGGAATAAAAAGTTATTATGCTACGAAAATATTCTGTAGTAGGGAAAAAATATTTGAGCTGGCAGATTATTTTGTTAGGTGTGTGTGATGAAATCTACGTCAAAACACCTTTTGGTTTGCGATTTTGTATTCGTGTTATCCAAGATTTTACTAAATATTCTTTTCTAAATTATTATTTCCTTCGTCTCCGACCCAAACTAAAAATAATTCATATGTAGTTATACATGAAATCATAACCCGACTTATGCGAATTTGACTTACGCGATTATCATTCAGTCCCACTTGTCGCGTAGTTCGGAGTATTACTGTAGAGTTAAATTATGATGGAAATGCGTGTGTGTTAAATATTTAGGGTGAACAGGTAGAGCACATTGTATCCTTTCGAACGTACTCTGTACTCCAGGGGTGGTGGACCTTTATGGATGAACGTGCCATTTTTTCTAATGTAGTGTTTAATGATGTATAGACGTGCCATCAAATAATTTTGACTTGTGATTATTGGGAAAATAATAAAACTAAATACTAAAAAAACGCAAAACTTTATTTAATACGGAAAAAATACCTTTTGCACTGTATAGTTATGAATGCTTTAGTTATACGTGTAATTCAAATTTTAAAGTAACATTAGTATGACTTCTGTTGTTGCAGATTGTGGATGACAAATGACTTATATTAGGATTGTACGATATTACTTTTTGCAGAAAACATGCAAATTTGAGTCATCTGCCAAACGATTTCCAAGCAATTAATTATTTTTGCTGTGGTTCACTTTTTTTTGACAAGGGGGGTTTCTGATTTGTTTCAAAATACCATTTTACACAGACGATGTTCTGCATACCATTATTCCAGAACATAAAACACACACAAACATGGGCTTTATTAATAATCCCATGTTTCTCTCGGTCCACCAAATTTGAAATTCTCTGTTACCCTTACTGTCTGGCACTTTTTGTTCTGCTGAACTAGCCATGTTAAAAATAACAGTTAAAAATCGTAAATATAATGCATACAAACTTTAAAATACGGTTGTGTCAATGAAATTGACTATACTATGCGTAGACAAACTTTACATCATAAGCAATTGTAGTCTACAACGTAATTAAGGTCGCCCAGCCAGTATGGTGGCTATGACCCTCGGCTTGTAACCGAGTGGATTCGGGTTCGAATCCCGAGTAAGACTTGGTTGTATCTTCGGGAAAGAAGTCGGTCTTTCACCTGAAATGGATTCCCGTCTCGAAAGGAAAAGCAGCGCACCTCTTGTTATATGCTGGGATCATCATTTGTATTATTCTGTGGTTGCGTTATGTTTCTGTTCATCTATCTCACGTCTTTCGAAACAAGTGTGCTCTCCGCAACCTATTACTCGCGTTTGTTCGTAATACTTCATAATGAGCTTTAAAATTGTGAAATAAAATGTAAACCATTTTGATCACTGGTGCGCCAAAAATATTGTGTCGCGTGCCATCAATGACACGCGTGTCACTGGTTAGCCATCTCTGCTATACTCGGTTTCAAATATCTAGTGACTGGCTATCTTGTTTTTTTTTTTGCCCACCTCTTCAAACCAATTTATTTATCATAATAAGGTTTACACTTTGACAAGAGGTTTACTGGGGGCCTTACTTTTATTAGGGTACATTGAATAATCGCGTGCGCTTCGTGGCCAAGCAGAGGTGAATGTAAGCTCAAATCTCGATTTCAAAAAAGACTGGCGAGAGGGATGAGGTATTATACAAGTAAAATTTAAGTCTCAAATGGCGTATGCCAGGAGGCTGAAGTACTATATTTGCACAGATGCAAGGCTTGTCAATTGCTTCAAAACTATAATTTATCTATCAATGACAAATGATAAGAGCTCCAAAGTGTTAGATTGACAATTAGCTGTGTATTGGTGTATTCCAAATGAAGCCATGCATTTTTACACTTCAGTTATTCATTTTTACAATTACTCTAATAAACATTTAAAAATACCACCCACCAGCGTCAATTTGTTTACTCTTTAGTTAAATCTAAAGTTGAATGCCTTGTGTGTGTGTTATTTCTGGCATAAGATTGAAAGATTGGACTCGAGTACAAATTTACTTTATTTTCGCACAAATGTTAAACTGCTTCCCTGCAGTGCTAAAACGTAGCTTTATTTCTAGGTCTGTGGGTGAATAAGTAGTCTTTGCGAAGATCCTCAAAAGACGTACCTCGAAATAACGTTGCGTGACCTATTAACAACACCCGGTGGGGGTAAAATATAATCTTCAGGGTCATTGGAATATTTTTGAGGTTTTTTTTCTACCGTATTTCTGAAACCTCAGGGTCTCGCTTTCAGTTCTGTTATGAATAACAACTTTGACTTGAAATAATTATGTAAACATATTATTAATACAGTATTAAACCATTATGCGATGAAATCAGAAAACTATTTTTCTATTAACAGCGAAATACTTCTGAGTGCTGATTTTACATAGCGAATTAAATCGTGTTTTAAGTTATTTTCCACCTTCTAGAGATATTCATTGGTTACTCCGCTTGTAATTTGAGTTGAATAAATTACAGTTTAAAAAACTAAAACGCACCCTTTTATGGTGAATCGAACTAAGTTGTAACTTAATCTTTTAGTCGCCAAATCTGAAAATGGGATCTGGAATTAGTCGCCAGGTGCGGGATGGAATCTGAAAATGGGAAATCGTTAGTCCGGATGAACCTGATCAGGACAATGGAACAAGATTGTTAAATTATTGTATTGTCATCGGTCCTGGACAAGTGAGCAAAATTTCGAATTAATCTGACCTTTTAAAGTGGGTAAAAATTGAATTCGAAGATTCTGTTACATACAAGTGAAGCTTATAAAAAGATGTTAAAAAGAGGAGGAATTTGAATGCTTCAGTTGGAAGTGAATTGTTCATACGTTATTTCTGTTTAAAAGCCAGATGTCTTCCTCACCACTTAATAGAGTTCAAAATATAAAATCCGTTATCAACTATTCTCGTGTTACCAGTGCGATATTAATGAAACAAACTATTGTTTAAAAAGCTTTTGCCCTCAAGAAGACTTTTAATTTGACTCATTACATCCAAGTTCCTTTCATTTTCCTGTGGCCGCGGTAAATTCATAAACGCAAAAGTTCGATAAATCTTGAATGTAGGGCAGCGATGCACGTTAAATCTGTCGAAATGAAACGTCCTCCCGTTGGTGTGGTGTGGTAGTTAGGAGAGGGGGTAAAACCATTTCATTTGGTCCGTCGCAAAAAAGCCCTTGTAGCTGAACAGTGCGACGTTAATATTAAATCAACCTTTCATTTTCCAAATTCATAAACGCAAAATATAAATCTTGAATGTAAAAAAATATAAAATTCATTTTGCAAAATAATTTGACTTGGCAATTTATGTAAGATTATTAAACAAAATATAAAATATTTTTAACAATTAATAGAAAAGTAACATTTTAACATGCTTTTTTCGCATTGATAAACGCAGCGATGCACGTTAAATCTGTCGAGAGCTGAAACGTCCTCCCGTTGGTGTGGTGTGATAGTAAGGAGAGGGGGTGCCAGCTCAGGTGTCGTCCACGTCACTTGACCATGGTTCAAAATTACGTGGTCCGTCGCCAAAAGCCCTCGTGTAGCTGAACAGTGCGACGTTAATATTAAATCAATCAATCGCATTGATAAACAGTTGGCAAATAACTTGTCCATTCCAGAAGTCCAGTCGGTACGATTTTTTTTTAAATTATGGAACCTAAGATTAATTTTTTTCCATTCATTCATTCTGAAAATATACTTTCAACAGGATAAAAAAGGATTTTTCCGGCGTTCTTTCTGCAGAGTCATGGATTTATGTACGTTCAGTTTGTTGAAGCTCAGAGTCATCACGTTGGTGTGGTGTGTAAATATAGAGAGGGTGTCTGCACATATGTCATTCTCGTCCCTTGACCAAGGTCTGTCGCCAATGGCTCTCATGTAGCTTTGAAGCATGGCGTCGATAAATAATCATACAATTTCAGTGATATAATTTCAGCTTTTAGCAAAAAATGGTATCTTAATATAATTTGTTAAGTAATTTGATACGTTTTTAATCTAAAATATCGATTTTCAATTTATAAATTGGTAAATAATTCATTGAATATAAAATTTCACAAATTCTAAATGAAATAATGGTTATTAATTGAAACTGTTTGAAACATTAAGTAAAAGAGCAAGAAATTAACATTTATAGATATTTTTAAATATTGAGCTATTTAATTTATTATATCCAAACTTTTGATAATAAATTCAAATAAATAATTTTACACATACATAAAGAACCATTTAATTTTACTATATTTATTTACATTAATAAATGAAATGCTTTTAAAAGATTTTGTGAATGGATAATTTTAAATTAATAAAGTAATTCTGAAATTAAAATTGCCAGACATGTTTTTTGGTTTTAAATTTAACCTTTTTTAAAGGTATTTAATGTATGATTTAATCTATAAATAATTATTTAATGAACTCTAATCGTATTTATTTTGAAAACTCCAACTCTTCAATGCCTTTATTCATAAATAATGAATTGATAACGAGTAAATATTCGTGGTAGCACATTTAAAATGAGACAAAATAAAAAAACTTGTTTCAAGTTTTAAGCAGTGTTTATTTGTTTACATAAAAATTTTTTCTCTGTAATACGAGGTTTTCATAAGTAATATATTTTTTATTTATTACTTCAATGCAAAATGTTTCTCTTATCATACTCCAATAAACGTTAAAAATGCATTTAAAATCAAAAAGAAACTTTTCTATCGTAGACCGTAACAAAAAAAAATGCAAATGAGATGCTGTAAAATTACACGATACATATATTTCTACTTTAGCTGCATTTTGTAATATATATCATTAAATGCCGCATATGAATTGATAACTATATTCACGTATATCAAACCGAAAGTTTCGACGTGTTGTCTGGTTCAATACAATAATCTAACTACGCAAATTTTTTAGAATTTTATTTATTAAATCTAGTATGGAAACATTTTTTAATGTTTACATCGTTATGCGAAAAGTTAGAATTTTTAAAATTTTTTAATAGTTAAGATTTTAGGAAACAATTTGAAATTCAAATAACTTTGTAGTTTCTAGTTATTTATTCATGTATCTCAACTATTTTGGATGCTTGAAAAAAATTGTTCATTTCTTTTATTACTGAATGATATAATAAATCAAATATATTGTTTGTACATATATTTCTAAAACACTTTTTTTTATCTTTTTATTTTTCTCTTTGCTACTAGTTTGAATATTGAATATTGTCTTTTGATATATTTCTCTAAAAAATTATGGAAATTATGTCGCTAGAAGATTGTCTTCATTCCATAGCATGCAACGTTCAATGGGTCAATAATTATCCAGACGAGTGTTATCTCTGAAATTTTGAAATTATACAATAGTATTTATGTAAAACGAGCATAATTTTTTTGTCTTTTCTTTCCAACACATAATTAGGAGAAATTATCAAGAATAATACTCATTAAAATAATTGATACAATAAAACGAATACAATTCAGACATTAATATGCAAAGCCCCACATTCCACTGAAAGCATTTAAAATATTAGTTGTCTGTCTGATGCAAATATTATTAGCTGCGAGATGTTTTCAGTCACATTCCTTCTTGTAATTTGTTCCAAGTGCGTGCTTTAATGATTCCTCTATCGAAGAAATATCACGGTCATCTGGAATGTTTTCATGAATGGACGCAAGATATCGTGATAAATTTTTATATTCATTATATTTAGTGAATGGATCAGGCCTCCGAGATTCTTTAATATCTTAAACTTTTAGGAGACACTCGCACACGGACATTGCCTTCAAGGTATCCGCAAAGGGTCATCCGTTTGACTCGATGACCGATTTTTGAGTTCTAAGTTGCCTTCCAGACCGCGTTGTGAAGACTTCCAAATGGGTTAACACTCAATTCACTGTACAACACTACTCGATAGCCGCTTACACTCCCTGTTTTCCTGCGATGACTTGACGTGAAAGAAAAGATGTAATTAACCTAGTAGAAAGAACTCTTAAGAAGTAGTTACAAACACAACATTTCTTCACAGCTCCCAAGAGTACCTCTAGAATTCCATTCTTCACTGATGGATCGTGAAATGATCATTTCCCCTGTATCACACTTTACGTACGCTCAAATGTTTACGACATGAAATTAATGAACATTCTAGTATGATACATGCTCAGAATTTCGTGAAGAGGAACCGGCTTGTTGAAACAGTTAACAATATTCTTATTTAGAAAACATTATTTTAGAATATTAACACTATAGCTTTTTGTATGCTCATATAATGACATGAAGCTTTGTGATAGAAACGTGTTTAACACATATATAATTATATATATAAGTATTACTAACATTTAGATTTATGTGTTATCAAATATGTATAAAAGAATAATGGAGAATATTTTTTTGAAATTCAATGCTTTAACTTTTAAAAAATAAATCTGCTAATAAAAAAAGTTTATATAAGAAATATTTACTAAACTGAACTATATTATTAGTACTAAACTGTAACGTGCATTTTAATTTTCTTTACAAAATGAAAACTTTACACAAATTGTGCAAGAAAAAAACCTCACTTAGAAGGAAGTTATTTCTTTCTAGATGATGTTGTGCGTGTATGCACTAATTTTTTGCATAATTACAACTAGAATTTTTAAATCTATACTTCTATGAATATTTCGTATCCTGAATCCTGTTCACCTTATTTTATGGGAAAATAATAATCAAATAATCATTAGTATAATCGGCTTCTTAAAATTATATAATTAGCATACTAAGAATTCTTTTTAAGAAAACATTCACAATTAAGATGTAGAATTATGATATATACTCATTATTTGTTATATCATTGCAAATTAAATGGCATACGTTTCTATTCATTTGATGATGAAATAAAAGATAATGAAAACAGAACCATATATGATTATACATGCAATCCATGTCGAATACAAAATTTTCATTAAAAAATACATAAATTTTTTTCCAATAATGCTCTTCTTTATCCAGTCAAAAACAATTAGAATATTATGCATGCGAATAAGACGAATTCCATTCATTTTTCATCGAATAAAATTGTTAACTATTTTTCTGTCTTGTAATTTTTTCCCCATCACTTAGCTTTATTACGGCACAGATAAATTTTTTCTGTATTTGAAAAAAATATTAGTGCCAAAATTTTTAAGGGAAAGGTATAATTGTGGTTCCTTGTAGAAATTTATGCAACCTGTTCCCAACATTGTTTATGAAATACTTTTGCATTATCAGACTTTATTACTGCGATAATTACAATGCTCTGCAATTTAATTCAAACTTACGTTTCCTTAAATTTGTTAAGCGTAAAAGCAGTATACATATGTTTTTATGTATTTTTAAGCATTTTAATAATACAGTAAGACGGGTAATTGAGAAAGAACTCGGAACCTATGAAAATAACCTAGGATTGACCAATAATATATATTTCATAAAAATTCAACCCCATGTACACAAAACACAAGACCTAGAATTTAACAACTAAAAATACTCGTTCCTCCTTTTCAAATTAAACCTGGTATACATATAGCCTTAAGACTCTTTTCTGATAGCTTTAACCAGTAAAACTAAATTACGGTACGTAATGCACACTTTGTATTTCCTCAAAAAATAGGGGGGAGATTCTGCAGAATTCATTGCTTTTACTAAAGCAGGAACTACTTATATGATCTTTAGAATTTAACACCTACAAAAAAAATTTAATTCAAATAAATAAACTGGCAAAAAAAATAAACGCTTCAACCTATGAAAAATAAAGGACAAGCACAGAGTGTTGTGTTTAGGACAAATAAGATAAATTACTTCGTTCTGTAAATGTCAATGAGAGTGATACAAGACGAGTGATGGAGCTTTTTGCGATCAAGTACCGTGAAAGCTTGTCTGCTTCTGCTTAGTTCATCGAAATCTTAAAATGGTTAGAGTGTGTAAGCATGTGAAAACAACGACAAAAGAAAGGAAAAAGTAATTCCTTTATAAAATCAGAATATTAATCACGGAAAAAAAAACTGGAGCAATAGTGAATAGGAATGGATATATACAGTAAGAAATGTGATTAAAAATGTGATCACACTGATGTTATGGGGCTGTATGTCAAGTGCAAAGGTCGGAAAAACTGAGTTCATTGATGGTGCAATGGGCAAACATGCCTACTTGAATATTCTTAAACATAAGCTACAACAAAGTTTCCCGTAAGCTGCATCTATGCAACTTCTACTTCCAACAGGACAATGATCACAAATATATGCGGCACATATATTAGTCTGTGAATTACTCTATCATGCCGCACAATCTCAAGCATCCAACTCAATCCGCTGAGCTAAATCCTATCGAAAATTTTCAGAAGGAATGTGACAATAGCGTATGAAAACACAATGTATTGAGTCCGTGGACCACTTGAAAAAAAGTTTCTTCTACGAGAATGCGACAAAATTTCATTCCAAATAACAGAAAAATTGGTAAATTCTGAATCAAAATGACTCAAAGCTGTAACCAGAAACATGATTTTCCGCAAAACATTTATCAAGTATTATTTTAAGCTTTTACATTTGTCATTCATTTGATGGGTAGAAAAAATTCTATTTTATTTTTGCAAGTTTATTAATTTTAATTTAAAATTTTGCAGTTATTTTTATGTAGTATTCTAAAGATTATCTAAATCTTACGATAAAAAAATGTTAATTAAAAATTTTTTTTTACATTTAATAAAATGCAAATCGGGTCTTCACTTATGCCCATCCCTGTATATTTATTCACTTTTTAATGTGACAACTTTTATTTAAGTGATGTAATAATGATGGTATTTACTCTGCTTAAATTACCCCAAATTTATAAACAAAAATAAATATGAAATCTACTTGGAAACAAAATTCCTGTCTCAATTTCTTAAACAGCTGAAATACGGGAACTTAGCTGAGTGGAAGAATAGTAATGAATAAAAATTGGACATTAAAATTCTAAAAATTCTAATTAAAAAAAAAAATTCTAATGCAGTACAGAAAATGTTTCCCAAAATAATGAATATTATGGGAACAAAGGAAATCTATTCAAAAAAGATTTTTAAAAAATAAATTTCTTATCATTGATAAGGTAATACTCGGTAAATCTCATTAGATGCTAGTTTAAATGGAATTTTCAATGATGCAAGATGATTTTGTGCTTGCTTTTAATCCCTGGAAGTATTTTATCGATTTCTCATCATTCCTGTGAGAACTTTGCTATTTTAAAAAAAAATTACCAAAATATACGAGGGGAGTATATAATATCACGCTTGAATTAGCAGAAGGTTCGAATCAACGCATCAAAAAATGAAAAACAGGATTTTATGAAACTTGTTCAACCGTTGTAAAATAAAATCTTCCTATTGATTGCTTTCAGTATTTATTTAAGAGAAAAATCTGTGTGTAATGTGTGATAGAATCTATAATCTATTCTTGCTATTTTCACTCTTTTTTGGCAATATTTTCTAAGACTAATCGAGTACTGTGTTTGGTTTTAAATTTATAAATCTCTTCATCTCATAGATTTTGTTGCTGATTTACTATAATGTTATAGAACTGTCGATTTGTTTTGTTTTTTAGTGTTAATAGAAGATGTTGTAAGTAAAAAAAGGCAGAAGACAAAAGGCAATTAAAAGTGATTGTTCTTTATAATTGCATTCGTAGAACTGATCTCGGTGTGTACTCAATGTGTGTATTTTTTGGCGTTACGATACCCGCTCTCTCGCACTTTGAAAAAAAGATTCAAAATTGGTTTTCTTTCAAAACTTTTAGCTGTTAACCAACTAAACATAGAAGAGAATTTTTGAGGTACAGTAATACATACGTTTAACGCGTAAACGCTTAAAACAAAATATCGGTTAACACGAAATAATACAACGCGGTCCCGACAAACTACTATGAATTTTCATGTATTTTTCTCTTAAGGTTGTCTTCGGTCAATGTTAAAGAATAGGACCCGAATTTGGAACATCTTTTCAGATATAAAAGAAATGAAAAATTAATATATTATGGCTTCACTATCCTTTAGAGAGTAGCATTATTTATTATACATCTTTTTCACCGAGTTGACCCCTTTTTTCTGGTATGAGATGTGTTTCACGTTTTTTTTTTCATATACCCTAATGTTAAATGAGCTATCCCTGCACGTATTCAAAAGAGAAATAGAGTATTCATTGAAAATTTTGAAATTTTTAAAATCACTATTAACAAATGTATAAGTGTTATAATGTTCCGAATTTCAATGAAATTTGAGGTATTTTTCTGTCTGAAAATATGCTTCGCGTTTAGTTCATGCTCTCGTACTTTTGCCGAAAACAGCCTTAACACGAAACGAAAGTCACTTAACACGAAAAGGTTTCCCTTCTGGGATTGAACAAAATACGGAAAACTCCAGGAGGATACTGAAACTAAGCGGATACTTAATGAAATCTCTGAGAAAGTTCCCATATTATTGGACTATCCTTCTGCATCATCGGAAATGTTCGTTGCAGTAGATGATAATGTGTGTACACCTCCAATTATGGCAGACAAAGATAGTTTGGAGTTTGTTCAAAGCTCAAAAAATATCATTGATTCAGACTCTGACGACGAAAATTAAATGAATATGCAGCTCCTGTTCCCACGTCACTTGAAATGAGGAACATCATGAAAAAATATGCGCATTTACTATTTAGACGAACATTCCAATGGTGAAACGAATAACAAAATGGGCGAAATCAGACAATTTGGTGCTAAGAAACACAATTCAAAGTAAAATAAAAGATTATTTTCCAAAAACTCATTAAACGTTTCAATTTTCTAAAGACTTTTCTTTTGTATTAAATTTCAATAAGTTCTTGTAAATAGTTTTGTTTCATTGATTTTATTCAATACATGCATATATACATATTCAAGTAAATAAAATGTACTCTAATATTCTGAATATGGGGCAGGTTTTTTTCCTTAAATATCCTTTAACACGAAATTCTTGCAACACAAAAAATATAAGTCCTCTCAGTTTCGTGTTAAACGATATTTTTATTGTTTTCTTTTATACAAGTTTGAAACCCTATTTAAGGTATCCGACTACCCTAAAATCGTGAACTTTTACAAAAACTGATAATTTTTTTATCACTTATTTTATAAGAAACGTCTTATTAACTGTATAAAAATATCAAGTTTTTTTTTTTTATTTTCTATTCGCTAAACCAAAACTACAAGTGTTTTAGTAAAAGCAAATGCCATAACTTTAAGGTATCAGACTACGTTCGGAACCGTGATTTTAAAAAGCGCATAAATAGATAATTTTCATGATATTTAGTGTCACTTAGTTTAGAATATATGTATAAAATTGTTTTAAGGACACATTTTGACAAAAAAAATTATTTAAATGCAATATTTTGGCAAAAAATTAACTTAGAATAACCTTTTTTCAAAATGTTCTCCTTTTATAAAAAATATTTCTAAAATAATATTTTGCTTATATAAAGTAAAGACTTCTCCAGAGAGTCTGAACTATATGATTTTTGAAAATTTCACATTATTTTCAGAGTTACAACCAATTGAAATAATTATCGGCGTTTTTTTCTTAAAATTTCTCCCCTCTGTTGTCGTAAAACTTATAGATATAAACCCACTTCTAAGTTATATATTTCAAAAATTCTAGTTGAGCCTCTGCACAGAGGTCTGAGTTATATACAGACAAAATATTATTATAAAAAAAGCATTTTTCACAAAAGGAGAATATTTTGAAAATGGGTCATTCTATGTTCATTTTTTAAAATATTGTACTTAAATAATTTTTTATTGTAATAATATTCTTAAAACAATTTTATATACATTTTCTAATCTAAGTGACACTAAGTATCATAAATATTATCCATTTGTACACTTTTGAAAAATCACTGTTCCGAACGTAGTCGGATACCTTAAACAAGATGTCAAACTTTAAAAAGCGTTTTACTCGACATGTTATTTTTAGAAAATGCTCAAACGAACGGGGGCAGCGATTGTTCAAAAAGTTTTGAAAATTATTAACTCAATTTTTTTTGTCTATATTCTGTATAGCAGTAGAATTGTTTGATCCTTCAGATTTATCAATCACTATGTTATTTCAAAAATTACAGTCCTTTATGCGAATATAATCACTTTTTTTAAGCAATTTCATATAATTACTAATATAAAGTGTGTGTGCCCTAGTTTTTTTTAAAAATTAAAATATCTCTTGTCCTGAAGGTAGTTTCAAAAATAAATGGCAAAGTAACCCATATATCAAAACTGAAAAATTGAGAATTTTGTTCATAAGCCTTTTGTACAGAGTATTATGTAATTTTTTTAATTTTTATAATTTTTATGTAATTTTGGTCAATTTTTACCAATTTTTTCTCATTTTAGTAATAATTTCTTTTTCTCTTAATTTTAATATTTTTTTCTTAAAATGGTACTAATAAATCTAGCAGCCACAAAAAAATTTTCATAGCTCCATTTTTATTTAAAAAAAAAAAGTTGTCACAAAAGTAGTCGGATACCTTAAACCAATGTTCCGCAACCCCCGGTCCATACAAGAAACATTAAATTATTTCTCTTTTATTTACTATGGTATGCTTTTCTTAGGTTTGGGCTACTTTTTATGAAAATCACTTGGTATCCCTTGTTAAATCACTTTATATTCATTTTTTGCTGTAGCTATATTTTATTTAGAAGTCACGATTAAATACAATTATAAACTAAAATTATTAAAACAAAAAAGTCTAAAATATAAACAATCGATATCCTCCCCCTCAGCGGGCCGCGGTAAAATTAACAAATGTTGACCTGTCGGCGGCGATAAAAAGGTTGCGAAGCACTGCCTTCAACGACAAAGTATTTTATTACGTTTCCCAAAGGTTTAAATAATGGATTTGATTCTCGCAAAGAATTAAAACTGCCCGAGCATTATGGTTCCTGCTATATAAATTTGTCTGTAGCATATTTACCAGTTGAAATTATTGCAGAAAATCACCATTACATAAATGATACTCTATTTAACAAATTAGATGATTTTGAAGTCTTTTGTATCCAATGCGGCTATTCAATTAGTTCAGAGGCCTTAAGTTGACCTTGTAAGTTGAGTAATGATGTCCTTGCGTTGTGTGGAAGTTATGAGAATAAAATTCAAGTATTGTCCTTGTCATTTGATTGAAGTTCAAAACTAAGAGGCTAGGGCTTCAGTAGTTTTCTTATTGTTGCGATGTTAAAAAATAATTGATTGGCTATATTCGGCAGTCTGTTTGCTTATGTTTGCTAATCACTTTTTTAATGTGAAGTTTCTGTTTCAGATCCTTGCTTTTACACCTTTGAATATATTATGTTTTAATTTATTTAGTTTAGATTTTGTTTTATTTTCGATTAAAATTTGGATCTTGTAATTTTGCTGCTTTTAAATTATTTTTAATTCTATGTTTCATGACATTAATATTTTTGATTGTAAATTGTGTGAATGTAAAACTATGTTACATTGTTAGTTGATATTATTATAATTAGGTTTTTATAACCCGTTATTCTACATCTTTAGTATCGATGTCCTATAAAAAGATCTTCAATTTTGATTTCAAAGGGGGAGGGTAAGGTGTACGTAAAATTATAATATAAGATCCATGAATATATTTTTATTCTTCTTCAGCTGTATTGAATTAGATAAACTACTCTAGATTTAAGTTAATGCATCTGATAGTTTATTTGTTATACATACACGCTTGATATACCTTAAAGGACATCATATAAAAAATTCCTTAGCTTATCCATTTAATTGCCTTTTGATGTATTTATATTGTTATACTGCATTTATGCTGCCTTTTAATAGATCATTTGAAGAAATTCCCTTGCAATTTAAGAGGATCTACATGCTAGTCGAATGCAAAAAAATTTAGCTTGAGTCCTCTAAACGGTCCTTAATGATCCTAATAAACGTCTAGAATTCTTCCCAATTCTATGAAAAGTAACTCATACCAATAATGAATCTTAGCATTTTTTTCTCTCTCTTGCCCTCTTTTGCGAATTCCTTATCTCTAATACAATGTAGTTAATTAAACAATCCATTGCCTAAAAGCGAAATCTTCCACGGCCCGATGAAGTATGCGATGTTCCAATTAGTGCCATTTAACCTAGATTTCACTTCCAAGTTCAAGATTCGGATGCAATGGGAGAGAAACTTGAGGTGAAACACCTTTAACCTGTTTAAGAGGGTAAAAATAAATTCTTATCAAACCTCATTTGGTAATATTCACCGTTACAGAAAAGTTTTATATCCGAATTTAATTCGCTCTTAGCTTGCCTACAAATGTAATTTTTCAAATCATTGCCAGTTCGAATATTCGATCAGTATCTTTTATAAGATTTTTTACCAGAGAAGAGAGCCTAAAGATTTGAACTAAATAAGGAATTCACACTTACGATTTATTGAACTCGATAAACTGAAGTGAATTATGATCAATAAACATTGTTCTTATTTTTTCAATTTGATTGTATCCGCCGATAATTATCATTAGCTCTCTTTAAAAAAAGGTAAATGTTATTGCATGCGAATAATTTTTCTTAGCATGCAATTCCTCTTTTTTAAAAAAATATGTTCTAAAACTTTATGCATCTGAAAAATTAAATATTCAACATTTCATTAATAACTAAATTTAAAAGTTTTGAATGTGTTAGTTATTTGAACAAATACTTTCGAAAATTTATTTGAATTTTTTCTACGAAAACATACATATAACTTAACATGAAAATCTCCTTCGGGTAGAACTTAATTTTAAAAAAGTATCTAAAAATGTAGTAAATAATTAACAAATAACTTTTTAGTGAGTGACTTTTAAATTTTATTCCATACACCACAATTGTTATATTTGAAAATGTAACTGACCTAGTTATTAGAATATATTAAAATAGAGAAATGCTTATAAATATACCAAATTAAAATTTTTTTAATGTTTTAAAACTAATTACTAAGCAATTGCCTTTAATTCTAAATATTTATAAAAGGTTAAGTTTTGGAATCAATACAAATCGGTGATAAAAGTAACAGTACTCTTTTGTTTCAATATTATTTTAATTCATTATTTTTTAAATGGGGAAATGAAAACCTGGCATTGATTTCAAATTGTAGTTTTTTTATGATCTTAAGTAACTATTTAGCAGCTTTCCGACATATCTTAGTAGCCAGTAAACAGATTTTAAAGTGCAGAAGTTTGGATACTCTCATAATTAGTATTTTGAAAAAAAATTTAATCTTGATAAATTAGATGCAAAATATTGAAAATGCTTTCTACCTAAATACATAAAGTTTTTACTGCGCATATATACTGATTTTTCATAGTGAATTTAAGCCATACAGTAAATTACTTATCCATTAAATGAAATAAATGCCAGTAACGTATTTTATATATATTAGCCTACTTCAAGTTCCTGCCTTGGTGTTATGTAAAAATTAGGAGAATATGGTTTCGTTTCAAGAGTCACCTCATTACTTAACCATAATTCAAAATTATGAAGTTCGTTGGGGCCGTGGATAGCCTAGCGGTTAGAGCATCGGGTTCGATGCCACCAAATGCCCTCAGAGTGCACACGAAGCACGTTCTCGTTAAATCAGTGGATCCGAAAGTCTTTTGGTTGGTCGCATTGATTGATTGAAACCAAGGGTGCAGGGTGCTGGAGAATATTTCCTAACTCTCCTCCAGTTCCATGCTTAACGGCGGGTCTTTATTATGGGCTCGAACCCGTAAAGATAGGTGGTGTTGCCATATATCCTGTAGAAGTCCTCAGCCAACATTCATTCCTTCCCTTTGAGAAGGACACGGCAACAACAACACGAAGTTCGTTGCCAATAGCACTCGTGGAGCCCTAGAGCTTTGATTGAAATAAAATAGTCTGATAGAGTGAATTAAAATAAAGAAATTCACTGTCGATATCTTTCTGCACAGAACCTCAAGTGATTATTTTGCTGTCATTGCAGAAATTAGCGTTTTTCTTATGTAATAAAATGATGTAAAAAATTTATAACTTCTAAGACATATCCTTTAGAACACGTATGCTACGGATGAAGAATTCCCTTTGGAGGGAAAACGGATTTTTCCTCGATTTTTCCCCCTTAAAGATTCAATTCTTTTAATGTCATGTTAAATGCCCCACGATATTTACTAAACCAAACAAAATTAATCATTACTTAAATAATTGAATTTTTTCTTTTAAATGTATAGAATCACATAGTGTGTCTGAAATTTATAAAGTTTAATAATATTTACAGTGAATTCAAAATTAAACACATAAAACAATGTGAATGAAATAGAAAAATTTCAACTATTCAATATTTGGGAAATTAGAGTTCCTCTCCTTTTAAAACGATATACTTTCCTCGGGGGGAATGGTATAAAAAATTATATTCTATAAAAAGAGGGATGTGTGTTACCAAAAATCGTAAGATGGAAGAAAATTTTATAGAAAAACCACACACACACATACAAAAAAAAGACTAAAAATCTATTATAAGTTTTATGCATGTTTATTTACATTTATGTATTTAACTCTAAATCCTTTATGTATTAAACATTAATTTTAAATTAATTCACGTTTTAATCACTACCTAAAATATAATTAGGTAAGAATATATATCGCCTTAAGGAAAAAAGATGAAAACTTTAAGTAAAGAATACTACGAATATAGTAATTTAATTCATCAATTGTGATAAAGACATTCGCTTACGGTAAGGTGAATTAAAATGACTGTCCCCTCACAAGAAAGGTCTTCCACATATTTCCTAAATATTCTCCGATAAGTATTTTCTCCTGAGTAGATTAGCTGCTTTCCAAAATATTTTTTATGTTGACTTTTTTTATCAGAAGAGTCATAATTTATTTTACCCTTTCGATTTTTCAAGTTATTTGTATAATTCTTGCTCTACCCAGTTAAGACAAGATTCTCGGATCTCAATAAGATTTTCAAACGCATTCTACGTTTGGATTAACGTTTAAAAAATGGTTTTCCACACTTTCACCAGGTAGACGCTCAGAAATTCAATCAACAGTTAATTGATGAGTTTTATCTTCATTTCCCAAAACAGCCTACGATTTTAAATCATGTTAAAGCAAATTGGCTGTGTAAAAAGGAAAGATTTATTTTTCTTGGACAACATTCTTTCTAAGCCTTGTAAAAAAAAAAGTTGGGTGCAATTTATTTTGAGAATGAAAAAAAAACTATGCATGGATGGAAAAAATTATGGAAGATAAATTAAGATGATGATATGCAAAGTAATTAGAGCATTATATATAGTTAAGTATTTTTTAAACGGTCAAATTTTAAAGTTACTGATTTTCAAAGAAAAAGTAAGCAATCGACTTTATTTGCATTCAATGCTACCTATTCTTTAAAATCCACCCCATTTCAAAAAGGAAGGTAAAATATGTTTTAAAGGTAATTAACGTTTTTTTTAATATAGACATAAACTAAATAGTCTACTTTTCACATCGTCGATTATATTTTTAATGTATTCCCAATAGTTTACCTAAGATTTTCCTCAGGCTTTTTTCACATCAAAATAATTAGTTTAAAGTTAAACTGTTCCTGAAATGGTATTCCTTAATTTTTGAAGTTTTTACCAGAGAATTGCATACATACAAAGAGAGGCTTAAACTTTTATAATAGAATTAGAACACAAAAACTTTCTTATACATTTATCTAGGAATATCTAATAGGAAATTTTATTTCCAGTCTTTTTGAAATATTAATGAGATAAATTATTTTTTGATGGTTTTTGTACATTATTGTTTGAAATGCCTGTTTCAAAAGATCAAAAATATGAAATTTTTAATGCAAAATATTTAAAAATGCTTTTTTGTTTCGATGTTTTTTATTTGTTTAATAATACACTAGAATATAAATCGTATGAAGAGTAACTTCTTTGCATTTAAAGGTACTTCAGATATAAATTGTAGTAGCAGTCACACATGGTCGAAATCTCATAACGGGAGTTGTTTCTTTTGAGTCGTGAATTCCAACTCTGATCCAATTAAAAACCTGTCACGTAAAAGGTTTGATCCATGATAAATCTGTCGAGGCTCAAAGAACTTATGTTGGCATGATGTAGAAGCCTGGAGAGTAGGGTGCCAGCTCAAATGTCTTCCTCGTTACTTAAACAAGGTTCAAAACTATATGACATCCGTCACCAATAACCTTTGCATTCTTTACAGTGTGACGTTAATAAACAATCAAAAACAAATAATATAAAAAAATGTTAA
This sequence comes from Trichonephila clavipes, assembly GCA_019973935.1. Lineage (NCBI taxonomy): Eukaryota > Metazoa > Arthropoda > Arachnida > Araneae > Nephilidae > Trichonephila > Trichonephila clavipes. The sequence goes on along the minus strand of BMAU01020335.1, from coordinate 186,571 downwards.
ATCAACTCCTACTTAGGTCAACAAAGAAAATTTTTGTTTTAGTTAATTAAATTTAATTAATAAATTAATATTTGAAAAAAACTATAAACATCAAGTATTATCCAAGTTTAAAAAAATGTATTTGAAGCCAAGACAAAGTTCGTTAGATAAGTTTACTGGCACCATCTTTTGTTGCTAGTTTTATTGTAACTATCAGAAATAATGCGGAATAAATTTTAAACTAAAAAATAAAATTTAATTAATGAATTAATATTTGAAAAACTGTATTAACATCAAGTGTCATCCACTACAAGTTTAAAAAATTGTATTTGAACTTCAGTGGATGAATAAAAAGTATTTTATTAACGGTTGAAAATTTGAACTAATATAGGGAGTGAACTAATAGAAGTTGAAAAAAATTGTCTATTACTAAAATCTCAACTTAGATTTTAGTCAAGTATAAGAATGTCGGTCTTCATAGTTACGTAGAAATATACATTTAAAATATGTTAGGTCATCAGATAAATTATACTGGTTATTTTGTATGAATTGACGAAAAATCAATTTAGCAAACTCTCGAGATAAATTCCGTTAAACTTCCTTTTAAAACTAGTCTATAACATTTCTGCAAGATGTCATAGCTCTTATTCTGAAGAAAGAAGTTATGCCTTTAATGAATCTAGTCGGACATTTTCGCATTTTACACAATTTAAACAGATCTCGTACATATAAGCTCTTTCTAACCTACATTTATGAAGTTGTCTATGTGTTAATGGGAAATAAGGTTTTACTTCACTTCACTTCTTCATTATTTTAGAACAAAAAAAAGGAGGACAATGGATTACCTTTTATTTTTCTTTCTTTCTTTATACGGAACTTGAAAGTCATTACCAATGCTTATTTCTTGCGTGTAGCTCATTCAATTCAAAATACCTAATGACTTTTCTAAAGAGTCATTGGAAGTTTCTAAAGGTCAAATTCTGAAATGCTGTTGCTAATTTTAGAACATAGTGGAAAAGAGATTCAAATCTAAGATTTATATCCCACAAAATTATTAAAAATTCACACAAGTGATGAGTACAAAGCAACTAAATTAACTTCCCTTGCGTTAACCTTCAGTTTCTTAAATATATTTTAAACCTTTATCTGCCAACGGTACTTATAAGTAACAGTCACTTTAAAATTACATAGAATAACCATTTTTATGGATATTCTGACTATACTTACCAGGAATATATTCTTTGAAATTCTCTCTTAAGATATTTGGCAGCATAGGTTCTACGATGCGTAGCGGAGAAGGGGAATAGTTTTATAGCAGAAATTGCGTTTTCAGCTGACGGAGTTTTCAGCGGATTGCGAAGATTATCCTTTTTGTCCCGAAAAAAGTTAATGACAAAATGTAAGTGTTGTTTTTTGTATGTTAATGAAGACCTTAGAAAACGATTTGGCTATTTATTTTAAGTGAACAGTGTATATAATTAATTTCACAGTTGAATATCTTTAATTAATTAGCTCTAACGGATTAAATTTTCCAAAGTTGAGTATTTTGTTTATGTATACCCCTTAATTTTCAACGTAGTGATCCAAAAAAATATTGCATGAAAAAAACTGCAGTAAATCGTAAGGTGGTAGATAAAGGGTTAAGCGCTTTTAAATACAGACGTTAAAAAAGGTTTTACACAGTTAAGTGAGTGAATTTTAACGTAGCACAGTTCAGCTACACGAGGGCTTTCGGCGACGGACCTCTTAATTTTTAATCATGGTTAAGTGACGGGGACGACACCTATGCTGGCACCCCCTTTCTTAACTACCACACCACACCAACGGGAGGACATTTCAGCTCTCGACATTGAGCTCTTAGTGGTACTGGGTTCGAACTCATGACAAGCCAGCTACGATCTGATACCTTGACCACTAGGCTATCGCGGCCTTTACACAGTTTCGAGTCGGGTGTAAAACTTCAGAGATCTCTTATATCGTAAAACTTACATAAATTTGTAGAACTTGGTATGAAGAATAAATCTTGTTTATATTAATTAGATTTAGCAAAAATAATTTGTATATAAGTCCCTTTAACTCAAGAATTGACAAATTTTAGTAGAAATCGATTGCATTAAGCTAGTGTTTATCTTTCAAATTGCATAAATGCCTCATGCATTTTCACAATTAGGGAAAATATTACAGCTTGATGAATATCAAAGAATTCAAGCCTTGCTTTCACCAAAAATGTTTCCGTATAAAATGTAATAGTGGCCGCGATAGCCTAGTGGTCAAGGTAACGGACTCGTGGCTGGCGGGTCATGAGTTCAAGCCTAGTGTCGCTGAAATCCAACCATGTAGAGGAAGCCATTGCACGTTAAATCATTCGAGGATCAAAGTCCTCCCATTGGTGTGATGGGAAAATTAGGAGAGGGGAGGTTGCCAACTCAGGTGTCGTCCTCGTCACTTGACCATGGTTCAAAATTAATAGCCTTCGAGCAGCTTTATAGTGCAGAGATGTCCAACCTAAATGACCTTGCGGGCCACTTCGGAAAAACATTATAATCTCGAGGGCCACACACAAAAATATGTACCTTTATATCAGATTTGGAAAGGAAAAAACATTTATTGGAGTGAAAGTTTAAAACGGAATGAATTATTATTATTGTTTTCATTATTTTTCATGTACACAGACATAGATAATATAATGATGTTTTTATAATATAATATTTAAAATATTAGTGTTATTTTCTTGAAAATTGCGGTGTTCATTTTGAATTGATCTTTCGTTACTTATTGTTGAAATTTGATTGTGCTGTCATTCGCAAACGATTAAGTATATATTGCCCTTTATCTTAACCATTCTGAATATTTTTTTAAACTTTAAAAAACATCCCTGTGACAGCCTCTTGCTGTTTGGGCACTCTCAAACAGAAAAGGAGGAGAAATGAAAGTCGCACACACAGAGAATCATGTACCATCCATAGTAAACGATATGCATAATGCAATTTGGAATTTATTAAAAAAGTAATTTATTATATTAAAATCAAATATAACTATTTGGTAAAATATAAATATATTTTAATCTAAAGGACATTTCTATTATCAAAAAGGATTTATTTTAAAACAAGAATAGGTAACAGGCAAATACATTGTAGATTGTGTGTGTGCGTGTGTATCCCCTTAAATAAATTTCAAAATGAAAAAAACTTTAAAAACCTCATATTTAAAAATTTTTTAGAAAGAGTCGGTGGGCTACATGCGAGCCGCGTGTTGGACACCCCTGTTATAGTGCGATGTAAATAAACTCTCACTCACTCATAAAGTGTAATAGAAATAATACATACTTAATCTGATCGGATCGTTTACTAAAGCATCTAATGCCGGTATCTTTACACAAAAGGACAACAATATTACTTGAATGAATCAATTCATGTACATTGATTAATACATTTTATTTGAATATAGGTTTCCTGCATATTAATATGGAAATATTAGAGTACGTTCTTGGTTTTCAGGAGGTCTTTGTCCGGTCACCGTTATTTCTTTCGAGTCGTGAGATGGCCATGGTAGCCTGGTGGTCAAGGTATCGGATCGTAGCTGGCTTGTACCACTAAAGCCAGTACCACTAAAGACCCGCCGTGTAAGGGAACTATACAAGTTAAATCTGTCGAGAGCTCAAACGTCCTCCCGTTGGTGTGGTGTGGTAGTTAGGAGACAGGGTTCTAGCTCAGGACGACACCTTAACTAGCACCCCCTCTTCTCTGCCTACATGAGTTCGGGAATGCTCATAAAATGGACAAAATACGCCTTTCAGCTCCCCCAAAAAAAAAATGACAAATATATTCTTATTTTATGCATTTCGTATTTATTAAGGACTATTTAGATTTTATTAACGTCTGCATCTAAATCAACGCAAAGGCTATTGTCGATGGGCCTCGTAATTGTGAACCCACGTCAAGCGACGAGGACGACACCTAAGCTGGCACACCATACTTTTCCACCTCATGAAAGTGCAGATTTTGGACCTCAAGAGATTTAACATGCATCAGCTCCTTTTCATCGTGGGCCATAAGGGCACCGAGACTTGAGCCCATGACACGACTAAGCAGGCCACGAGTTTGGGACCATGACCACATACTAAAGACTGTTTTCGGTTAATGTTAAAGAATAGGATCCGAATTAGGTACATTTTTCAGATATAAAAGAAATGAAAAAGTAATATTATATATTCTAGCTTCACTATCCCTTAGAGAACAACATATTTTATGATTCTTCACTTTTTTGACAGAGCTGAGCAATTTCTTCTGGTATAAAATGTGTTTAGCGTTTTTCCCCAATACCATAATGTTAAATAAGCTGTCCTTTCACGTGTTAAAATGAAAAAAATAATACTCAAGGAATATTTTGAAATTTTAGAAACGCTATATTGTTAATAGATGTAAGAGTTATATGTTATAATGTTGCAAATTTTAATGAAAATTGAGGCATTTTTCTGTCTGAAAATGTACTCCGTGTTTAGTTCAGGCTCTCGTACTTTTGCCGAAAACAGCTTTAAGGGTTAATAAAAAAAATTGTTTGTAGAGAAAATGTTAAAACAGTTTTAGAAATTGCATTGACCAACAGTAAAACTCACCAAACGGTTGATTGACTGACATGCAAACGATAATGCTACAGCCCTTGTATTTGTGCCGGGTGTTTTGTCCACATGGTCCAAGATGACTTATTTCAGGTGTATTTGCTGTATAGTCCTAGATCTACCCCTTCCATCAATACTGGCGGTAAATAAACAATGTTCACACAGCTGTCGATGTAATCGCAGAAACATTTCGTGGATCAGCATGTGTCAACTTGGAAAGCGTTCCGAATACAGTCGTAGCGCTGATCTGCCGTTATCTTTAGCTGCACCATACATTAGATGCATGTCTGCCTTTTCGCTATTAGGAAAATCACCCATAACGATTGAAATCTCAAGCGGAAAGGCCGATTTGGGGGGTGCAGCACACCAGCACACCATTTTGCTGCCTTCAGTATTGTCAGTCAGTCACGCTATAAAGGTCACAAAACATGCATAACGGTTGGTGGATACAATTTCTAAAACTGTTTTAACATTTTCTCTAAGGAATCACTCGTTAACACTAATCATACCAACACTTAATACACTGGTGTGCAAAAATTAAGGACGAAGTCGAAAAATTAGCATATTAGCTGATCGAAGAGGCAGAGCGGACAGAAAGACCAATCAGGAGATTAAGTAAGGTGATGTACGGTAGCACATGCGCAGATATGCAGGTAGACGTAATGGGGGAGTCTCTGAGTAGTATAAAGCATGTTGTCGGTGTAAGATCAGTATTTCTGGCAAAGAGATTGCACGCCATATAGCAGTTAAAATCACACCGAGTTGCTGCCTCAGCGAGAAATGGCGAATAATCAATCTGTTAGACGACATCTGGATGCTTTTACCCGAGGTCGAATCATTGGGAAATTGGAAGGCCGCAGTGTGGCTGCAGAGTTCGGAATTGCTTACAGCATCGTTTCACGACTTTGGAGACCATTTCAAACTTCAGTAACAGCTATCCGGGGGTTCAGTAGTGGTCGTCCACGAGGAACCACACCCGCAGATGACCGGTACATTGTCTTACAGGCCAGAAGAAACAGGCGGCAGACAGCGGGAGAAAGCGCTAGACACACGACACAGGTGACTGGACGACCGATATCGCGTTTTACCGTGGCCAGAAGACTGCACGGTGGTGGTCTGTTTGCACGACGCCCTGTACGGTGTGTACCTTTAACGCCTGCCCATCGGAGAAGGCGTTCTCTGTGGTGCCGGGAACACCGGAATTGGAGAGACAATGAATGGGGACGAGTACTCTTTACAGATGAGAGCAGATTCAGTTTGAGTAGCGATTCTCATCGCATACTCATCTGGAGAGAGCGGGGAAGCCGCAATCATCCCTCGAACATCATTGAAAAGGACAGGTATGGAGGATGCGGTGTTCTCGTTTGGGGAGGCATCATGCTTGGTAGTCGTACAGACCTTCACATCTTCGACGCAGGTTCAGTCAACGGGACCCGTTATTGTAACGAGATTCTTCTTCCATATGTGCGTCTTTTTAGAGGCGCTATGGGTCTGCAGTTCCTTTTCATGGACGACAATGCACCATGTCATCGCACAGTAGCTGCCGAACAGCTCTTAAAGAGTTAGGATATTGAACGTATGGATTGGCCGGCACTATCTCCGGATCTCAATCCCATAAAGCATGTATGGGATTTTCTAGGCAGACGCTTGGCAGCTCGTACCTTACCACCAGTAACGATTCGGGAGTTTCGATTGGCGCTGCAAGACGAATGGGCAGCAATGCCTCAACAACTCATTGACACCCTCATTCTCAGCATGGGCAGACGCTGTGAAACCTGCCTAGCAGTCAGGGAAGATCATATCCCCTACTATAGACCGGATGTTTCTTGCTGGACACCCATCACAGGGATGTTTCGGCCTTCAGTCGCATTGCGCTCCATACTACTTTTTCAATACAGCTTATTTTTATCCCTCTGATTTCTCTTTTAGTAAGTGTTGCTTACATATTACACATGTCCTTACGTATTGGGGATCTTACGGTATTAAATGTGTTGATTTGGAAAGCTTTTGTACAAAGTTATATTGAAAAAACCGTCTCGTCCTTAATTTTTGCACACCAGTGTATATACCTATTTCTACCATAGCGGGTCAAATGACCCGACTTTGTTTTATGCTTGAATGTATGAAACCTGGATGTTAGAAAGGAAATAAAAATTAAATTTATTACAATAAAACAAAATAGTAAATTGACCATTTCTATTACAAAGGCAAAAAATTAGAATTTTTAATTCATTGCTCATCGCATTTTTTACATATAAGTGTGTCCCTTGTACATTTTCCGCAAACATATTTTTTTACATTTAGAGCAAATTTTGTTGGTTTTATTTTCTTTACAGTATCCTATTTGACATCTCTTACGTTGATAAGCATCTGTAGTAGACTTAGACAACGACCCTTTCGTATTTTTTCTTTGTTTTGGTTGTTCACGGGCTTCTCGAAAATCGGCGTTAAGTTCTACTGCTAGCTTGAGTAAAAATTCTTGTCTTGAGATGTTTTCTCCTGTCGTTTGCTTGTACAAAATCCAGACATTTATGCCTGCTAAATCAAGGATATTGAAAAACACTTGGAGAGGCCATCTGCAAGACTTGGAGCTTAGACTTTTTTTCTTGAAATTATTCTCAGCTATTTTGAATGAACTACTTTACGCAACAGTCTTTGCAGAAACGTGCAACTTTCCGACTACAATACGATAAGCAATATGACTCGATAAGCTCTTATAAAACAAAAAAATACTCTCGAGGTCAAATGACTTGTTGTAGTAGATAACGGTATACGACAAATATTACTCAAAATAAAGAAAACAAAACAAAAAAAATAGTATAACTGTAGATTAAATACTTAGAAAAAGTCTCGAAGTCAAATGTGCAAAAGCAATAAGATGATACGTGCATTTTCAATGCAAAAGTTCAAAATGGGTCATTGGACCCGTTATAATATGTTTAGTGTTAAATAATTGTAATTTTGGAATTTTTTTAGTGTTAAATATGCTGCTAATGAGCATTTTGCTTACGCTAATGTGTTATTTTTTTTTCTTTTTGTGTCTCACAAACGCGGCACTTCCACCTATATATTTCGAAACAAAAATTGTTTGTTTTAGTGAGCTCTACCATCCTGAAAGTATATTTTAGAATCACCCTGTATGTATAAACGGTTCTGATACTTTTCGTCATGTTGTTTTAATGACAATTTGGTTCTCTCTCTCGAAAGTCAGCCGATTCCTGCACTAGCCCATTGAAGGCTAAGTAGAAGATTAGCTAAACAAAATCAAAAATCACTGTTTTAAAATATTCAATTTAAAGACTATCCTTTTTTATCTGAATTTAAAAATCTATCATTAGCTTAGGTATAGAGTTAACATTGAAATATTCAATCACAAAATTTAGCAATACGGCTGAAGGAATTTGCATATGAAAACCTTTACTCAGTTTTTCACAAAATTGTGCTAACATGCAATTCTGGAAATCGCTACATATAACCGCATCTTTAAAAAATTCATTCAAGTATGCTTTCGGTTAATGTTAAAGAATACGACCCGAATTTGTGGAACATTTTTCAGATGCAAAAGAAATGAAAAATTATGATATTCTGGCTTCACTATCCTTTAAAGAGCAACATTTTTTATCATGCTTCCCATTTTTAACCGAGTTGATTCATTTTTTCTTGTATAAAATGTTTAGTGTTTTTTCTCCTATATCGTAATGTTAAATGGGCTACACCTTCACGTATTAAAAAGAAAATATTCATGGAATATTTTGAAATTTTTAAAAACACTATATTGATAACAGAAGTATTTGCTAAGATATTGCACATTTCCATGGAAATTGAAGCATTTTTCTGTCTGAAATGTGCTTCGCGTTTAGTTCAAGCTCTCGTACTTTTATCAAAAACAGCCTTAAAACTGTTGTTATATGCAGTCTACCTCTATATTAGGACTAAATGATAATTCAGTTGTTCTACTAAGATGAAAATGATTCGAAACTATAATTACTTCAGAACAATATATGTATTTATACTAAATGTACATTTTATAAAGTATAAAATCATCAATTTAAATTCATTGTTATAAGAAATTTTCATGGACAGATGTAGAAAATGAGCATAATATATAGACTTCTCGGAAAGTGACTCACCGTGTAGAGGGGTTTGTGCATGTTAACCCTTTATTTACGGCATCATGATTAAAGATATTCAACTGTAAAACTAATTACATACACTGTTCACTTAAAATAAACAGTCAAATCGTTTTTTAAGGTCTTCATTAACATACGAAAAAAATAAGACTTAAATTTTGACTATTTTTCGGGACAAAAATGATAATCTTCGCAATGCACTGAAAATGCCGTCAGCTGAAAATGCAATTTTTGCTATAAAACTATTCGCCTTCCCCGCTAAAATACCCATCACAGAACCCGTGCTGCCATATATCTTGGAAGAGTGGATTTCAAAGAATATTCCTGGTAATTATCGTCTATTCGTAAAAATGGTTAATCTATGCCATTTTAAAATGAGTGGTACTTATAAGTACCGTCGGTACATAAAGGGTTAAATCTATCAAGGGTGTCAAAGTCCTCAGGTTGGCATGGTATAAAAGTTTGGGTTTGGAGGCCTGCTTAAGTCTTGTCCTCTTCATGATCGTGGTGGCTCAAAGTTACGATGTGCATTGCCAATAACCCTCGCGTATTGTGCTTCACAGCGCAAAAAGAATTAATATCGAATTTCGGAAGGAGAGACGCAAACGAATTTGCTGATGCTGGGCAAATGTCTTGCATTAAAACGGAGAAAACAAATACTAAGACATTTTACCGTGAAGAATTAACGGAACTAGCATGTGTGTTTGAAGATGCAAGAAAAAGTGAAAATGTCGAACAACTTATAACTGACCGAGGTAGTTGAATCGCGAATTCGTGGCCGGAATTGTTCCTGTCGGATCGTGAGTTCAAGTCTTTCTTCCATTAAATACCCGCCGTTAATAAAAAGAGCTGATGCACGCGCGCGCGTTAAATCTATCGAGGCTCTTAGTCCTCATGTTGATGTTGACTGGAGGAAAGCTGCCAGCTCAGCAATTATCCTGGTCACTTAACCTTGGTTCAGAATTATATACATATATATATATATACGAGATCTGTCACCTACAGCCCTCGTTTGTTTCGAGGGGCAAATTTAAAAAACAATCAACTCATTTATATAATGTTCATAAATTTGATAATTTCTATTGTAACCAATAATCTGACTATCATGAGAACCCAACAATCTTCATACTTTTCTTTAGAAAGTAGTAGCAATTTAGAAAATGTTGACGAAATAAGCATTTTTACTATGCTATTTATGATCAACAGAATTTTTCTTCTTGAAGATACTCAACGTAATCTGTGACTCAAATCATTTACAATTCCCATCGCTCTAATTGAAATTCATGAATTATTTACAGGGTACAGGAATGTTCCCTTTCCATCACAATTCCGCTTTCAAAACATGACTTTATGTAATGAAATGTGTAGATTCATGTGTAGAATGTGAACTTTCATTATGATTTCGAGCAAACATTTCCACCTAGGGAACTCAAGAAAACTCAAGATGACCGAGATCTTCCCCCCCCCTCCTCCATGTGACTTACTATCTTTGGTAAAAACGGGTAAAGCATTTAACAGAGGCCTTAGTGATCCGTCATTGCTTATTTTTTATCCTTGTCATTCTATCTTCCTTCCTTTCTGCAGAGGAGTCACAATTAGATGCATATTGTTTTTTCGTAAGCTAAACAATCGTTTGACACAGTTTGGCACAATCCAACCAACCGAAATAGTATTGTCTACCTTAAGTTTGAAAATAGCTCATTTCTCATGCTCTTAGTAGGTAAATAACATGGAAAGGTTGCTCAAAAGGCTTCAATACGCCACCTCATTTACTTGCGTAATCCTAATGATCCTTCTCTTTCCTTTAATTTCAATTATGTCATCTGTTTTCTTCCCACCATTTTTCAGATGTTCAGCAGATCGTATCATGACTCCCTCTCCTTATTCCTTCTATTGTAATTAGGGCGAAGAATCCGATTTGCTTCAAGTATAACCAATTTTCCATTAATTGAAAGTTTTAAAATATTTTTTTTTCCAATTCGTATATAAATTGTATTTATTGCGATAGAAGAGTAAAATGAACTTTATGTTGGTTCCTAAAACAAAAATGTTGTGGAAAAGGTTGATCAGTTTAAGTGGACTATAGATAAGAATTTTATCTAATGACATGCCAAAGTATATGAATTATCCTGCTTTTACAACTTAGATTTTTAGAATACGAAAATGTTTCTGAAAATTTATAATTGCCTGCTCCGTCTCCTTTTGTGTCATTTGAGTGATTTTAAACTGAGATTCATTGCCAATAGCCAGTTGTGTAACTCGAATGAAATGTTAGTTAAATAAAAAGTCTGTTGAGAACTTGAATATATTTTTCGCAAATTTCATGCAGAAAAGTGAGTGTACAAATTATAACACTTTTAAATGTTCCTAGTAATTAAGAAGTAAGTTTGTGGCATGCAATAATAATAATAATAATGGATTTACCGTAAAATCCAGCGTATAACGCGCACTTATACATTCAAGCTGTAATTCTTAACTTTGAGGTATATTCTCCATATAACGCGCTCCCTTTTTATGAAGAAACCTGAAATGTACGCGTGCAATGCTCTTATGTTTTGAAGCCATTTTTCCATAGTATTATTCTAAGCTTTAGAAAAAAATAGTATACACTTCTAGAACGACACAACCTTTTAAATTTCATAAGGATTGTCATTACTTTTAAATAAGCAGTATTTCGCTATATACAGTTACTCCCAAAATTGAGGGTACACCTACTTTTAAAACGGGAATCAATGTTTAGAATGAAAAAATATTATATTAAATGAGGGAAATAATTAAAACCTTTAAACACAGATGCGTTTATTAGATCATAATTCATTATTTTGAATGATAAAACAAAATATTTCTTAGTTTAAACATACATATAATAACTTATAAAAAAAATTAACAGAAATTAATAGCCACAAAATAGAGAGTACATGCATCTATTTTCCTGCATAAATCATGAATAATAAAGAGTTAATATTTAGTAGCATAACCTTTTGCTGATATGACAGCTTCCAATCGCTGAGGCATCGATTCCACAAGATGTCTAGTGGTCTCGGGAGCAATATTCAGCCATTCTTCTTGCAATACCGTTTTCAATTGTTCCTTGCTTGTAATTTGATGTTTTTGCACAGATCTCTCAAGGTGGGACCACAGATGATCGATAACATTTAAGTCGGGAGACTGTGGAAGTATATTAAGTTGATTCCGACAATGGTAAAGCAGCCATTCTTCTACAACAAACGCAGTGTGCTTGGGGTCATTGTCTTGCTGGAATATAAAATTCGACCCCAATATATATCCCAAATTATCAGCACTTTCTTTCAAATTATTTTGCAGAATATTAAGATAAGCCATCTTGTGCATGATTCCATCAATGAATACTAGCTTTCCCACCCCCGACATAGCCATACACCCCCAAACCATCACCGACCCACCTCCGTGCTTCACAGTAGGAATTGTGTGTTTTTGGGTGGTGTGAGGTATTTGGCTTACGCCACACCATACGACGTCGGTCACTGCCGAAGATGTTGAACTTACTCTCATCGCTGAAAATGACTTCGTTCCAAAACTGTCGAGGCTTTAAAATGTGTTCTTTAGTGAATTTCAATCGCTTGACTCTATTCCTCTTACCAATTAAGGGCTTTTTCGAGCTACTCTACCATTATAGCCAGCCTTTCTTAGGACTCTTCGTACCGTTTCTGCAGAAACCGATCGACCTAAATTATTAGAGGTACTGGCTGCAATTTTAGGAGCACTAATTTTAGGATCAATCTTCACTTGATGTATAACTCTTCGCTCGGTTATGGAGCTCATAATTTTCTTTCTCCCTCTTCCTTCGTTATTTGCCAGCATACCAATCTTAAATTTTTGCAGGATTTTTTGGATACAGTTAACACTTCGTCCAACTACTTTAGCAATATTCAGCTGGGAGTTACCTTCATTTGACAGTTTAATAACAAGTTTTCTCTCTTCGATCGTCGTTTCCTTCCGATTCTCCATTTTAATCAAGACATCAAATCACAAACATAAATTTATCAGATAGCCTTTGAAAGCCTTCCTTTATTATAGATCTATTATCAAATTTATATTTAAAAAATTACTGGTAGTTTTGCATAGTGATTAAAGAAGTGTACCCTCAATTTTGTGACATTAAAATGGTGTAGTTTTTCTTTCAAACCTTCATATTTTTGTGTCAACCAATTTCCATGTCTTACATTTAATGTTATTTGGAAGAGTAATGTATTCATTTTGAATGTACAAAAGTGCGTTAACATAGCGTATTAATTTCTACACCTGGTGATCCGATGGTGAATTCGGAATTAAGTGTACTCTCAATTTTGGGAGTCACTGTATATAGAAGTCTGATTTTTTTTATGAGCATCCCTATTTTTTTTTATTTTTAAAGCTCTCGTTTTTATACTCGGCGTATAACACGCACCCGTAAATTTCGATCTTAATTTTTGTGTTCAAAGTGAGCGCTATAGGCCGGATTTCATGGTAATTTAAAACTTTTAAAAATAACTTTTTATTTCAGTATAATTTTTCAGTTTTTAAATTTAGGGCTTTGTGTTATTTTTAATGGTTTAAGTTCTAGTTAAAAATTTCTCACATCACTCTAAATAGATATGGAGATTTTTTGGGAGTTTTTAGATTCATTTAAGAAAAGTTAAAATTAAAAAGAGAAAAATAAATTATTTTACAACTAAAATAGGAAAATTGGGTAAAAATTGACAAAAAATTACATAAATGGGCCCGCTCATACAAATAGCGAATTAACAAATTCTCAATTTTTCAATTTTGATGTGTTACTTTGCCATTCCTTTTTGAAACGACCTTCAGGATAAGAGGTATTTTAATTTTTACAAGAACTAGAACACTTTATCTCTTAGTTATGTTATATGAAATAGCCTAAAAACAATGATTATATTCTCATAAGGGACTGTAAATTTTGTAGTAAAACAGTGATTGATAAATCTGGAGGTTAAAACACTTTTACTGTAATACAAAACATACACAAAAAATTTCTGCAAATTTATTTTAAAAATTTTTTGAGCAATCGCTGTCCGCGTTCGAGGTTTGCGAAAAAAGCACATTTCGAGTAAAACGCATTTTAAAGTTTGACATCTTGTGTAAAGTTATGGCATTCGCTTTTACTAAAACGCTTGTAGTTTTTTTTTCTAGTGAATGGGGGAAAAAAGACTAGGTATTTTTATGAAGCTAATAAAATGACCTATAAAATAAAATCGTAAAAAAAGTTGTCATTTTTTAAAATTAATTTTAAAATTAATTAGTTAATTTTAATTCATTAGTTTTATTCATTATAAAGACAGCATGGAATAGTTCCATACATTTCATGACTTTTTATATATGAAGTTTCATTATAAATTCTATAAGATGTCACGCTAATTATGTTTTTTGTGTGTTATTTGGCATTGAATCTGAGGAATTGATGCATCAACATCTTGTTCAACTAAAATCTATTCGAAGCGATTCCCAATTAGCTTTCAAGTTATTCATCCAATATCCTAGTGTAGCAGCGGTATCCGAATGGTCATGTTCGTGAACTTGTGAACGGCGTTATTAATGTCCAGTCGAGAATTCGAATCATGATACTGCTAAAAACCAAACGGTGTAAAGGAGCTGATGTATGTTAAATCTGTCGAAGCCCAAAGTCCTGACGTTGATGAGGTGTAAAAATTTGAAGAATGGTTTGCTAGCTCAGAAGCTGTCCTCTTCACTTGACTATGGTTCAAAATTACGATATGCATCGTGTTATTTCATAATGTGACGTTGATAAACTTCTGATATACTGGTTTTAATTTTATTTTTGGTATGTTTGTGACTTTTTTGAAAATAGTTATTCAGAAATGTACGAGCTACCAAACAATGATACGAATAATACATAATGGTATACCCAGGAATGTTAGTCTCTGGGCAGATAGTTTCTAAAAGTTCAAAGAGACGTAATCAAAAATTTCTTTTCAAGTTAATGTCAGATTGGAATTCTAGGTGCATTCCATTTGAAAGTTTACGGTCAGAATATCTATATTGACTGTAAATAAAAATATTTATTATAAGAGAGAGAGATTACTTTTCTGAAACTACTTTCAAATGTTGAGTCAAATCGAAAAGTGAAGATACATATTTTCTCTATTTTTAAGATGTTTAGCCAACATGTTGAAACGAAAAAAATCGCATGCTTTTATTTGAACTTGACACAGTTTCAATTAAAAGGTGTGAAACTTTGTTACAAAAAAGTAGGCTTTTATCCTGAAGATGCTAGAAGATTGCTCATTTCAAACAGATTTACCAAAATTTGAACATGCAGCAATAAAAGGAATTATCGAGACGAGCTATTGATATTTCTTTCGCGCCCCGTTCCCTTAGACCGCTTTCGTACTTTTGGCTGCGGGTTGAACACTCGTGCTTTATATGCTATTTTAATTAACACCAAATCGTCTTCTTTAGTGGTTTACAGTCAAAATAAAATCAGCTTTTTCGAATAACGTAACAAGGATTGCTTACAAAGATTCGAAACTTTCACGATTTTATACTATTTGCTTGTAAAAAATAAAATTCCCAAAGCATAATTGAATATCTAATCATTATCACCTCGCGTACTTAACTCTTTTTATTTAACTTCTCCTTCTACAATGCAAATAAACGTATTATTCATAAGTAAATACATTCTTGTATTTACTTATGAATATAATACAAAAAGACATGAGAGTACAAAAATTTTAAACATTCTTGTAGTAAACAATTATAATTGTTTACTACAAGAATGTTTAAAATTTTCACCTTTAACCTTTTGTAGGACAGTTTCTACAACTGCATAGTATGTAATTCAATTCCAACACTGTTCCTTGACTTTTTTAAAAAAGCAATTTTAAAAAAAATTTGATTTCATTTATAAATGAGATTAAATACTATTTTAAAATGTTCGTGCAACATTTTAACTATCAGCTGCAATCAATGTTTTGTATGAATTATTGAATATTTACAGCTACTCTCAAAATTGAGGGTACACCTACTTTTAAAACGGGAATCAATGTTTAGAATGAAAAAATATTATATTAAATGAGGGAAATATAATTAAAACCTTTAAGCATAGATGCGTTTATTAGATCATAATTCATTATTTTGAATGATAAAACAAAATATTTGATAGTTTAAACATACATATAATAACTTATAAAGAAAATTAACAGAAATTAATAGCCACAAAATTGAGAGTACATGCATCTATTTTCCTGCATAAATCATGAATAATAAAGAGTTAATATTTAGTAGCATAACATTTTGCTGATATGACAGCTTCCAATTGCCGAGGCATTGATTCCACAAGATGTCTAGTGGTCTCGGGAGCAATATTCAGCAATTCTTCTTGAAATACCGATTTCAATTGTTCCTTGCTTGTAATTTGATGTTTTTGCACAGCTCTCTCAAGGTGGGACCACAGATGATCGATAACATTTAAGTCGGAAGACTATAAAGGTGTATTAAGTTGATTCCGACAATGATAAAGCAGCCATTCTCTTTTACAACAAACGCAGTGTGTTTGGGATCATTGTCTTGTTGGAATATGAAATTCTACTCCAGTCCCAAATTATCAGCACTTTCTTTCAAATTATTTTACAGTATATTAAGATAAGCCATCTTGTGCATGATTCCATCAATGGATAATGGCTTTCCCACCCTCGAAGCAGCCATACACCCCCAAACCATCACCGAACCACCTCCATGCTTTACAGTAGGAATTGTGTGTTTTGGGTGGTGTGAGGTATTTGGCTTACGCCACACCATACGACGTCGGTCACTGCCGAAGATGTTGAACTTACTCTCATCGCTGAAAATGACTTCGTTCCAAAACTGTCGAGGCTTTAAAATGTGTTCTTTAGTGAATTTCAATCGCTTGACTCTATTCCTCTTACCAATTAAGGGCTTTTTTCGAGCTACTCTACCATTATAGCCAGCCTTTCTTAGGACTCTTCGTACCGTTTCTGCAGAAACCGATCGACCTATGGTATTAGAGGTACTGGCTGCAATTTTAGGAGCACTAATTTTAGGATCAATCTTCACTTGATGTATAACTCTTCGCTCGGTTATAGAGTTCATAATTTTCTTTCTCCCTCTTCCTTCGTTATTTGTCAGTATACCAGTCTTTTTAAATCTTTGCAGGATTTTTGGATGCAGTTAACACTTCGTTCAACTACTCTTTAGCAATATTCCCCAGGGATTTACCTTCATTTGACAGTTAAATAACAAGTTTTCTCTCTTCGATCGTCATTTCCTTCCGATTCTCCCTTTTAATCAAGACATCAAATTACAAACACAAATTTGTAATCAGATAGCCTTTGAAAGCCTTTCTTTATCATATATATATTATCAAATTTCTATTTGAAAAATTACTGGTAGTTTTGCATAGTGATTAAAGAAGTGTACCCTCAATTTTGTGACATTAAAATAGTGTAGTTTTTCTTTCGAACCTTCATATTTTTGTTTCAATCAATTTCCATATCTTACATTTAATGTTATTTGGAAGAGTAATGTATGCATTTGGAATGTACGAAAGTGCGTTAACATAGCGTATTAATTTCTGCACCTGGTGATCCGATGGTGAATTCGGAATTAAGTGTACTCTCAATTTTGGGATTCACTGTATGTAGTTACTTCTCTTTTATAAAGTGTACTATTCTAAAAAAAGATTTACACAATTGTTTACTATTTTAATAATCAAATAATCAGCCTTTAAATCCACAACAATATTTCTTACGAGATTCATAACCTGAGTGACAATTTTTCTTAAACTCAAGAGTCCTTTTTTTACCTTCAATTTTTTTTCTAAATACATCCCGGATGTAATACACACTCCTAGAAAGCTTTCGAGGAAAGCAAAGAATTCTTGAGGTTGTATAAAACCACTGTTCTTCATGCCCCATTGAACAAGTTGATCAGAAGATTTGGAGGCGTTTACTTTAAATGATGCAGAGCATGAATAGTTCCCAATTCCTTCGACAGTATTTTATTATATGAATTTCATAGAAGAAATGGCCAGTTGTGGCAGTTTCCAAACAAAGAGATATTATTTAGAGAATTTTGTTGTGTTTAAGATAGGGAAAAAATTATGTATAAATGAAGTGACCATAAAATGGAGTGTTCTTGTATTGAGATCAATGACATTGATAAAAAGACTGAAAAACAAGGGTATTTCTTTGAAATGCTAAATAATACGTGTTTGACTTTTTTTTATTTGCTGCGCATTGCATAAAATGGAAGCTTTATTTTTTCATCTCTTCCTAGTGTGAGTCATATTGATCGGCAAAGGGTCGCATAACAAAAAGGCATTACTGGAAATGACACAAGCCACAGAAAAAACTTTCCCTATAGTTCAAATGAAAGAAAAATTCTAACTTTCATGATTACTCATTTGGAACATTAAAAGCATCAGAATTTAGTAAATGAGAGAATTTAATCTCAAAATAAATCGCTATAATTCAGTATACAGTATGAAAGGATGAACAAAGTTTTATCGCATAAAAAAATTCTTTTATGTACAATAGAACCTATTTTTGTGCGGTCCTTTTTTTGTGCGATTTTTTATGTGCGGATCTTTTTTTATGCGGTGTATGAATTTCAAGGGCTTTGGCGCCAATGTAATGTTTTCTATCTATTTACCAGTGGTGTAACGGAGAATGTTAGGACCCCACTGAAAGTCGGGTTTTGCCTTTAATATTTTATAAATTGGGTAAATACGTATTTAGCGTGAGATACCAATTAAGAAATGGAGTATAAAATCTATTTACCAGTGGTGTAACGGAGAATGTTAACCCCCTCCCTGAAAGTCAGGTTTTGCCTTTAATATTTTATAAATTGGGTAAATACGTATTTAGCAATCATGTATAAAATATCAATCATGTATATCTCGTTATCGTGACATTTACAAGCAACTGACCTCACGACCTTCGACCAAAAACTTATCTCTTACTTTATGTTGCTAAAAAGTAAATAAATTGAAATATATATATATATTGTAACTTCAAGTGAAGAAAGCGATTTTGAACTTATTCATTACAGGGCTTTGGATTACGACGAGTAGCAATGAATTATGTATGTGCATTTTGAAAACTTATCCGTGTATTCAATGAGAAACTATATGTTTTTAAAATGTTTCCATGTGTAATATTTAACTATATTTATTTTGTTATGGAAGTATTCTTACATGAATTTCTCTCTCTCGTAAATAATTGGCATATTTTATAAATACGACTTTTTTTATGTGGACCCTATCCACCGCATAAAAGTTTTTTGTAGTATTTCCAAGAATTAGTTTGTCAATGTAAGAATTCATGAAATTCTTGAATATTTTTCATGCCTTTAATTTTATGCGGTCCCTATCTACCGCACAAAAATAGGTTCAACTGCATAGTTATTTTTTTTTCCATTTTTCATCAATCTAAAAGTCTTTGGAGCTGAAACGTCCTCCCGTTGGTGTGGTGTGGTAGTTAGGAGAGGGGGTGCCAGCTCAGGTGTCGTCCACGTCAATTGACCATGGTTCAAAATTACGTGGTTCGTCGCCAAAAGCCCTCGTGTAGCTGAACAGTGCGACGTTAATATTCAATCAATCAATCAATCTAAAATTTTTGGAAGGCACAATTATATAATGAAACATGAGCAGTTTATTTTTTTTATAAATTAAACAGAAAAAAGAACATATTTTCCCTTAAAAGCATATGCAATATTCAAATGTATTTCACTTGGGGAGTTAGAAATGTATTCCATTTTTATTTTCTCTTAAATTTTGCTTTAGTTGATTCAAGTAAAAAATACTCAAAAAAATTTAAAAAAACACTCAACAATACTAACATAATTATTCAGAACTATTCCTTTTACAGAAATAACCATTTCTAATACAAATATCTAAGATTTCAAATAAACTATTCCTGGAATTCTCCAAAACTATATCTTACAATAAAAAACTTTTAAATAAAACACTTGTGTTAATGGAATTTTTACTAAACAAGTAATTTTAAAAAAATTCAGTCAATTCCTACGTAGGTCAACAAAGTTTTATTTTAGTTACTTTTTTATTAAATAATTACAACAATATATATATATATATATATATATATATATATATATATATATATCTATTCATATGACAGAATCAATATTAAGTGGCAAAACAGAAAGTGATTTTCCTTGCAATTTTTTAATTTTCCTTTCTATATAGGGTGTTAGACTATTTTTTGTTACTATTTATTAATTAATTTAATTATTCCAATAAAATAGGACTATTGTACTGCTATTTTTGTTTGTTGCTGTTTATTTTTTCATAAATCCTATTCTCGGAAATTAGGCTATCCCAAGTAGGATTCGAATTCATAACCTTTGGATTAGAAGTCTAACGCGCGCGATATCCATTGCGTTACAGGGATACAAAGAGCGATTTTCTTTTTTATATATGCTGTTGAATTATTATTTTTGTTTGTTACTATTTATTCATTAAGTTTAACTAATGAGTTAATATTTGAAAAATATTAACATCAAGTGTCATCCACTACAAGTTTAAAAAAATGTATTTGAACTTGAATGGATGAATAGAAAGTATATTTTATTATTGTTTGAAATTTTAACTATATATATATATATAATCTTTCTGTGCGTGTGTATGTGACTTAACTCCTCCTAAACGGCTGGGCCGATTTTGATGAAATTTTTTTTGTGGGTTCAAGTGGATTCCAGAATGGTTTAGATTCACAATTCGGTCCGATATCGCAATTAGTTAAAAATATATTAATTAAAAACATTAAAAACATTCAACTCAATATTCACCTGCATTGTTGTAACAACGTTATTGTTATAAAAATGACGTAAGTTGGCGTCGAAAATCGATTTTCAACCAAACTGGCGAAACCGGGTCTTCATAGTTACAAAAACGCAGACGAATCATGCTTTTTAGCGTTTTTAATTAATATCTTTTCAAATAATCTTTATATATACAATTCTTCAATGCGTGTGTATGTGACTGAGCTCCTCCTAAACGGCTGAACCAATTTTGAGGCCATTTTTTGCGTGGGTTCAAGTGGATTCGAGTATGGTTTAGATTCACAATTCGGTTCAATATCACAATTAATTAAGAAGATATTAGTTTAAAACCTTAAAACGCATAATTGTTTTACTCCTGTGTGCTGTTTGTTCTGCTAATGCGCGGCAAGAAAAAAAAAAGAATTGTACATTCAATGGCATTACGATAAATTTATTTTTTGTGCATTAAAAAATATACCTGTTATGAGAATAGCTCGAGCTTTATCAAGTTCAAGTTTCTATTCAGAATAGCTTCTATATTCAACTTAGTTCAGAGTAAATACTTATTCACGCGCAATCGATAGGTCGAATTATGGTACATGTGATGATGTCAGGTACTGTAATAACTTGCTTTATAAAAAATTTCATCAAATCGGTCAAGATTGTTACAACATTCAAAAAATTTAACTTTTGGATTTAAGACGTGTGTACAGGACAACGTCTGTCGGGACCGCTAGCGTGTATATATATATAATGACAGAGAGAGGGAGAGATCGTAAAATCCGGCGTATAACGCGCACTCTGAACAAAAAAAATGAGATCGAAATATAAGGGTCCGTGTTATAACGCCGGGTCTTGGCGCAGCTTGACCAAATTTGGCCCTTGCGCCATTAAAATTCACAATCATCATCGTTATAACGCCGGGTATAAGAAGATAGCTTTAAAAATAAAACGAGATGAGCATTAAAAAAATTTACTTTTAAACATATCGAAATACTGTTTATTTAAAATAAATGATATACCTTATGAACTAAAAGAGTTCTAGAGTTTTAGAAATATACTATTATTTCAAAAGTCTAGCTTAATATCTCGAATAAATGACTTCAAAACATAAGAACGTTGTATACTAAAATTTCAGATTTATTCTTAAAAAGCGGGGTGCGTGCGCGTTATACGGCGAACATACCTGAAAATTAAAAAATGCAGCTTGAAAGTATGAGTGCGTGTTTTACGCCGGATTTTACGGTATATAGGGAGAGTGAACTTAATAGTAGGAATTGAAAAAGCACAAAAAAGTCAATACAATGATTTGAGGAAATATTAGTCCTTTTTTTAAAGGAGTAACATACAATATTAATAACACATATAATATTAAAATCTCAATGAATTCATTTAAAATTAACATCGATTATTTTAAATGAATTTATTGAGATTTTAATATTTCTTTCAAATCTGTTTTTCAGCGCAATGATCGCAGTAGGATTTTTGGTATTCATCTGCTTAGCAATTCCAGCTAGCTCATTTCAAATGAATAAAACAAACAACATAACATCCTCCCGTCCAACTTTAAGAGAACAAGCATCGGATACTTACAAGACAACCTGTGTGAGGTTACAACTTCTGGCAAATTGGATGTCAGTACTGTTCAAACTCCTGAGTGCCTGGACAGATACTACAACTAAAGCTATGAAAGAAAACATTAAACTGGAAGTTAAAGGTACACTTTTATTAAGAGATTTCTCTCTATGTATATAGTTTTTGGTGATGATGTAATAATTTTTTTTATACATAAGGTATAGTTAGTAAAAGGGGATCGTAAAAAATTGAATTTAACTGAAGAGGAGCACCACACAAAAAAAGGATTTGCCTAGATGTATCCTCCCCTAACGTCCAGAGCTTTATCGAAAAATCTGCATGGCCGCGGTAGCCAAGTGGTCAAGGTATCGGATCGTGGCTGGCCTTGTCACGAGTTCGAGCCCAGTACCACTAAGGACCTGCCGTGTAGGGCAGCGATGCACGTTAAATCTGTCGAGAGCTTAAACATCCTCCCGTTGATGTGATGTGGTAGTTAGGAAAGGGGGTTGCCAGCTAAGGTGTCGTCCACGTCACTTGACCATGGTTCAAAATTACATGATCGTCACCAAAAGCCCTCGTGTAGCTGAACAGTGCGACGTTAATATTCACTCACTCGAAAAATCTGCTTACGTCATAGATCGTGATATTATAGATTTCTTCAGAAATTTCCAGAAGCATCCATGTGGTCACCAATTCGTCGACAATGATGCCAACTCGGCTGTGTCACCAATATTTCACCATATTTCATTGAAACGCCATTATACTGTAAGGGTCAGCGTTGCCTGCGAATATGACAATTTTTATCGTAAAATAAATACAATAGAAAATAAATATTGACGTATTAAACATCCAGATATAAATTATTTACACTATTTTAAGAGGAAACAATAATTACACAAGAAGATAAAATATTAATTACGAAAAATATGCTCTCTATATAAACATTTTTCTTGGTTATATAATAAATTTATACACATAGTATAAGTAAAAATGGGACGTCAAAAGTTGAATTTAACTGAAAGTTAGCCCCAAGAACGAATTTAGAACTACATAATACATGTAATTTAGTTTTACAATTTGAGCAATGAGTATGAACTGTGTGTTGTATAATTTGTGCAATGGGGTTTGTTCCACCGTTAAGTGGACATGAGGTACACTTCCAGTAAGATATTGAAACAATATTTAATATTTTTTTTCTAATAAGATTACCTGGAGCATCTTTAAATAATCTTTTTAAAAATTGAAGTTAAATTTTACGGATTTAAGTGAAAGTTTGTCTATTTTTATCTACTTTTATTTGAGTAGATATATACTATTTAAAATGAAAAATCAAATATTTATAATGGCTTGATCATTTTTCATTTTTGATGGTACAATCAGGTATAGAACTGCTATAAAAAAATGTTTCGATACTTATGGTTTTTTAATCAGAGTGGTCGTGGACCCGTGGCCGACGTGTCATGAGTTCCAGTTCCAGTTCCACTGAAGACCTGTCCTGTAAAGGAGCTGATACACGCGTTAAATCTGTCGTGGCTCAAAGTCCTCATGTTGGGGTGAAATAAAAGTTAGAGTTGGGTACCAGCTAAGTGACATCCTCGTCCCTTGACAGAGGTCCATGATTATAAGGTTCGTTGCCAATAGTCCTCGTGTTGCTTCTTAATGGGACATTAACAATCAATTAAGCAAACTATTTATGAGGAGTAGCTTCGAATCCTAATATCGCTAAAAACCAAACATTTTTCAATTTAAAATTATGTTCAGAGTTTAGGTTTCTTTAACGTTAGAAAAACTATCATAAATATATATATATATATATATATATATATATATATATATATATTGAGAGTAATATTTTAAAGGTAAAGAAGAAAAATTATATAAAAGAAAGGACATTTATATGTCCCTTCATCAATTAGTGAGGTTGTTTAAATAACGAAATACACTTATAAACAAATACGTATATTTGTGTAGGAAGAAAAATTTGAGTGAAATGAATTTTCTGATTTACATATGAACTCCTTCTAAGTTTGTACCGGTGTGTGTCAAAATATAGGTTCTTCGACATCAATGTTAAATAACCGGACTTATATATATATATATATATATATATATATATATATATATATATATAAAATTCTTTCCATAGTAAAACTTGATACGCAATGAAATCTTAATCTGCACTGAGCATGAATGAATCCTTTTTATATGAATTTTTTTTTTATTGTGCAATACCGGACCAAAAGCTCAATGCCGGTATTCGGTATTTCTTAGATCGTGATACCGGTTTTTATACCGGTATCAGAAATTTTAGAAAAACACAGCTGTTTCTTTGTTTTGTTTGTCAGTTTTATTAGAGAGTGTAAATAACACAAACAATTTGTAACTTATAAATTATAACAGTAAATAAAGAATCGCAAAAAAGTAAGGGAACATCTCATTTATTTAAATCATAAAAAGTGTAAATATCACTATTCAATTTGTGGTACTATTATAAATTTTTGAAATGTGATCGTAAAAAACATAATGCATCAATTGTACTGTCATTAAGCCTGGAACGTAATTTTGTGCAAAAATTACCTGCTGTCGAAAACGCTCTTTCGGCATCTACGTTAGTTGGAAATGCGCGTTATAATTTTTCCAAGTATTTATCACTAAATCTCTCATCTTTTGAAATAAATCGATTTCACTTCGGATGGTTTTTGGATATAGCTAATCTCTCTGCATTACATTTTGTTTGTGGAAACTTTTTTAGCTATCTCTAATTCTAATTTTTGTTCATCAAACGATTATTTTTCACTATCGACATTAGTGTCATCATCATCTTCGATAACTGTACCGAATTCTTCCGAATGTTAATACTTTTGAGGTAAAAAAAAATTAAGAAAATTTACTATAAACTTGATTAAATTTGAATTAGTCCCTTTTCTTCGTTTTCATTTTCAGTTTTAAAATCATTATAAGTATGATATGCAAATACAATATGAATAACGAAGACACCAATTTAAAAACTTCGAAATATTACGCACTTTCTTCACAACTACAACCTTGTTTTCACAAATACGAATTTAAGACTACAAATCCTGCGCGTGTGCAGTATCGCTCTGAGCTGTAATTGAATATATTTGTCCCGCCTCCTTGGATGATTCACATATTTTATCACTTCTTGATTGTACGATGCAACTTTATATTCACAGTCTAATTTCGCACGTTAGGGAGATAGATATAAAAACAAAAACTATTTTGCTATGTTGACGATCCCTGAACATATAGAGGAGACAGTTTAAAACATTTCTCTAGTAAATACCGAAAAACCGGTATTTTAACTTGTGAATACCGGTATTACAAAATTATGCAAATAGGTCAAAATGCCGGTATTCGCGGTATCCTGGTATTGCAAACCCTAATATGAATTAATCAAATTTTGTGAGCCAATCTAAATTTTCATTCTCCAATTTTAAGAGATGTTTCTACTAAAGGGTGCTTTTTTTAGAGGTATAGAACTTTAAATTGCAATAAAACAACGATGTGTTATTCGATTGACATGAATTTTTTTATTCCAAATATAATCTTGTGGCATTACATTTTAAATATGATTTCTGGCATATGACTGCCACGGCTGACTCGGATGTAGTCCAATCTGGACGTCCAGGTTTCGATGACTTTTCCCAACATTTGTGGCCGTATATCGGCAATAACACGGCGAATGTTGTCTTCCAAATAGTCAAGCGTTTGTGGCTTATCCGCATAGACCAATGACTTTACATAGCCCCACAAAAAATAGTCTAGCGGTGTTAAATCACAAGATCTTGGAGGCCAATTCACAGGTCCAAAACGTGAAATTAGGCGGTCACCAAACGTGTCTTTCAATAAATCGATTGTGGCACGAGCTGTGTGACATGTTGCGCCGTCTTGTTGGAACCACAGCTCCTGGACATCATGATTGTTCAATTCAGGAATGAAAAAGTTAGTAATCATGGCTCTATACCGATCACCATTGACTGTAACGTTGTGGCCTTCATCGTTTTTGAAGAAGGATTCCACCAGCCCATAAAGCGCAACAAACAGTCAGTTTTTCTGGATGTAACGGTGTTTCGACATACACTTGTGGATTAGCTTCACTCCAAATGCGGCAGTTTTGTTTGTTGACGTAGCCATTCAACCAGAAGTGCGCTTCATCGCTAAACAAAATTCGCTTATGAAAATCGGGAACAACGGCAATCTCGTTTTGGGCCCATTCGACGAATCTACGTCTTGCTTGATCATATTTAAAATGTAATGCCACAAGATTATCTTTCGAATAAAAAAAATTCATGTCAATCGAATAATACATCGTTGCTTTATTGCAATTTAAAGTTCTATATCTCTTAAAAAAACACCCTATACATAGACACATTTTCCTAATCGACATTTATGAAGTGTTATATAAGTAAAGGTCACACTTCATATAGTTAACGATTTGTGCACCCTTAAGAGGACTTGGTACCCCAAAAATGACCAATCTATCGTTTATTTATTTATTTTTATTTAATCTTATTCTTTGCATTTTTATCTTTCGATTGATATATCATTTGTGCAAGTCGGAAAGTTAGATTGATTGATTGAATATTAACGTCGCACTGTTCAGCTACACGAGGGCTTTTGGCGACGGACCACGTAATTTTGAACCATGGTCAAGTGACGTGGACGACACCTGAGCTGGCACCCCCCTCTCCTAACTACAACACCACACCAACAGGAGGACGTTTCAGCTCTCGACAGATTTAACGTGCATCGCTGCCCTACACGGCGGGTCTTAAGTGGTACTGGGCTCGAACCCGTGACAAAGCAAGCCACGGTCCGATACCTATACCTCTCGGCTACCGCGGCCGCCTCGGAAAGTTATAAATTGAATTAAACTTCATATGAAAACAAATTAGGCAATTCGGCCGCGCCCCCTTTATAAAGAGAAATAATAGCTATAAAAAAAGAATGTGTAATATATAAAGCACAGAATATTTCTGAGGCAATACAATAATGCAATTTTTCTTCTTTTGTGGAATGTGTGCATGTAAAATTTTTGAATTAAGGCATTTTATATTAATTTCATAATTTTAGTTCTTATTCCTGATGTGTTTTTCATACAAATGTAATACTTCAATATTATGTGAAGCAAAAACCTAAACTTTCTGTCATGACAGAAAAAAAAAATTTAACATTTTTCTTGAATTTTCTTGTGCAATTAATACCTTCTTAAAATTGATCATTTATAAAAATGCATGTGTTGAAAAAATACGAAAATGCAATTATTTTAAAGAAAAATATATAACTAATATCTTTTAAAGTGGTGTTTTAAGTTTATTTAAGCTTATTATAATTTTTTTTCACAATTATTTACTTTAAAGTAGTTTTTCTCAGTTTGTTTTTCGAAACATTAGTGCATTCAAAATACTACTCCTTCCACAACTATTTACCAATCACTTCCACTTTTTTCCTGTGTGTTGCATATTAAGCATGTAGCAAAATTAGGGATCCATTTTGCTGCAAACTGAATACTTTTTTTTAAAAAAAATTTTAATATTTTAAAAAATAAAATATTGGCTTTTTCGTTGATTTTTAGCATGTACATATCAACATTTTATTTTTTTTCTGAAAAACGAATCAAGTTATTGTAAAATCGATCCCTAAAGTTTATAACATCCATAAGAATATTACAAAAATATTTCAGGTCAAAAAATTAATAATTACAGAAAGAGTAGAATTTTAAAATTTTCCAAATTTTCTTCAAAAAATTTAAATTGTTAAAAAATGTGAATAATATATGTGAAAAATTTTATCTCGTATCATTATCTTGAAAAGAAACATTATATAAAATGTAATTTTTAAATACATAAAAAAGAAAGTAGTTCAGAGGGTATCAAGTTCTCTTAACAGGGAAAAACTTCAGGCCTATACAGCATTTTATCAACAGTTATAATTTTTTAAATAAAAATTACACTAATTCTATAGCTAATTATGTAGCTCATTTACCCAATTATGCAAATGTGAATTTCAAATTCGACTCCTTTTGCTGAAAATTGATTAAACAAACATTCGGTGTCCAATTCACTAGAAATATATTACTTAATATTCTTCAAGTCATTTCTACCAGTAAATCATTGCATTAAGACATATGGATTTTTAAAAATAATATGGATTTTTAAAAATTAAACGAAATTTTAACTAGAGAAAAGTCTACTATCAACTTCTAATTGTGAAACTAATATTTTCTACAAGATACTTTTACAAAAAATTAGGAGGTCCTGAACGTTAAATTTAATAAGACTTCAGAATTTTTGCGTTACTTCAAAATTCTTAAAAGCTTTCTTTTATACGAGCATAAATGATTTGGAGAACAAAACCAATTCACTTATTCATCATTTGTTAACTAAATTCGAAATCTCTAGTACATGCTTATTGGAGAGATCTGATACGGAAGCTAGTGGGCCCGAACTAGTGATCGTTACTGTTTCTGTCGAGGGAAACTTAAGGCTTGTCGTGTAGACGGACTGTTAAAATGTAGAGGCTCTTAGTTCTCACGTCGGCTTTGTTATTGAAGTTCGGAGGACCAATTCAAGTATTTTCATCAATTTACCATGTCTTAAATCTACTAGATCCGTCGCCAATAGCCCTCGTGTTGCTTAGAAGCTTGACTTTAATGATCAATCTGTTTCGACGTTAACCATATAGAATAAAAATTTAAGAGCAATTTTTACTATGTGTTAGCTACACTCACTTCCAAAAGTTAAGCACGAAGCGGTAAAATGGACAAGGGCTGCTTTGATTGATACGAAATGCTGCAAGTAAGTAGCTTTGTTTATTCATGACACAAAACAAAGAATTACAAAGATAAAGAAACATATTGATTTCTTCATAAATTATAAGATGACATTATATTTTCTTCATTAACAAAATGGCGTTTAAATTCAAGACAAATAACAAAAACTGACATTAATAGGGTATAGGAGCCCCCTCACCTTCATACAAAGTGTGATCATGCTTGTTACAAAGTAATCAACCTCTACGGAATACAGTAATTATCATTCCTCCTGTAAAGCAGTTTCTAAATAGTATCTGGAGGTGGGAATCGCGTCTACATACAAGGACGGCCGAGGACATCCTTAAATTTTTCATTCGGATTAAGATCCAGCGAGTAAGCCGGTCGCTCCATACCCGCAATCCTCTCACACTCCAGAAAGTCGTCAACGATGGCAGCTCCATGGGTACGCGCATTATCGCCTATTTAAACGAATGAAAGGTCAATTGTGCTGCAGCGTACAGTCAGTTTCACAGTGAGGCTTAGGACTTTATCTCGATATCGCACAGCCGTCACATAACCGTGTCTGTAGATGTGCAGGTCGGTGCGATATCACAATGAAATCCCTGTCCAGACCATGATGCTTCCACCACCGAATGCATGATGTTCGGTGATGTTCTTGCGCCATTTACGTGTGCATTGTTCTCTCTAGACCCTTACACACTTATCATTGCGTTGTAGGGCAAATCTGGGCTCGTCTGTGAACCTAACGTTGCCTCAATCAAACACAATCCAAGACATGTGCTGGCGACACAACTTTAATCGTGCCTCTTTGGATATCACGGATAAAGGAACACAAAGTCGTTGTACCCGGGCGTACAGACCACTCAAGTGTAGCCTTCGACGAACAGTAGTGGCAGATATCGTCTTACCAAAGGCAGCTGCAACCATAGATGTCACAAGTGTGGAGTTAAATCTTCTATTCTGCTTGTCTCTAACAGTAAAATATCTATCTTTCCGGGGATCGTTACCCTTGGACGACTAACTGAAGGTCTTCGGACAACTGTTTGGCTTTTTTTGGAATTGTGCAACGACGAAATGATGAACTCCAAAGGAACGAGCAACATCTTTGATAGACTGTCTTGCTTCCATGTGTCCAGCCCACCAGCGCTCAGTCTTCCATTCGTCTACTGGAACCCACAGAAACACGACCAGCTTGAAAATAAATCATATGAATCGCTCTAAATACCTTTCATCAGCACTTGCACATGTAACTCCCGTAACCCTTCTTATACAATTGACTGGTTTGCATATTTCTGGAAGCGAAACGGTGAGCGGTTGTTACCTAACGTATTTTCATACTTCCTTCAAACTTAGCGGCAAATTTCGGGTGTCTTTAATTTTGATTGGCTTACGGAAATTAATATTTTCTTCTCCGTGCTTAACTTTTGGAAGTAAATTTATAAATCACCTATTCCAACTCAATTTTACTTAACTGAATTATTTTTCAGAAGCTCGAAGTATTCCTCCTTTACCAGAGAGACCAAATGCTGGTTCCTTACGTTCAGAATGTTCTTTGAAAAATTTTCAAGTTACTCTAAGAACTTACATTCATTTCCAAGCGCAACTTATGCAACTTAAAACTATTCTTGGAAAACGTGTTCTGAAAACAAGTAAAGCGAAGCTAGACGATACAACTGTTTCTCTGCAGGTACCTCTATAGTTTCTTTCAGAAAATATTTTTATTAAAAACTGATTGATAAGTATATTTCAAGATTGAGCATCGTGTGCCATTTGAGCTCTTTCTAAGGAGACAGTTTCGTGAAAATGGACTAACATTTGTCCCTTTACAAAATTACTTAAATCCCTCTTTACTAGAATTATTTTATACTTATTACATTTTAACAAAACTATCCGTACTATTTTTATTAAGTAAGCCATTTGAAATATGACAAATATAACTGCATGTGTATGGAATTGGGAAGGAGCAATATTTCGATAACAACCGAGTTATTCCTTTTTTAAGCTTTCAATTATAGTTTGATCAAGGGACAAGAGTTCTTGAATTTGCATTTTTATCGCATATTCTTTAAATTACTATTCAAGTGGATGTAATAATAAACTTGCAAAAGATAATCTAACTATATACACAAAAACTCTGTTCTAAATATTATAAAATAAAATACTCAGTACAGATAATATCGTAACTCGAGAACAAACAAATATGAAATGAAATTTAAATGATCGACATGGCGAATTTAGAAAAAAAATTACAAACTTGGAAACGATTTCGTTATGTTAATATCAAAATTATGCAAGAACAAAACTTTTAGTTGTGTTTGTAAAAACAGAGAGAAAGAGTTATTATGAATTGTATGGATAGCATTATATTGAAACTACAATTACTTTTATCAATAGAATTATATATATAACGACACTTAAAAATAACGATTAATGTTTTTTAAAAAATCAAAGCACATCAGTACTTGATCAATAGGAAATTTCAGTTTCGTAGCGATGAGTTTTCCTAATTATCGTGAATTTTCATTTTAAATAATGGTAAAATTTCAATCGCCCACAAACACGAGATCATTTTTCATACAAACACATACATTTTTCATATTTCTTTTTAAATCATACTTCGAAGATGTCTGCTGTTACTGTGTCAAATTTTATATTCAGAAAACACTCATAAACAGGGACGTCTTAAGACTTCTTGGGGCCCCTGGGCCACTACACAAATGCAGGCCCCCCATATCACCCTTAAATTAGACAGTACATAGCATACGTTGTCAAATACTTGTACAAACAACAACCCGAAACAAATAAATGTGCATGACTTACAATCGCACAGACCAGTTTGACCAACTGCCACCTTTTGACTGAAGAAGTAACGCTGGTGTATGATGGTAGGCCTACGCCTATACATAGACGATGGTCATCACATGAAGCTAGTTGACATTTCGTCCGAAATTCCCAGTTTTTCGGAGAATACAACCGGAAAAAAACATTTGATCGTTGAAATTATTCGAATCGTTAACTTATTAAGGCTGAGTTGAGAACGAGACGAGGCCCACATTGTGGTCGAGGCCCTGGGCCTTGATGGCCCATGCCTTAAGACGTCCCTGCTCATAAAGGTGCATATTTCTTAAATTATTTTTGACGCAAGGGCTCAAAATTTTATAAGAGATGCCATTGTTTTAATATGCAAGTAAAACTATGGCTTATACGTGTTTTAATTTTAGACACTGAACCTCAGCCACATGATGTAGCCTCTTTTTTTATTATTATTGCTGTATTTTTAACAATTTCCAAATTTTGGTTATCAGGACTTGTACAATTTACTTACTAGATGTATAAAGTAGTTAAATCAGAGTTAATGGCTTCTATTCTCTCCTGATACTTGATACTAGTACTGTTTATTCTGCTCCTGCCGATGTGGTCAAAATCATCAGCGATACTTCCTCAATAGTTTCTAGATCTGACTCTCTTGCGGTGATTCCTTCTTAATTAGCAAGAGTAAAAAAGTTTGCATTTTAACTCGGAATATAAAGGGTGTTTTTTTTAGAGGTATAAAACTTTAAATTGCAATAAAACAACGATGTATTATTCGATTGACATGAATTTTTTTTATTCGAAAGGTAATCTTGGGGCATTGCATTTTAAATATGATCAAGCAAGGCGTAGATTCATCGAATGGGCCCAAAACGAGATTGCCGTTGTTCCCGATTTTCATAAGCGAATTTTGTTTAGCGATGAAGCGCACTTCTGGTTGAATGGCTACGTCAACAAACAAAACTGCCGCGTTTGGAGTGAAACTAATCCACAAGTGTATGTCGAAACACCGTTACATCCAGAAAAACTGACTGTTTGTTGCGCTTTATAGGCTGGTGGAATCCTTCAAAAACGATGAAGGCCACAACGTTACAGTCAATGGTGATCGGTATAGAGCCATGATTACTAACTTTTTCATTCCTGAATTGAACAATCATGATGTCCAGGAGCTGTGGTTCCAACAAGACGGCGCAACATGTCACACAGCTCGAGCCACAATCGATTTATTGAAAGACACGTTTGGTGATCGCCTAATTTCACGTTTTGGACCTGAGAATTGGCCTCCAAGATCTTGTGATTGAACACCGCTAGACTTTTCTGTGGGGCTATGTAAAGTCATTGGTCTATGCGGATAAGCCATAAACGCTTGACTATTTGGAAGACAACATTCGCCGTGTTATTGCCGATATACGGCCACAAATGTTGGAAAAAGTCATCGAAAATTGGACATCCAGATTGGACTACATCCGAGCCAGCCGTGGCAGTCATATGCCAGAAATCATATTTAAAATGTAATGCCAGAAGATTATCTTTCGAATAAAAAAAATTCATGTCAATCGAATAATACATCGTTGTTTTATTGCAATTTAAAGTCCTATACCTCTGAAAAAACACCCTTTATTTTTTCCTACAACTCTGATTTTAAGTGAGTTGCAAAAAGCTCTTTCTCAAGAGCTCAGCACTACCTCAGATCCTTGCAGAATTTCCAATCATATACTACGTCACTAAATTCCAAACTCTATTTTAAACATTATTTATCTATTCAACAGAATCTTGAATAAAAATAAATTTTCTTCTTGGGCAGAAGCTATTGTAATCCAAATCTTAAAAACGAGAAAGGATGCTAATAACCCTTTGAGTTATCCCTCCATTGCTCTAACGAGCTGTCTTTCTAACACTTTTGAGAGAATGGTTAATACTTGTCTCATTTGTCCACTGGAATTAAGCGATTATACTGCGTGTCATCAAGATTGGCATCCGTGAGGGACGCTTCACTCTAGATAACATAATTTTTCTTGAGATAAGTCGCACTCATTTTTTGCGGAAACAATATCTCGTTTTCCATCTTTTTAACAATGAGAAGGCCTATGACAATACATGGGGCCACAGGATTCTCTGTTCTTTGAATGATTTTGTTTTAAGAGTTAAGTTACCTCGTTTTTTACAAGATTTTTAACGAGCCGAGTTTTTAGAGTTCGTGTAGGATCTGTTTTATGTGACATTTTATCCCATTCAGAAAGTGTCCCACAAGAAAGTATTTTGATTGTAACATTGCCTTTATGCATTTTCAAAATACTTTCTGTCCTTCCCACATCAGCTTAGAGCACTTTGCATGTGGAGGACCTTCAAATTTCTTGGTTCTGATACGCGTGTTATAGAAAAAAAGCATTAATAAACCACTGTTAACAGCATTGTTGCTTGGTGTGATAGAAATGATGGATAGCCTGAAACACTTTGAAGACACTAGTCATCCTAGTTCAGGTTTTAATTATTTAAGAAAGTGAAGGTGTTAATGTGTGTGTGTGTGTGTGTGTATATATATATATATATATTATTTTGTGGGTTTCCTAGTCATAATGGAATTTCTGGCAAAGATCGTGCAGATTTTGCTGCAAAATTAGCAATTCCCCCACCATGTATAGGCTGTTCTATTTCACAACACCCAGTTTTGCAATAAGAACAACATCAGATCTATTTGGCAAAGTATGTGGAATCTTTACAAGTCAACAACAAGCTTCATTCCGTTAAACCCTCTCTTGGTGTATGGCCTGTGACTCCTCTCCGTATAAATTATATCAAACTGTCTCTTTTGCAAAGTGACACTCCAGGTTTACACACAAACATCTTGTATACTCCGATTTGCAATGTGTGCCGAATTTCAAATTCAATTCTCCATGTTTTAATCTCTTGTTCTGATTTAAGAAAGGAAGAATTAAGTATTTTAATCGATATCTATTTTAGCTTTGATTGATTTAATTGGGTAAACCATATACCAATTTTTAAAATAAATTAATTTCTTTAATCATTTAACTTTTATACGAAAGCTTGGTTATTGTTACGCACGTTCTTATGTATGTTTTAAATTTACTTATTTGTTAAACCTTTTTTTATATTACATTAAATGTGCGGCTTATCCATGCCTGGACTTTGCGCGACATAAAACTATTAAAAACTAATTCTTTTTCCTAAATCTACATTGCAAAAGTAATCATTGCTTAATATAATCATATATTTTTACCCTTAAAAATTTCTCACATTTTTTAAAGATTTCTCAAGAAGTTATTTTGAAGTTAATAAAAAATTTGTTGACTTTGTTAATGTAAGACAAGTAACTTTATACAGAATTATGTGATGTAATATTTTCTATTATATTTTACAGCGCAAAATCGGAAACCTGGATACTTTAAATAAAACTGCGATGGAAATGTTTGAGAAACTGAAACAAAGTAGCCAAAGTTTGATTCCCCAAGGAAACGAAGGAAACTCGCGAATCTTATCGGTTATCAAAGAGAAGCAACGAATGCCTAGTTATTTTCAAGAAAGAAAAACCAAAATTTTAAAACAGATGCAAGAAATAACAAAGCATACCCAACATTTGAAGCAATCTGATTATTTTAAAAATTTAGGAAATGCCTTAGATGGAATATTTACGTAACTTTTTTTATTTTTATCTCCATTGATCAAGCAATTATAAAGTTTTTAAATATCTAATAAAGAGTATGTGTTTATATCATACATTAATCCAGAACATTAAATTAAAAAACGAATTTCATTTCCGACTAATTGGAGAGTGTAACAGCAGATACATTAATACAAAAAAAATTAGAAAAAATTTTAGTTTTTGGAAGCTGATTCTCTTAACTCATTGAAGACCGTATACAGTGAAAAGTATATCAGCCTGAATTCCCGTACAAATTTTGAAATGTAACATAAAAACCCATTTTGGAAAGTATGATTTAAAAAGTATTGTTTACAGAAACAGATGGCAAATCTGCAAATGATACGAATTTCCGTCATCCGATGGCAACAGTTGAAAAATAAGAGATCCTATCTCTCGTCTTCAAAATATTAACAAACCCTGAAAAATTGATGAATAATTATTTAACAATGTTTTGGATACGATATAAAAAAAATCATAATATTTTGAGAGGAAAACGTGTATTCTGAACTTATTATCACAGCACCCCTTTTTATTCCTCGAATATTTTCTTCCAATTCCAGTTATTTAAATAAGAATCCAAAGGAACAAATATTGCCCAAATATACTTAAATTATGTCCAAGAGATATGTAAAAGCCCATTTAATTTATAACATAATACACACAATGAATTAGAAAAACCCAAGATCGATATTATATATATTTTTTTAATTTATTTATTTGCAAAACTCCTCATGCTCCACATTTCATAACATGATGCTTACAGACGTAAGTGTAAACAAAATTATATCATAAAAAAAAACAAATTTGGAGGAGGGGGGAGAAAAAAAACATTTAAGACAAAAACATAAAATAAAAAGCAAGAGTGGAAATGCACAAATATAAATAAGAGATACCAATAAAACTTTAAAACTCTTTAAGACATTTAGGCTTTCAGTACATTTGACTAAGACAAAACAGGTGGCCAGGAAACACCTAAAAGTTTCAACTCCTTTTTTAAAATTTTCTCTTTTTCAGAAATATAGTTTACAATACAACAATACATGTTCCCCAGTTCAGCATCCTGACCACAAGAACAAATATCACTACAAATTAAATTAAATGTAGATAAATAGCTATTAAAATTGCCATGTCCTGCTAGAATCTGGGATAACTTGAAATCAGTAACAAATTTCTTACATTTAAGCCGTTGATAAATGGTCGGAGAAAACATTTTAGTCCACAAAGCTTTAGGTGAGCCCAGAATTCGGTGTTCCAGGAAGAAACAGTTCTTTCCCAAGCTAAATGCTTCCAGTGGAACAATGGCAGAGACATCTAAAGGTTCATATCTTGGCAAGTTGCCTCTTTGGCCAACTGATCCGCTCTATCATTGCCGAGATTTCCGCTATGGCCCCGAACATAAGAAAAGTGGATGTCACAGTCTAGGTAGTACAGAATAGACTGAACCTCTACAACAAGTTTTTCTGTAGAGTTAACGTTGAGCAAACAATGGAGTGAAGAGTCAGTGCAGATAAGAAAATTGAGCGTTCCACCCTGTCGGAGAGAATCCTGAATCAATTTCACGGCAAGATTAATGCAGAGTAGTTCAGCTTGAAAAACAGAGCATTCATCTCTTAATCGATGCTGAAAGTAACATTTTCAACACTTTCCTCGTAAATAATGCTGGCAAGACCAACCCTTTCATTCAATTTACTCCCATCTGTGAAACAAACAGTTTTATATTCTTGAAAGACTTCATTTGTATATATCACAAGAGTGATGGGTTTTCTGCATGAAGGGTGTGGCATTAATGAAATTGGAATCATCCCATCCAGCGTGCCAAGGCTGGTACTCAAATAGTTTTGCCGAACATCAAGATTGTTCAGAATAACCAAGTTAATAGGCGGTATACCAGAAATAGCAAACACTGTTTCATAACTAATATTTTTGTATCCTTTAATGACACGAAGTAAAAACCTGCGTTGCGTTCTTCTAATAAGTCTACTATTAATTTCCTTACTTAATGTCCCCAAGCTTTCGATGCATAAGATATGAGAGGTACTATTCCCTGCTTATAAATCAACTGAAGAACATCATTTTTTACTCCAAAAGTATTGTTTGAAATTC
The DNA here is from genome assembly GCA_019973935.1 of Trichonephila clavipes. Lineage (NCBI taxonomy): Eukaryota > Metazoa > Arthropoda > Arachnida > Araneae > Nephilidae > Trichonephila > Trichonephila clavipes. Next base: position 149,102 of record BMAU01020335.1, on the reverse strand, counting down.
TTAACAGTCCAAGAAGAATTTTTTCACTTTTACTAGAAACATGAGAGATATGCTCCTTCCACTGCATTTTGTTATCAACAATTATGCCCAAATACTTAATCTTGTGCACTTTAATTATTACACCTCCAAGCTTTAAATTGATTCTTTGATCTACTGTCGATTTCTTATAAATCTTCATTACTTTTGTTTTAAGTGGATTACTTATATAGCTCTGACCAATCAAAAATATTATGAAGAATGTTTTGTGACAAAGTGCAGACATCCTGAAAGTGTTTACATTGAACAATAAGAAGTGCATAATCTGCAAAAGCTATTTTATGACAATTCTGGAACTTTGAGATATTGCAAAGAAGATCGTTCACAATTAAATTCCACAGAAAGGTCCCCTCACTGACCCTTGTGGGCATCCTTTTTCAAAACACGATTCTTTGTGACGTTACCCAATGTAAGATCAGCTGAATTACATTGTAAGAAGCTCCTAATAAGGCAAAAGATGTTTTTAGGAAGTTTGAAACTTTTGAGCAGGTGCAAGATGCCAGGTCACCAGGCATTATCGAAAGCTCCTTTAATGTCCAAGGAGATAAAAATAGTCGCATGGTTTTTGCGTTTTCCCTTTTTGATGATATCACAAAGAAGAACCAAGGCATCTCCTGACTTTTGAGGTGTAAAACCGTACTGGTCATCACTTAAAAGACTAGACTTTCTGAAATAGTGGTTAAGTCTATATATAGTAATGTAGAGTTTTTCCAAGCACTTTCCCAAACAAGGGAGTAAGCTTATGCAACGAATATTTTATGAGAATATGTGCCTTCTTGACAATTCAGTACTTTTAGGAAGAAGTACAATTTTTGCTCTCTTCCAAATTTTTGGGGAAACACCCAAATATATTCAAGCAGATGTTAAAGAGAGCCAAGAGGACAGAAGGAGAACAATTGTGAAACTTCTTAATCGGTTCATTATTAATTCTATCGGAGCCAGAGGGGATTTATTTAAACTTAAATTATCTATAACACAGTCAATTTCTGTTCTTGAAAAAGGGACATCCATCGTCGCTTTCATATACCCATTCAGCTTCGGAACGCAAAACCCTATGTTGAGAATTATCATGACTATTCGGATCACAAGAGAAAAAAATTCTTCAAGACGGCATCTATAGTATCTTCAAACGAAGAAGTATAATTTCTAGAGGAAACTTCGATCCCTGAAATTTCAAGCTTTTTGGAAAAATTGGTTTTCACTCCATAAGTATAAGTTTTCTTTCAAACATTCTGTACAGCAATATCAGCGAGAAAAGATTTCCAAGAGTTCATTTTGCTTTCACGAAGTTTGAACTTATATTTTATCCTAATTTGAAAGTAAATTTCTCTATAGACCTCCCTCGGAACGGAATTTTTCGTTCTTTGATATCGCCTTCTTGCTGCATTCAATTGTTTACGCATGCAAAATAATTCAACATACCACCAGGGTACTTTATGATAATCACTTTTTTTCAAAGGGATTGATTTTTCTGCAGCCGATGTAATTAATTCTTGCACATCTCGAACACATAATTCGAGACTATCAAGTTGTATACAGTTATTTAAAGAATCTAATATGTGGCATTCTCGGATTTGTAGCATTGAGAATAAAACATATTCCAATTAGCTCTTTTAGTATGAAGATATTTGTTTTTACAGAATAATCACAAGCCCTGTCTGATTTGGGAATTTTTATCTCAAAAGAAATCATTCTATGATCAGAGAGGGAATCATAATCTGGTATAAACCACCTTTTAATTAATCCAAGCACATTGTACCCAACAGCTGTGATATCAATATAGCTAGTTCTCTTTTCGGCGCTAAACGCAGGCCTATAATCCTCATTTATTGTAAACAATTGCAACGTACTGAAGAATTCGCACAGCTTAATGCCTCTAGAGTCAGTCACAGGACTAAAGCAAACTTCAGACTTACTATTTGCATCCATACACCATATAAGTCTCTTTAAAACTCTATTTTAAAATAACTGCTCAATTTTTCTTAGATCCAAATCAATATTAACGGAAGGTTCGAAATAATATGAGAAAACAATAAAATCGTAACCTCCTAAGAAGATGTCAATCATTTCAGAATTGTAATCAAGATTCCTAGGATCGGAAAAAACTGTAATAGCCATGTTTCTAACAATAATAGCCGCCTTTATAACCTCTGATGTTGTATCATAAAAAATTTTGTAAGAGTTCGGAAATCCAGAAAGCTTTCCTTTAAAACAGTGTGGCTCTCGAATAAGAGCAACATCAACATTATCATTTTCAAGATTCAGAATAAGTTGCTGAGTAGCCATTTTTGATTTATGTAAGTTAATTTGAACAAAATTAAGATGGTCTTTAATTAATCTAGTCAAAGTCAGTTCGAACAGCAATTTGATTTCTCATGTAACTATGACAAGAGCAGTGTGTTAGGCAAAAAAGGCTTATGCTTGACATCCACTTTTTAGCTTCATTTTTTTAACTTTTTATTATATCTGATATAATTTACACATGCCTGATTTTCACGGTTTGAGCGCAGTTTTCACTCTTATGTTCTCCAGCGCAAAAATAAGATAGAGTATTTGTGCACTCATTAGCTCTATGATTATAACCGAGGAATTTTGGAAACACCTATTTATTACCAAGAAGGCTTCAATACTGCACATTTTCCACATTATTTTTAATGATCCCACCGCATTAAAATTTTTCCGAATCTTAGGATGAAATTTCTTCAAAACAAAAGGAACTCTAGACTCGTTCCAACACTCATTTGAAACAAGGATTTCTGGATTCTGTTCCAGAACAATGTCTAGTAATTCCGAATCGTCTACGTCATTTGGCACATTTCTAATCAACATTGTAGGGTTTATGCGTTTAGGGAACAGTTGGCTTCAGGAATTTAGGATTGGCTTCAATCGTAGTCATTAACTTGTGCCTATCTTTTTCAGAAGCACAATTAACTATAATTCTATTATCACTGATTTCTTTAACGTGTCGAATCCCTATTTTCTCTATTCTAGGATTAATTTGAGCTTTAAACAGTTTTCTGACGTCATCAGAATTGTAGTTTTCAGCCGCTATTAAAATGTAACATGTCTTCCGCGACGGTTCGTTAAGTTCACCACCAAAAGATGGCACCACCACACTACTATACGTTTTCTTTGGCAAGAAGAATGGGCGTCTTCAAAGCTTTCTTTGCAAGCTTCAACAAATTTTTCACTTTTAATCATAACGAAATTTCGATAAACAGAATATTTTAACTCACCCAGCGCCTGCCTGGCTTCCTCTCTCATCTGTTGGTTCATATTACACTTCGATAAAAGGGCTGATTTAATGATTTTGCACAGATTTTCGAGAGCTGAAAAAAACGCGTCATCGTCCCCTTCCGCCATTTTTTCGTCGCCCGATCGATATTACCGTATTTTCTTGTATATAATCCGCGGATTATGTGTTAAAAAAGTTTCGAATTTCGTTGTGCGTATTATACGCCGCCGCGGATTATCTGAGGTAAAACATTCTCCATCAGAAAAGCTAACAAATTTTGGAAGAAATGCCGTTTATATTTTATAAAATAAGTAATAGATGACGTATATGAACCATAACTAGTTTTTGTCCGATTACATTCAAAAACGAATTAGATTCCTCCGAAGGAAAAAACAGTTACGAGTTGCTGGCGCCATTTCCAATTTTCTCTTGATTAGAGCTATTACGTCCTTTGAAAGTGTTCCTCATGTTGAAGCGAAAGCGTTAAGTTACACTGCAAACTTCAAGTTAAAAGTTATAGAGAAGGCTACCGAAGTCGGGAAGCTGCAAGGTTTTTCAACGTTGTCGAATTGAATATTCGTTTGTGGAGAAAAAACAAGACCAACTTCGAAATTTGTGATCGACGTTAAAGAGCCGATAGTCGTGAAAAACCTCACTGGTCAGAATTAGAGGAAGAAATAAATAAATGGATTTTAATAGAGAGACAATGGAAAAGCAGTCTCGATATTAATTTTTTTGCTGTTAACTTGCTAAATTAAAAAAAAAAATTTTTTCCACGTGTAATGTTTTGTTTAACAACTCAAAACATAGATGGCAGTAGCAAAGAATTTTTTTTTTGTTTTTTGAGATTATCGTAAACAATATTATCATATATATTTAGAGAAGTTTCATAATAATTTTTTTCTGTACAATTTCTTACTTCTATTTTTAATTATATTGTGTATTTTTTTATCTTATATGACACTCATTATCGGCAGTTTGTTTTTGGATTATTCGCCGTAAAAACTGCCATGGATTATACGCCGCTGCGGATTATACAATGTTTATTTTTTTTACTCGAAAAAAAGGCTTTGCGGATAATACGCCACTGCGGATTATATACAGAAAAATACGGTATATATTGAACCACTTTTTGCACTGATAACTGCTTTCATTTGTTTGAGTATTCGAGTTGACATGCTTCTGGAGTACATTTAAGTCCAGAGAATATCATGCATTGGCTATGCAGCGTCTTATATCTTGTAAATTAGATGGAACAGGAGAGTGCTGTAGGATGCGTCTTTACACCATATCCCATATATTTTCTTTGGGGTTAAGATCCGGGCTATGCAGTGGCCAGGGAAGGTGTTGGAAGTTAGAATGATGTTCAGCGAACCAATTTTGAACACTTCTGGCACTATGTATGGTTGCATTATCGTTCATGAAGTATCCGTCACCACATCACAGTAAAAACACAACGTTGCAGGGCGCCCTTGATCTGCTAGTATATCTAGGAATCTCATGGCTGTTTTTTTACCCTCTAAGAACACCAGGGCACTTCTTCCATCTCAGCAGAACATGCCTCATATCATGATACTCCCACCAGACCCTTGCTCAATGTGAGTAAGGAGAGTGGCTTTGTGTGGGGTTCTGGCCAAATTCGACGCTTTCTTTCAGTGTAGCGTGATTCATCCGACCACATTACTCCTTTCCAATCCTAAGATGTCCAATGTCTTCTTTTCAGATTCCACTTCAAACGAATTTTTGTATTTTGGGCAGAAATGAGCGATTTTCTCTCAAACATCTTATTGTGCATTCCTATCTTCTGCTATTCTTTATGCACAGTTCGAGCTGAAATCTGTTGAGAAGAGCCTTGGTTGAGAGACGATTTGTGCCTGTTAAATCACAATAGAAGTCCCTGTTCTGCCGCTCAATTCATCGGAGATGGTGCCAATCACGCTCTTGGGAAAACTATGCTCGAACCGCATTTACGTCTATAAGAGAAAGACTGTGGATTCTGATTCCAACTTTTGAAAACCTTTGATATGGCTGCATTTGAGAACCCAATGAGATTTGCTGTCTTCGTAATCGAGACCCCTGCTAAACGTATATCAACACAATAAGGTCTTTTTCAAATGCTGAAAGATCTGTCGTTTTTCCCATTTTACTTCAATCATCTTGAAAAGCATTCTTGTATCTTACTTATACTAGTATTTTAATAACGTGTAACCCACGTCATAAAAAAAATCTGCATACTTCATCTCTAGCACGCATTGAACTGCAAGTCTCAAAAGTTTCTAATAATTCATTGGTCAGTGTGTTTACTTGCATAAATTTTCTTGGTTAATCGCATCTTTTCAAGCTAAAATACAAATCATTGACAACCAGAAAGGACTACTATAAATTATAACCAGGCTAAAGTAATCGAAAAATCGATATTTAAGTCTATAACACACTGTATTTGATATGAAATTGATACAATAGCAATCCAAAACAAATAATTTTATGCATTTCAACAAATTTTAAACATGGCTCAGGAAACAAGTATCATGCAACTGCTTAAAACTAATTTAAATCTTATTCTAAATATTTTTTACGTGTTCCTTAATTACGAATACCATTTCTCAATACTCCAACCTTATTTTATTTCTCAAGTTAAAAGGATTACTCTTGTTTCTATTTATATACCATTCATAGACAAAAATAATAGTTAAATAGCTTATGCATGCAGTTTCCCAGCAGCACGCTGAAGCCGTTTTTCCCTAAAACACATATTTAGCTTTTAAAATGACAACTATTTCCAATGAAACATGTGATTATAACATCCGGAATGTATTTCCCTGTGTTTTTCTCTTTCTCAAACTATGTGTAGATCATTCTGTCTTTTTTTATCTGTACTTATAATGAAAGGTTGCACCACACACACACACACACACACATCGCCACTCTATTAATATCTAAAATAAACTCATTGATTTATGCTTGGCTATTTAGTTTGTTAGGACTACATCTTTCGAAATACACTCAGGAACATTGAAAATAGCGACCCAAGAAGGAAGCTAAGTACAATCGCGAAACTTTGCAAATAAGTACAGCGTAATGTGATATGCAAATGATCCAAGTTTTGTGCCAATACGCATGCTCATACACGCCAAGGTGGCGCTACAATCAGGAAGAGGGTGCTATATAAGCCAGTGCAAATTCGAAGATTCATAAACATGACGATTACCCGCCGATTGTAGGAAGACTTTGGTAAGCGAAACATGTGTGCCAGGTAAACGTGCTAGAAGACATTTCTCACAGTTAAGCGAGTTTGAGAGAAGCCTGATCATGGGGATGAAAACTGCAGGCTGGTTGACGTGCCATGTTGCTGGCCAGGTGGATCGTTCGGAATGTGTCGTTAGAAATTGTTGGGAGCAGTGGACACGAGAAGGTACCCACGCGCGGAAAACCAGGTCTGGAACGACCAGGAAGACCACGAGGAAAGAGGATCGAAGGATCGTACGGCAAGCACTTTTGTACCCCACAGTGACTCGTTCAACGATACGAGCAGACGTAGGCGTAGCAATTGTTCCACAAACAATTTCCAGACACCTTGCAGAAGCAAATCTTAGATCGAAGTGACCTTTCCGTGCACTCCCTTTAACACCGGATCATCGGCAAATGCGTCTACAGTGGGGGTAAGCCAGATCAATGTGGAATGTAATAGATTTGCAAAAGTTTGTCTTTAGTGATGAATACCGGTTTGTTTTGGGAACAGATGATAACCGTGTACGGGTGTGGAGGCGCCCTGGTGAGCGGTACAATTCCCCCCACACTGTTCTACGTCACACTGCCCGCACAGCTGGCGTAATGGTCTGGGGGCTATAGCCTATAATAGCCGGTCCACTTTAATTGTGATGCTTGGAACCTTAACGGGCCAACGTTACGTTGATGATATTCTTCGACCCCATGTAGGACCTTTCCAAAATGGTCTCCCAGGGGCAATTTTCCAGCAAGATAATGCTCGTCCGCATACAGCAAGAGTTGCTCAAGACTTCCTAAGTCGTTTTCAGACTCTTCCATGGCCAGCCCACTCCCCCGATTTGTCCCATGTTGAGCACGTATGGGATCAGCTAAAACGGCAGATGCCATCGTGTCACTCTGTACATGATTTAGAGTTGGCTGTTCAAGACTTGTGGGCCCATCTGCCTCAGGACAACATAAGGTGTCTAATCAACTCAATGCCGGACTGTGTTGTGGCATGTATTGCAGCTGGAGGTGGTCCAACGCGCTATTGAAGTTGCCCAGTATGTGTGTCGTTGCACACCCTGTATTCGTTTAATTGTCTTGTTTTTGAGATCAAGTGAATCTCTCATCTGTGTCCTTATGTGTATTAAATTTCATTTCAATCCGATGCTTTCTTCTTGGGTCGCTACTTTCAATGTTCCTGAGTGTAAATTCATTACACACACACATAAATATACATATACTGGATTTGAGTGTTATCATAATCTCCCAATTATCAAGTGGTATGATCCACACTGTCGTAATAGCCACGAGAGCGCCACCTGGGGCTGAGGAGGCAATCGGACGAGAAAAAAAAATGCGCGACGATGAATAATAAGACGATGCTGACAAAATGAGCGTTGAATATAATACAATGTAAACGTATAGTGGCCAAATGACGTCACCTAGAACTTTTAATTTTATTCCTACTCAAATTGCAACCATAGAAAATGTTCGTTAATATCTTTGAAAAAGTACTTTTTAAAGTAATTGACTCTATTGTTTAAAGTTAAGATCGTTTTAATTTTATAAAACTGTTTTTGTTTTATGATGCCATCTCAACAAAAGCTATTAGGGAGTTTTAAGAGGGCAAATAGTTCCTATGAGATAAAATGACGTGGAAGTATCTGTGAAATTTTTCAAAACACTTAGAATATATATCAAATAAAAGCGTAATAAGGATATATAAGGCATATAACTAAAGGTAGCCCAAAAGCTTCATCATCTAGGGGACATATACCCAAGAAAATGACCAAACATGATGAGAGGAAATTCAAGCGGATTTTAAAGAAAAATAGAGAAAGCAGACGATTGATAACTCCACAAATTACAAAAGAGTTCAATTTAAACTTGGAAACAAAGATCTCTCGCAGAACAATACAAAGAGAATATAATATTTTATTTAAAGTATATTGTATTTCACATATTATAAAAATATTTGTAGCTAATTTTTTTTGTAAAATATCATTTAATATTTATTATATATTTTATTATAAATATTATTTATTAATATATTAAATTTTAGAAATGTATTTTATAATTATTTATATAATTTCAGTAATTTTTTTTATTTTATAAAATACAAAATAATTACAAAAAATATAATTTAAAATATTAAACCTTTCATAAAATAAATTTAATTTTAAAAAATAATCAAATGAATTGAAGAAAAAAAGTTGATTCCGTGGAATTGAATCCAGACCTCACGCATAGTACACTGGTGTGCAAAAATTAAGGACGAGACGGTTTTTTCAATATAACTTTGTACAAAAGCTTTCCAAATCAACACATTTAATACCGTAAGATCCCCAATACGTAAGGACATGTGTAATATGTAAGCAACACTTACTAAAAGAGAAACCAGAGGGATAAAAAGAAGCTTGATTGAAAAAGTAGCATGGAGCGCAATGCGACTGAAGGCCGAAACATCCCTGTGATGGGTGTCCAGCAAGAAACATCCGGTCTTTAGTAGGAGATATGGTCTCCCCTGACTGCTAGGCAGGTTTCACAGCGTCTGCCCATGCTGAGAATGAGGGTGTCAATGATTTATTGAGGCATTGCTGCCCATTCGTCTTGCAGCGCCAATCGAAGCTCCCGAATCGTTACTGGTGGTAAGGTACGAGCTGCCAAGCGTCTGCCAAGAAAATCCCATACATGCTCGATGGGATTGAGATCCAGAGATCGTGCCGGCCAATCCATACGTTCAATATCAATATCCTCACTCTCTAAGAGCTGTTCGGCAGCTACTGTACGATGACATGGTGCATTGTCGTCCATGAAAAGGAACTGCAGACCCATAGCGCCTCTAAAAAGACGCACATATGGAAGAAGAATCTCGTTACAATAACGGGTCCCGTTGACTGAACCTGCGTCGAAGATGTGAAGGTCAGTACGACTACCAAGCATGATGCCTCCCCAAACGAGAATACCGTGACCTCCATACCTGTCCCTTTCAATGATGTTCGAGGGATGATTGCGGCTTCCCCGCTCTCTCCAGATGAGTATGCGATGAGAAACGCTACTCAAACTGAATCTGCTCTCATCTGTAAAGAGTACTCGTCCCCATTCATTGTCTCTCCAATTCTGGTGTTCCAGGCACCACAGAGAACGCCTTCTCCGATGGGCAGGCGTTAAACGTACACACTGTACAGGGCGTCGTGCAAACAGACCACCACCGTGCAGTCTTCTGGCCACGGTAAAACGCGATATCGGTCGTCCAGTCACCTGTGTCGTGTGTCTAGCGATTTCTTCCGCTGTCTGCCGCCTGTTTCTTCTGGCCTGTAAGACAATGTACCGGTCATCTGCGGGTGTGGTTCCTCATGGACGACCACTACTGAACCCCCGGATAGCTGTTACTGTAGTTTGAAATTGTCTCCAAAGTCGTGAAACGATGCTGTGAGCAATTCCGAACTCTGGAGCCACACTTGTCACACTGCGGCCTTCTTCCAACTTCCCAATGATTCGACCTCGGGTAAAAGCATCCAGATGTCATCTAACAGATTGATTATTCGCCTTTCTCGCTGAGGCATTAACTCGGTGTGATTTTAACTGCTATACGGCGTGCAATCTCTTTGCCATAAATACTGATCTTACACCGACAACATGCTTTGTACTACTCAGACACTCCCCTATTACGTCTACCTGCATATCTGCGCATGTGCTACCGTACATCACCTTACTTAATCTCCTGATTGGTCTTTCTGTCCGCTCTGCCTCTTCATTCAGCTGATATGCTAATGTTTCGACTTCGTCCTTAATTTTTGCACACCAGTGTATTAGTCCTTCTTCCTCAATAATTATATTTCTTCTTTTCCTAATGACCGAAGCAACACCAAACATCTAACACCTTAAAAGCACTTTTTCAACCTAGTCGGATACCTTAATTTCTTTGTAAATGTTTGTCCCTAATATATAAATGTATGTTTAACATAATCTGGCCATTGCCACTCTTTACGCGCGTGCGTGAGAGAGACTTTGAAGATTTAGGGGGAAATATTTTTAAATGTGATGTGTGTGTGCCTTTGGTAAAATTCTAAGTGAAAACTGATTTTAAGTTGAACAAAATTATAGGAATATTAAATAAATGGTTTACTAATATATAAATAATCGTTACAAAAGTATATCCGTGAACTAAATTAAAGTAATGGAAAGATAGATACACTGATTGCAAAGCAGAGTCGAAAGAAATTGAAAGATCATTAAAGGTAGGTGAGTAGCGCCTGTTCATACGAAAGACGGCAAGTCTAATTGCAGTAACAAATCCGGTACTTACCAAATGGTAAAAAAAACCCATAAGGTTTCAAAACTGGGAACTGAGTTTATTTTTTGACTGAATGGAAAACATGATTTTATTTCGAAATAATTTGACAACATTGAAGATGAAATTTGCAGAATTTTTTATTCAATAAACCGTAGATATTTTGATTGCATTTTTTATTGGTGAAGTTTTGAAGAAAAAAATTTTTCCTTGAAGTAAAGCATTTTGTTGCATAATAGTTGAAACTATACTTTAAGTTACGCCATTCCCTTTTTCAAAAGAAAAAGATTTGATAGTATTAAAAATAATTTCTTTTTTCAGATCATGTACACAATTGTGAAATTACACCTTGAAAAAATGCGTGTAGCTAAATGTAAACTATGGAATGAATGGATGTAAAGGGTGTTTTTTTCAGAGGTATAGAACTTTAAATTGCAATAAAACAATGATGTATTATTCGATTGACATGAATTTTTTTTATTCGAAAGATAATCTTGTGGCATTACATTTTAAATATGATTCTGGCATATGACTGCCATGGCTGGCTCGGATGTAGTCCAATCTGGACGTCCAATTTTCGATGACTTTTTCCACCATTTGTGGCCGTATATCGGCAATAACACGGCGAATGTTTTCTTCCAAATGGTCAAGCGTTTGTGGCTTATCCGCATAGACCAATGACTTTACATAGCCTCACAAAAAATAGTTAGCGGTGTTAAATCACAAGATCTTTGAGGCCAATTCACAGGTCCAAAACGTGAAATTAGGCAGTCACCAAACGTTTCTTTCAATAAATCGATTGTGGCACGAGCTGTGTGACATGTTGCGCCGTCTTGTTGGAACCACAGCTCCTGGACATCATGATTGTTCAATTCAGGAATGAAAAAGTTAGTAATCATGGCTCTATACCGATCACCATTGACTGTAACGTTGTGGCCTTCATCGTTTTTGAAGAAGGATTCCCCCAGCCCATAAAGCGCAACAAACAGTCAGTTTTTCTGGATGTAACGGTGTTTCGACATACACTTGTGGATTAGCTTCACTCCAAATGCGGCAGTTTTGTTTGTTGACGTAGCCATTCAACCAGAAGTGCGCTTCATCGCTAAACAAAATTCGCTTATGAAAATCGGGAACAACGGCAATCTCGTTTTGGACCTATTCGACGAATCTACGCCTCGCTTGATCATATTTAAAATGTAATGCCACAAGATTATCTTTCGAATATAAAAAAATTCATGTCAATCGAATAATACATCGTTGTTTTATTGCAATTTAAAGTTCTATACCTCTTAAAAAACACCCTTTACGAAAGATCACATTAACACAGCGTTTGTCAAACTGTGGGCCCCTCAGGGGGCTCACCTTCTTTAGGTGAGTATGGGTGTCACAATACCGAGGTGCCCTAATGATCTTTTCCTTTTTTTCCATGGGGTTTACTCTCTTTGGTAAACACGGGTGTCACGAACCCGGGGTACCGTAGTGATCTCTTTCTATTTTCGACCCTCATTCTTGTCATGCACTTCGTTCTTTATTTCTTTTTCCGTCTAGACCACAGACAAATATTTTAAAATTTAGATGAATACAATTATTGATTAATTTTTTCCTTATTGGAAAATTTCTAATTTATTATTAACTTTATGGTTTACATTTTGATTGCTTTTCCTTTTTTCCTCTTATAAAACATTTTAAGTTTTTTAACAAATGCTTGGCGCAGTATAGCCAAAATTGGCTCTTGCGCCATTAAACCCTACACTCACTCAATCAAACTGTGGGGCGAGCACTATAGAGCAGGAATGGTGAACCAATGACACGCGACGTAATATTTGAACACGCCACTGACCAAAATGGTTTGCATTTTTGTTCAAGATAACAAAGTTCACTATGAAGTATTACTAATAAACGCAAGTGATCGGTCGTGGTGCGCGAGACGACTGAGAGCACACTCGCTTATGTTTAACCTCGCAATTGACCTCGTCCTCTTTATTCAAGTTCAGAGAACACACAGGGCAATCCTGGCGTTTGCGGACGACCTCGTACTACTGGCCGAGTCGCCCGAAAAACTCCAGGAGATGATCCAGGCCACTACTGACGAACTGGGTCTCCTATTTCTCCACCTCAACCCAGCAAAATGCGCCACTCTACACATTAAAGGAGATACCCCCATCCATGCTGCCCCTACTAAATTCACTCTCTGACACCGAAATTAAAGCCCTGGCAGATGGAGAATACTATTCCTACCTGGGCAAGCCGGTGGGGTTCTTCATTCAAAAAACCTTCGGCAACGTGAACGATGCCCTCCAACTCCTCTGCAAGATTTCAACATCTCCCCCCCCTCCGGCAAATTGAAGCATTTAAATTTTATTTGTTTTAAATATTTTTTATTTCTTGGATTACTGGGAAAGTATGGTAATGAAAATTTGACTCTTTTGTTGAATTTTAGTAAATATTTTTGTAGATATACCCGCAAAAGAGAGAGAGAAGCATGAAAATTCTGAAAATATTAATTTTGACATTTAAAACAAAACATTCGGATCCCCAAATCCATAATAACTCTAATTCATATACACCATCGAGCCAAAACATTTCGAAACCTCTACATTTTTCAATAAACTTGTCTGAATGACGTGGAAGTTACGTGGTTAAGAGAGAATGGTATTTAACTGCTGCTGTAGAAGGTAAGTTATCAATCTTGCACTTACTTTTGAAGTGAGGCGACAGGTGGCTGATCTAAGTGAATTTGAAAGAAGGTAGATTGTAATGGCCCAAAGACTCAAAACGAATAGGCGCCAGACAGTGGCTTAGTTGACAACCCAATACAATGTTTGTCCAAGTGTAAGTGTTTTTGAACATTCAGTTCAGCGGACACTCTTCGATATGGGTGAGTGAGAGTGAAAGAATATTAGCGTCGCCAACTCGAGAGCTTTTGGCGACGAATCTCGTAATTTTGAACCATGATCAAGTGACGCGGATGACACCTGAGCTGGCACCACTTGTCTTAACTACCAACCACACCAACAGGAGAATGTTTGAACTCTCAACAGATTTAACGTGCATCGCTTCCCTCCATGGCGGATCTTCAGTGGTACTGGGCTCGAACTCAAGACACTCCGGCCACTAGTCCGTTACCTTGACCACTAGGCTACTGCGGCCACCTGTTCAATATGGGATTGAACAGCAAACGTCCCCCTCGTGGGCCTCTGCTGACCAAGCATGATTGCCAACTACGCCTAGAGTGGGCTCAGAAACATTGTGTGAGACTTCACCATAAATAAGTGGAAGAGAGTTTCCTGGTTGGATGAATCTGGATTTCTTATTCATCATGTTGGTGATCAGAGTGTGCACAGTCTTCCACAGTTGAAGAGTTGATCCCTCCATGCACGCAGACTGGTGATGACGATATTATGCTTTGGTAACGTTCTTATGGGTGACTCTGGGTGAGTGAGTGCTGATTTTTGGCGCAAGAGCCAAGTTTGGCTATATTGCGCCACACATTCGTTAATATAATGTGATCTAGACGGGAAAAGAAAGAAAGGATAAATTGAATGACAAGGAGGGTCGGAAATAGAGAATGATTACCAGGGTACCCCGGGGTCATGACACCCGCGTTTACCAAAGATAGTAAACCCCTTGGGGAAAAGGAAAAGATCACTAGGGTACCTCGGGATTGTGACACCCGTACTCACCTAAAGAAGGTGAGCCCCCTAAGGGGGTGGATGACTCTGGGACCCTTAGTTCTGGTAGAAGAGATCGCAAAAGTTGTAGACTATCTGAGCATAATTGCAGATGAGTTGCACTCTTATATGGCGTCTGTTTTCTCATCGACAAAGGGAATCTTCCAGCAGAACAGCGTCTCATGTCAAAAGGCTAGAATTGTGCTAGAAAGGTTCAAGGAGTATAAAGATGAATTCCAATTAATATCCTGGCCACAACTCGGTGGATTTTAATCTGATAGGGCGAATTTGGGTTTTCATTGAAAGGTAGCTCAGAGATCAAGCATCTTCATGTCGAAATATCTCGGCTTTATGTGACCATTGCTGAGACAAATGACACACAACCTGTCTCCAATCATCTACCAAGAACATGTGGTATCCAAGCCAAGGCGAATTGTAGCTGTTTTGTAGACAGAAAGTGGTGTAACATGTTACTGAGTAGGTGTTCATATTGTTTTTGGCTTCACTGTATATGAAAGAGCTACATAAAATCTCAACTATCTTGAACATAAAGAAATGCCTTGGAAACAGAAAACACTTGCCTTGACAGAAATAACTCAGAGAAAAATAGATTCAAAGTTTGTAAAAGCATTAAGTTTAGATTTGATAACACTCAGAAAATTTCAAATAACTTCGAAAATAATTGTATATAAGATCTAAAATTTTGAATCAAGCCTTAGGAGCAGATAAATCATTAAGAACACACACAAATTTTTTTTTAAATATTTGTCAATTTTAAACTACTGTGTATAACCCTTAAAATTGTATTTCAGCAGAAAAGATATTTTTAAATACTTCAATAGTCATTTGTTCTTGTTTTCATTGAGAAAGGAAAACTGAAAATATTTAACTTCAGATCTTTCTATTTGGAATTTTGGCTCTCTGGTTTGAATTGTGAGTTTAAACAATATTTACCTTCTATTTTTTTGCTTGTCCCAAAAGATTCCGATAATTAATCACTCAAAGGCCCTTTATATAGACCAGTGTTTCTCAACATTTTTTTATTACACCCCTTAAATCCTCCTAAAAATTCTTATGTCCCCCATGCATAAATATATATATATATATATATATATATATATATATATATATATATATATATGTTAAAATTATTTTATAATGGGATTTAATTCGTTAGCCAGCAAAGACTAAGAGCTAACAAACAAAACTGCTTATTCTAACAGTATCTACAAAAAAGAGGGGAACAACATAATTATATAATTATATATATATACACAAATGCTGTTCTAAGTTAAACATTTAAACGCGCGTCGTTGCAAAAAGACTGAAACATTCCTCTTTTAACTAGATCGTCTGTCTCTCGTCGTTTCCCTTTTGAGAGCTGAGTTGGGTCTCTGGATCGCCGCTCGCCTTCCTAGTGATGGGGGGCCGCCGGTCCCTAAGGATTGCAACTGTAATTTTTATATCTGCCCTGTTGTTGTTTACGAGAAAAGGAATTTCTGGGAGCGTCTCTTACCCCACCGAAAAAGGTGACGCGTTTCCCACGCCTGGAAGGAGGCAATGTACCCATAAATACATCATGTTTTTAATTTTAGTAATTTCAAGCTTTAATTTAAGTTTGCGACAAAAGTCAAATTTTGGGGTCTCTGGACGCCTGTCATGAAATTTGAATGTTGTTACGATACATACATATTTTAAATTTTTTCCCCTATAACATAATTAGTTTTGTGATTATTATCTAGAATTTCAATAATTTTTTCATATAAAAGGTTCCTTTATTGAATTGTTTAGTTTATGCTGAATTGATTGTTTATAACTGTATACTTTCTGGTTAAAATTTTATTTTGCATAGAAGATTAATTTTTTGGTAGCAGCATTTTGTTAGAATCAATTTTATTGCTAAATTGTGTTGGTGTATTAATTTTAAGTGGTTGTGTATTACTAAATGATGATAACATTGGAATTTATGCTTGTTAAGATATGGATAGAGATGGTTGTTTGAGAGAGAGAGAGTATTTTCTATAAGATATTAGGTTGAAACTTTAATAATTTTTTTTTCTCGGCGCATGTTGTTGTTTTTATGTGAGATGATTGCTAACTTTGACTTAAAATTTGCGGCTATTTCTGTTAAGTGTTTTAATGCTCATCTAAATTCTGCGTTGTTTGTTTTGCTATAGATTTGGAATTTTTTTGTTGTTTATTCAGGGGTTTAGATTAATTGTGGTTCTTAAATTAATGTGCAGTCAATAATTGTGTCTCGCTTGTGTGCTAAACTGTACTAGGAATTGAAGGTTTTGTTTGTCGAGATAGTATTTCCGTTGGTTTAGATTAATTATGGTTGTTAAATGAATTTGCAGTCAATAATTGTGTCTCGGTTGTGTGCTAAACTACTAAGAATTTTGATGTTTTGGTCGGTCGATATTGTATTTTTTTTCTCGTTGGGGCTAGGCTTACATGTGTTGAATTATGTCAGTGCGGGTAGATTATTTAACTGAGTGTTGATGTTGATTCAATTTTTTTTTGTTCTGGATTTTAATACGTAGTTCTGCTTGTTATTTGGTAAAAAGTTTTTTTTTTGTTGTTGGTCAGCTAATGGTGTTGAAAATGTTTCGTCCATTCGTTTCGAAAACGTGGGGAGAGCTTTTGTCCGCACCCTTTTTCGTCCCCCCCCCGCACGCCATCCGGTCTAAGGCGGGATACTGTTTGTTGATTGGACATTCTGTTTCTTGGTTACTCTTTTTTTCGCAGGGACTCTCCTCCCCGCGGGCAGCATCAGTTCAGGGGTGGAATTTTTGGATGTCGGATTCTTGCCGCCTTAGGAGGGGTTTTCCCCTCGCCCCCCACTGCTGTCGCGACAGAGGGAAGAGACTAAGCAAAATTTTTCCAAAGGGTGTTCGTTTTTTCCTCCCCCCCTTGGTTTCCTGTTTTTACGTTACGGTGCTGTTGCTATGAGAATTTGAAACTGTTGGAAGAGGATTGGGCGTTGTTGCTATGAGACTCGAAACTCATAAATTTTTTCGGTTTGAAAATGTTGGAAGAGGATTGGGCGTTGTTGCTATGAGAATTTGAAAATGAAGAGGATTGGGCGTTGTTGCTATGAGAATTTGAGACTGTTGGAAGAGGATTGGGCGTTGTTGCTATGAGAATTTGAAAATTTTGGAATAGGATTGGGTGTGAATTTTTTTTTTTTTGTTGTTTCACTCGTAAGAAGTTAGATAAGTTTGAGTTAGGAATTTCGTGGAATATTTGAGACAGTTATTTGAAGGAGATAGATAAAGTTTGCACTGATGAATTTGTTGAATGGTTGGGAAAGATTTTTTTTTTATGGAGATAGTTAAGTTTGTGTTCAAAGTGTACGTTTATTCGATAGTTGTTTTTTTATGGAAATGGATAATTGAATTGAAAAGAAAGTCACATGGTTTATTTGATAAAACTGTTTGATGTACTGAAGGATATTTTGATTTAAGGATTTTGGGCAAAGGAAATTGAGTTGATATAATTATGCGGTATATTTGAGAAAGTTGTTTTGATGTGAGAAGGTAATTTGAGTTCAGGATTTTGTACGATTTCGAGTAATTAAGTTGATGAACATAGATAAGTTGAGTTAATGATTGTGTGGTATATTTAATAATGTTTTTGAGATGCATTTAGGAAAGTTCGAGTTGAGGATTATGCGAGATTTTTGTAAATAAGTTGATGAGCTAAGATGGGTTTTGGTTATTGGTATTGTGGAAAAGTCGATTAATTATTTGAAAGTTGAAGATAAGTCTAGTTAGTGTTATTGAGTATGTGAGATTTTGTGTAAATAAGTTGATGAGCATAGATGGTTTTAGTTAATGGTATTGTGGAGAAGTCAATTGATTATTTTTTAAGTTGCAGATAAGTTTAGTTAGTGTTATTGAGTATATGAGATCTTGTGTAGATAAGTTGATGAGCATAGATGGTTTTAGTTAATGGTATTGTGGAGCAATCGATTATTTGGAAGGTGCAGATAAGTTTAGTTAGTGTTGTTGAGGCATAAGATGTGAACGATCTGAGGTAAAGGCAATTTTGGATTATCGAGGAATCATTTTAAGGTTACTGAGAATTTTAGGTTTTTGTTATAGAATTGTGTTTGAGTTATTGATTAGAGGATTTTCGATGAATTAAGTTAGCGGTATTATTGTAAATAGAGGATCTTGTTTTTCTTTTTTTTTTCGTGTTTGTATATTTGTTGCGCGTATAGTGAAACATTTTGAGTTTTTTTTATATATTATTTGGACTTGTGGATACATTGTATTACGAGGATTGTTAAAAAGTCATGTTGATTAGTTAAGCGATATCTTTTTTTTATATATTGGAAACTATGTTTAATTTGTGTAACACTTGCAATAATTTTCTTTTAGTTAAATTACTTTACTCTGATGTATCGCCTCATATGACTTGGGTTGCATATCAATTTTATGTTTTAATTTTTTTTTCTGAAATTTTCAACTGCACTTGTGATTTCTGGAATTCATTTCTCAAATGGAAATTCAAATGTATTGAATGTGGAAGAAATTTTTTTCTCTGAAATTTAAATTAAAGGCATTAATCGCTATAGTTAATTTTTTTTTACAATCGGATTTGCAAAATTTTTTTTATCTTAAATTCATTCTGTCTCTTGTGCTGGCGTTTGCGGCATGCAGCAAATCGTTTGCGCAAGGAATGGCAATTTTTTTTGTGTTGCATTTGTAAACAGTGGGGGTGCATACTGATCACATGCGCACTCATAGTTTGCAATTCTAAATTTAATTACAGAATTTTTTTCTAACTTTCATTTGTAACCAATGCTCGTAGTGAAAATTTTTTTTTAAATTCCTTAAGCTACTCAGCATTCTTGCAGGTTATAGATTTTTTTTATCATTTATACGATTCGTTAATTTATAGAATTTTACTTTGCAAATCTGAATTAATTCCGTTAAATTTTTTTTTTTTTTAAACTTTTATTTGTAACCAATGCCTGTAGTGAATTTTTTTTAATTTCTTAGGCTATCAAGCATTCTACGAAGTTTCAAATTTTTTTTCTCTCCACTTATGCACACTCATCGTTTCAATCTCTAATTTTTTTTTTTTTTTTTTTTTTACTTAATTATTTTTATTAAATATTGTTATCAATGCTCTTAGTGAACCATTGAAATTTTTACGCTTGAGTATGTAAAGAGTTCTGCTAGTTTTTTTTTTTTTTTTTTTTTTTGATGGTCTAGGACTTTCACTTCACATTAGTCGTGTCAAGATTTCGATGTTAAACGATTATGAAGTGTTTGTTTCTGGGCGCCACGCTTGAATTGTATGTAAGTGTTTTCACTGGCGTTTATTTCTTATCAATGTATTTTGTTCAATACTCCTAAGTGTTGTTTTGTTAGTTGCGCAGTTGTTAGATACGCCAATTTTGTATTTTTACGTGTTATTTGTCTTAATATTTTTTATTATTTAGTGGCACACGATTCTTTGTGATTGTTTAATTATTTCTATTTGTCAGGCTGTGTCTGATGTTTTTGTGAATTGTTTGGGTGATCCATTCAGTAAAATTTTTTTTCCTCCTCTTCGTACATTAACGTCATTGTAGTTGTTGATAGTTAATTTGGTTTTTTTCCCCTCACGGAATGAGTTAGGAACATCAGAAATTGATTGTATTTTTTTTTATTCTTTTCATTTTATGAGCGGTGAGAGGAGCTGGAAGTTGGTGCTTGGAGTCTTCGAGGGCGGTCACAAAGGGCCAAGTTTAATTTTTTTTTCTCATAACTGTTGTTTCATTACTAATATGGTTTCCCTGGGAGACAAAGTTTTTGTTATTTTTTGCAGTTTAGCAGATTTCTTTAGCAATATCTGAGCGACGATGGAGCTGCCAACATCATGGATGAACATTGACAGAACCCCTCATAAAGACGTGGACAGCTGATCGTGAACCAGGAGTCTGTGAATTTTTGTTCTTGACATAGACATTTGCCGACGCTAGGCCAATTCTGTATTTCATTTGCTTACTGAAATTTTTGTTTTTTTTTTCATTTTAGTTTTGTTAATTTGAGAGGGGAGGAGTGATGGGGGGCCGCCTGTCCCTAAGGATTGCAACTGTAATTTTTATATCTGCCCTGTTGTTGTTTACAAGAAAAGGAATTTCTGGGAGCGTCTCTTACCCCACCGAAAAGGGTGACGCGTTTCCCACGCCTGGAAGGAGGCAATGTACCCATAAATACATCATGGTTTGGGATGTTTTTTGGGAATTTCCCGCGTTTGGGGGAAGTCATCGACCGCGAGAGGATATCCCTCCGCTGACTCCAGACCAATCAGAAAAGCTGATTGTGTTTCGAAAAAGAATCCTTTCCAGAATACAGAAGAAAACCGCCGCGAAATATAAGCGCATGCACGACGAATTGAGACACTCTCTGACACAAATTTTATCACCCCTTTTGACGAACACCGCGGTTGGAGACTCTCGGGATGGCCACACCAAGATTCCTCTCTCTCAGATCCCAATTAGTTAAGTAATGTTCTGTTATGTATCTCTTTATATTTTAACGTAAATTCAATCTTATTGTTTTAAAATAAATTAATGATTAATTAGAAAATGGTTTTTATTTAGAGTACAGTTTATTTGTTTTTAAAAGATCTAATGTTTAAACGTAAACTATAGTGCGACGCCAACAGAAGAATAGAACCGGGTTTTATTTAAAATGGATCAAATTAATTTAAGTCAAACTGGCGTTGCATTACTATAAAGCGAGCTGGATCACGTGTCAGAGCGTCGCAAATGCTGTCATCCCCATGAGCCCTTTACACACACACATATATATGAAACTTTCTAGGAAATCACAAGAAAATTATTATTATTATTATTATAGCAAGTAAATTTTCAAAATTTACAATGGAAAATTGAAATAAAAATAAAACATTTAGTGAAATTCTTGCGCTTGATGTTTGTTGCAAAGAGATGCATATGAAAATACCCAAAAGCAACAAAAGAAAAACGCATACTTTTTTTATGTTAAAAATATTTTTGGAAAATTATGCTTCTAAAAATAAAATTAATAAAAATTAGCAATTGAATTTACTTACCATTCATATATCACTAATATTTATTCAATTTATAATTTTTTTAAAAAAATCTGACTTTTATAACAATTTTACAGACGTTTATTTTCAATTAAATCCAACGCTTAATAATGAACGAGACTGTAAAACACTACAAAATCATAAATTTCAGCATTAATTATTTCGTACCATTCAAAACAAGTAGACCGGTTGTGTTTGGAAAGAATATTTTATCGTCACGAGGACAGAGAGAGAGGAATTTAATGCTTTTATTACAATTCGTCTCATATTGCACAACTAAGTAGGGGAAAATATTTCTTATAATTGGCTATATTACGCTCTAAATGAGTCATTTTTTGAATTGCCCCCCTCCCTAATGAATCCAATAGCTTTCTTGCGGGGTGTAGGCCCCACGTTGAGAAACATTGCTTTAGACCAACCATTTGAAAAATATTTCTGAATTTTACAGCCAATCACCGAATGTGCAAAATGTCTTCAGTAAATTGAAGTATAGGAAATCCTCTACAAATTTTTTATAGCAAATTTTTAATTTTAAATATTAAAGAATACATTTATTTAAAGTTGCAACCTGCACAGATTAATTGCGTTCTAATACTAGTATGCAATGAGAAATTTTATTCATTAAATTTATGCTAAAAATTCGATCCATTTCTAATTGCAAGAATTTAAATCTGGAAAAAAAAGTGTATCCAAGGCCTTTTTTTACATTAGTGGTCTACGACATGAGACGGAAACTACATGAGGAAGTAAAGATTTATTAAAAACAAATTTCACTTAATTAAACGAATAACTCTGATTTTTAATTGATAGTTAAAAACATTGATGTAAGGAACTTTCTTTATTTGAATTACATTCTAATTATAAGCTTGAAAGTCATTCGTTATACTCTATTATTCTATTTTTATAGTTAAACCAATATTTGAAAAAGTTCATTTGTTTAAAAATATTTAAGACAATATATATTTATAGATATCAAAATTACTTCATTTGAACAAATATATAGTAAAGTATAAAAGTATCACATGTTGAGGGATCTCAACACGTTTTCAACTAGCTTCTAGAAAAATTTATTGTACGAACTGTTCGATTGATTTCATAGCTTTTACCTTGTGAAAAAACAGCGATTTATGAGGATCGTGTTTTCTATTTAACCCAGTGTTTCTCAACGTTTGGCCCACGCCCCACAGGGGGGCAATTCGAAAATGGATACGACACAACATTAACCCTTCCGCTCCGGGCCATTTAAATGCAATGCTAGATATCGGTGCCAAATTTATCAAAAAAGCAAATTCTTAAATTATTAGGCATAATTTCGTTTGACGAAACCAAAATATCAACTGGCTGATTGGCTTCGTCCGGGATTCACCGCGGAGTGTGCCGTCTGCCGGGAGGGGGACATAGCCCCAGACAGTCAAAAACTTTGCTAAATAGCGCAGTTGTTTGCACCTAATTGGCTATCACAACTCTTGTAGTGTTTTACATCATTCTATTGGTCTTAATCTGAAATAAGTGTTCGTCAAAACTGTAGTAGAAGCTCGTTGTTTTTTATAAATATACATATCTGTTGTATAGATATATTTGGTAAGTATTTTTATTTAAATTTTAGATGTGCAACTTTCCAGAGAATTTTTTTAAATAGAAAAAATGTAGGTACCTTTTGATTTGTGGTGGCAGTGTAGTAAATGTGTTATATACATTTAAATAAATATGCATTTTTAGTATACTTTTGCTCTATGTCAAAGTGAGTTAAATTTAACACGTTTTAATATTATTTTTTATTGATTTTATTTTTATTACTTATAGCCTATAGTAAAATGAGTAGTGCAAGCAAGAAAAAAACTCGTCAATATTCGGAGTAATATTTAAAATTTGGGTTCATATCTGCTGATCAAGATGAACGGATTCCTTTTTGTCTTTTATGCCAGCAATTCTTGAGTAACGAATCAATGAAACGAGGTCGTCTTGAGGCGCATTTGAAGGCGAAACAGTGCTCATATTAATTCAGATTTGAGTTACTTTAAAATATTGAAGGAAAACTTTGAAAAAAGAACAACAATAAAGTCGCTATTTACTGCCCATACTTCAACTAATAATCGTGTTCTTGAAGCTAGTTATCAAATTTCTTTATTCATCGCTAAAACTGGAAAAAATCACTCTACAGGAGAGAATTTAATAAAACCGTCAATATCAGCATTCCTCAAAACGGTTCTTGAAAAAGATGACAAAGATGTAAAAGCTATGCCACTCAGTAAAAATACTGTTAGCAGCAGAATAGATGAAATGGGCGAAGATATTGAAAAACAGCTTGTTGAAAAGCTGAAAACAAGAAAATTCTCAGTGCAAATGGATGAATCAACTTTGAGAGATAGCGAGAGGCTGTATCGATAACTTACGTAAGATATATTGATAAAGGGCATTTTGCAGAAGAAATGTTGTTCTGTAAAAGATTAGAAAGCACCACTACCTCCAAAGATATATTTAATAAGCCAAAAAAACTACTTAGATGTCAATGATATACCAATGAAAAATATAACATCTTGTGCTGCAGAGGGTGCTCCTAATATGATGCAAGAAAAATGGCTGCTTAAAATTGATGAAAGATGCGAATCCAGGAATGATTCTTGTGCATTGTGTTATTCATAGGCAAAACTTGATAGCTAAAAACATCTCGCCTGTTCTAAACGAAGTACTACATACTGTAATAAAATGTGTTAATGTTATTAAAGCTAGTGCCAAATGTGAGCGTCTTTTCAAGCTATTTTGTGAAGAACAAAATGAAGACCGTGTGAGACTTTTACTTCATACTGAAGTAAGGTGGCTATCTAAAGGAAGCTGCTTGAAGAGATTTATGGAACTGTTTGATACTCTTAGTGATTTTTTGAACGACAAACCAGAAATGAAGCACCTATTAACAATCGATGGTAAAGCATTTGTGAGTTATTTAGCCGATATCTTTGAAAAGCTAAACATATTAAATAAGCAACTTCAAGGAACAAATAAAACTCTCTTGTCGGTGCAAAGGCGAAGATATTTGGTTTTATTACCAATATCGAGTTTTATATATATATATATATATATATATATATAGATATGTCAGAAACATATTAACAACTAAAACTTTGAACAGTTCCACTGGCTCCAAAAATGTGAAGTTACTGATACCGCTTTATTTGTTATTGTAAATCGTTTCAATAATTTATCGGCCAATCTCAAAGAAAGATTTTTAGATTTACAACAAATTGTTTTCCCAACATGGATGATTCAGCCAATGTTAGTTGATTTGTCTGATATATCAAACATGCAGTATCAAGCAGAACTCGCCGAATGGCAAATTAATGACTCAGTTAAAACTTTATTCTTATTCTCATTAATGTTTTTTTTGTTAATGTTGCATATGCATATATGGTAACCGTCATATTCGGTTAAAAGTGAAATTTTTGTAGTTACTTGGAAAACGTCTATTATCGATTGATGTATGTATGAGTGGTTTTGGAGAATAATGAATCCTTATTCTTATTAATGTTTTTTTGTTAATGTTGTATGTGCATATATGATAATCGTCACATTCAGTTAAAAGTGAAATTTTCATCGTGTATTTGGTAAACGTCTATTATACAGTGACTCCCAAAATTGAGAGTACACTTAATTCCGAATTCACCATCGGATCACCAGGTGTAGAAATTAATACGCTATGTTAACGCACTTTCGTACATTCCAAATGCATACATTACTCTTCCAAATAACATTAAATGTAAGACATGGAAATTGGTTGAGACACAAAAATATGAAGGTTTGAAAGAAAAACTACACCATTTTAATGTCACAAAATTGAGGGTACACATCTTTAATCACTATGCAAAACTACCAGTAATTTTTAAATATAAATTTGATAATAGATCTATAATAAAGGAAGGCTTTCAAAGGCTATCTGATAACAAATTTATGTTTGTGATTTGATGTCTTGATTAAAATGGAGAATTGGAAGGAAACGACGATCGAAGAGAGAAAACTTGTTATTAAACTGTAAAATGAAGGTAAATCCCAGCTGAATATTGCTAAAGTAGTTGGACGAAGTGTTAACTGTATCCAAAAAATCCTGCAAAAATTTAAGAAGACTGGTATGCTGGCAAATAACGAAGGAAGAGGGAGAAAGAAAATTATGAACTCCATAACCGAGCGAAGAGTTATACATCAAGTGAAGATTGATCCTAAAATTAGTGCTCCTAAAATTGCAGCCAGTACCTCTAATAATTTAGGTCGATCGGTTTCTGCAGAAACGGTACGAAGAGTCCTAAGAAAGGCTGGCTATAATGGTAGAGTAGCTCGAAAAAAGCCCTTAATTGGTAAGAGGAATAGAGTCAAGCGATTGAAATTCGCTAAAGAACACATTTTAAAGCCTCAACAGTTTTGGAACGAGTCATTTACAGTGATGAGAGTAAGTTCAACATCTTCGGCAGTGACGGTCGTCGTATGGTGTCGCGTAAGCCAAATACCTCACACCACCCAAAACACACAATTCCTACTGTGAAGCACGGAGGTGGGTCGGTGATGGTTTGGGGGTGTATGGCTATGTCGGGGGTGGGAAAGCTAGTATTCATTGATGGAATCATGCACACAAGATGGCTTATCGTAATATTCTGCAAAATAATTTGAAAGAAAGTGCTGATAATTTGGGATTGGGGTTGAATTTCATATTCCAGCAAGACAATGACCCCAAGCACACTGCGTTTGTTGTAGAAGAATGGCTGCTTTACCATTGTCGGAATCAACTTAATATACTTCCACAGTCTCCCGACTTAAATGTTATCGATCATCTGTGGTCCCACCTTGAGAGATCTGTGCGAAAACATCAAATTACAAGCAAGGAACAATTGAAAACGGTATTGCAAGAAGAATGGCTGAATATTGCTCCCGAGACCACTAGACATCTTGTGAAATCGATGCCTCGGCGATTGGAAGCTGTCATATCAGCAAAAGGTTATGCTACTAAATATTAACTCTTTATTATTCATGATTTATGCAGGAAAATAGATGCATGTACTCTCAATTTTGTGGCTATTAATTTCTGTTAATTTTCTTTATAAGTTATTATATGTATGTTTAAACTAAGAAATATTTTGTTTTATCATTCAAAATAATGAATTATGATCTAATAAACGCATCTGTGTTTAAAGGTTTTAATTATTTCCCTCATTTAATATAATTTTTTCATTCTAAACATTGATTCCCGTTTTAAAAGTAGGTGTACCCTCAATTTTGGGAGTAACTGTATATTGATTTATGTATTAGCTGTGTTTTGGAGTATAACGTATACTTATTCTTATTATTGTTTTTTTTGTTAGTGTTGTATGTGCATATATGTCTCAACTGTAGTATTCATTTAAAAGTGGAATTTCCATAGTTTGCTAGGAAACCGACTATTATTGACTTATTTACGTATTTAGCATATTTTTACCTGTGTACTTTTAGAACTAATGCAAGAATGTTATTGAGTAGCTCGATATTCATAGTAAGATAGTGCACTTTCTTTTTAAATAAGGTTTGGACATTATTTGTGTGAGTGCATGTGTGACTAACCTCTTTCTTGTAGCACCTGGTCATTTAAGATGACGCATGTGCTTCCGTTGGTGGGGCATGTAAGATTCGCCCGGAAGTTTAAAAATCTTTATAGATGGCATGGCCATCGAGGGAAGAGGAAAGACGGAGGAAGAAAGTGAAAAAGATAGGAAAAAGTCAACAACATGGCGGAGCGAGAGGACATGGCAGAATGAGCGGCATAGTGATTACGTTGGCGAAGATAGTAACAAAATGGTGTTGACAACTTAAAATTAAATGTATCATAGTTAGTTTTTCCTTTTATGTTGTTTTGTGTTGTGTGTGGCTGTCTCTGGAATAAAACTCTTTAGTCATTAAAGAAGTGGTGATTTTATTGTACCTGGATAAATGTTGGAATCATCATTTGAACGAAAAGAACCTACGTAAAAGTTTAATTATAAGCATTCGTAGTTTGAGGTTGATAGGAATCCCAAACTCGGTGAAAGGGAGACGACCCACTTGAAAGAATCTCAACTCGACCCCTTTGTCCTAGGTCAGATCCAAATGACTCGTAAACACAATCACCGTTTTTCCAAACGACCGAGGAATGTGCACACCAAAGTTGGGTTCAAAAATGATGGTATAATGATAGTCTTGCTTGTAATATGTGACTCGATCCGGCCACCATCCCAGATTTCCTAACACAATAGTGGTGCGATGTCGAAACTGGTCCAATAAATTTGTTACCGAAACCATTTTTTACATACTCTTGTCTCCAAGCTTGATATTATTTGGACAAAAAAATGAGACTGGTTTCAGGCAAAAATGAAATTTATTTGCAAAAAATATTTACATGCAAGACAAACAATTGCGTATAGGCAGATCCAATAGCTTAATCACTTTAAACCCAGTAGTTCTTTTCACTTTCTTTTTCACTCGGGGCATTGTCAAGTCCATGGGTGTTTCTTGTTGCTCTATGGCCAACCCTGTTTCAAAATGATCCAAGAACGAGATGAGATCATTACTCTTGTCACACAAACAGGGAAGGCACAGTGTCAAGCACCTGGGGTTCTTGGGTATGAGCCGGGGGAAGCCCTTGTTTCGAGCAGTCTCCAAATACGGACGACATGATCTGAATTATTGAAGGGTCGTCCGTAAGGGTCGGCTCCGAAGACTCGACCACAGGTGGTAAAAGAATCTGAACAGGTGGTGAATCTGGTAAAAAAAGCTGCACAGATGGTGTCGTCGGCACAGGTGCTTTCTGCACAGGTGGTTGAAAAACAGGTATCTGCACAGGCGGATCTGGAATCTGCACAAGTGGTGTCGTCAGCTCAGGTGGTATCTGCACAAGTGATGTCGCTGGTATCTTCAAAGGTGATATCTGCTCAGATGGTATCTGCACAGGAGACTCTGGAATACTCATGGGTTCAGGGGTGGCCAAGGCAGTGGAAGGTCTGGCATTCAACACAGGAGCCATAGGTGGTCTGATGACAGACAGGTGTGATAAACACTCTGTTCCGTTTGGAGGAAGGCCCTGGTTGTTCTTCCAAAGGTCGTTTGTTTATCTCTGCAGGTACATGAGCCGGGATAGGAGGAGGTAGCTTGTGGGCCTTTTGATCGTACCGTTTCATTTTTATAAAATCCCCCAGGTTAAATCCATTCACCATGAGCTGGGGGAGAATGGTTTCGGGGATAATGTCCAAACAAAACAGTCTTTTGAACCGTCAACAAGATGTAACGGGTTCCAGCCGGGATCGGGTACACCGTGTGGGGTCCAACACCATTCGATTATAGAGCATCTGGTCAAATGGCTCAAAGCTCCTCCTAAACAAATTGGGATTGGCTCGAAACCTGAGACTGAAAGAAGGAAATTCATAGATCAGCATGGGGACGTTGGTCGTTTAAATAAGGTGAATCTCGCGGAATTTTGCCGTTCGGAAGCCAAAAGTAAAATATTTTTTCACAAAAAACATGTTTTTATAAATGTACACCATCCTCTTGTCGGTGTTTTTCAAGAGTCTATCAGGATTTCTCAAAAGTCCTTTGGAGATTTTCTACCACAAGACATCGTCGGGCCTGAATTCGTTCACGTGCTTCGCCTTCATGATGGCACGCTTGAAAATAACCACCAGCTACTTTTTTTGGTACCAATTGTCTTTACAAAACAAAATAAAAACACGTTTCGTGTTGGGTTCCTGGTAAATGATGCAAGCACGGACTTGACCCTGCCGAGCTGCATTTTCCAATGCGTCTGGTTTCTCGGGCGGCATCACGGTCGTTGAAATGTGCTCGGGGATCGATTAGGTCCGTAGTGCTGGACTGATGTGAAGCGTCGAGACGAGTCTTATTTTATACTTTCAAACAGGATGTGGGTGGAGCCATCAGATCATGAGTGTTTGAACCAATCATAAGTGAAAAATGGGATTGATGGGTTGATACAGGATAGCACACATGCCTTGCACTGCAATCCAACGATGAAATATGGTCTGATTACAAAACGGACACTGCCCCAGCTCACGTACATTTGAATTTAAAAGCATCACAGGGGTATGCTTGAATTGACTTAAGGAGCTCCAACTCGCTTGGATTTCCTTAAATGTTTGTTTAGAATGTTGGTCGGTGACACAAACGGTATCGACATTGAGAGTGTAAAAATTTAAACAGTTCGTTTGGACATTCCCGGTCCATGGCATATGGGACGACTCCGTTGGTCAGCGTGAAACCATTGTTCCTAATACACAGCAAGGCCAAACCTTAGCTGTAGAAAAAGACTTGGGCATTTTCCTTGAAAATGGGCATTAATTGCTGTGCATAAGGGGATCTCCGAAACACTCTGGGTTTGAAATCATCCCTTCGATACGGGGGTCTGAATTCGGGTCTTTTATACATCCTGGGGTCTCGTTGCCTTCGTTCCTCATTCCTTCGTTCATCGTTCCGTCTTTCCTCATTTCGTGTTTCCCTGGATCGCAGAGGATGAATGACGGAATCAACCTTCTTGACATGGGCCTTCTTGATAGGTGGATCAGGTGATTTGGAAACATTTGGTGGCTTAGAATCCACGGGATCTTTCAAAGGTCACTCGGGAA
Organism: Trichonephila clavipes; assembly: GCA_019973935.1. NCBI lineage: Eukaryota > Metazoa > Arthropoda > Arachnida > Araneae > Nephilidae > Trichonephila > Trichonephila clavipes. The sequence continues at coordinate 118,964 of BMAU01020335.1, read as the reverse complement.
CCATAGATTGTTCCATGGGTGGTAATGAATCATAAATAGCATCTTGAGATGGTTCATGAGATGGAGAATTGATTGATTGATTGAATATTAACGTCGCACTGTTCAGCTACACGAGGGCTTTTGGCGACGGACCACGTAATTTTGAACCATGGTCAAATGACGTGGATGACACCTGAGCTGGCACCCCTCTCTCCTAACTACCACACCACACCAACGGGAGGACGTTTCAGCTCTCGACAGATTTAACGTGCATCGCTGCCCTACACGGTGGGTCTTTAGTGGTACTGGGCTCGAACCCGTGACAAAACAAGCCACGCGGTCCCCGATACCTATACCACTCGGCTACCGCGGCCACATGAGATGGAGAAGCCACTGGAGTTGGTTTTAAAGGTGAGATAGGTGTTGGTACACAGAACATGTCAATAAAATCACCATAGTCTGGGGAATTCATTTTTGCAGGAATGAGTATCATAGGATGAGTGGGAGCTTTAAACTCTGTCGTCAAAAATATTTTCAATGTAAAGAAAAATTTTTTTTTTTACTTGTAGAGGACAGTTTTAAATGTCCCCATTTACTTTTTCATTTCAAATATTTTCACACACAAAATATTCTCTTTATTTACATTTTTTTTTGGTATTGATCAGTTTCCCCCTTTTTCTCATTTCCATGTTTACACGACTCTATGCATTTGAATGTTCAGCAGGATTGATTGAACCAACCTCTAATTACCGTCTGAGGCTCCCATTCCAAAATTTTACCCCATTGAATTCATTTCAAGGCACAAAATGGTCCCCATTTGTTTCAAATCTCACCTAAAAACATGTTATACACTCGATTTTTTGCTCATTATTGTACCTGCTTAAAACCCTCTCATTTCCGAGGTTAGTTTCAGCAACTTATAGTGAAAGAATTTAACATTACCTTATACATATTATATATTTTGTGATGTACATCCCTCGAAGCATCAGCGTGAGCTAGAGGTGTAGGGTTAACGAAAGAACTAGGATCAAACATTATCTTAATATGACTTTATTAAGATATTCAACATAAACTTTGAACAAATATAATATTAATAATTAATGAGAGAATCTACGATGAGACGCAATACGCAACACGCAATATTATTCAGACCAATCTCAATAATCGAACCACCTAATTTCATATATACTAAGTATTCAATCCTACCTTATATTATTCTGTAATAAACTTGTCTTTATCTACAATGGTATGTAGCTTGAAGTTTAACTTCTAATCGATCACCAATATGTTTATCCATGACACGTAGAATTTAAATCTTGAACGACGAAGTTCAATAATCATCAACTGCCACAACACACCTCAATTGTCTAACATTCCTTTACATTGCCATACCGCTTACTCTAAGATCCTATATTTATCCTATATTATTTGCATCTTTTCACTTCTCGTTTCTTGGATTTGGTTGGAAAAGAGTTGCCATTAATTCTGGCCCAAAGAACCCAAAGGACTTGTTAAAGAAAAGACGCGTAAGACGTCACACCCCTCAAGAAACTAAACGTGATTTATTCGAGGGTCTTAATGGCCCTTAAGAAATTACGTACCTAAATTTTATTCTAACCGTTAATTTCTAATGCTTCCCTTAAATTTTAATTTTTACTATTCATCTTAAAATTAATTTTTAATATTTCTCCTTAATTTGAATTTCCACAGCTTCAATAAATTTTACTCAATTAAATAGACTAACATTCAAAGTCATGCATTTTAATCACGGTAGATTCTCACATGTACAGAATAAATAGACGTGTCCCATCTGGGTAACAGAACCGGGGAAAAACCATATATGACTTAAATGGTAGAAAAAACAAGGCCCACACGTCTCTTAACTAACTTAATTCTACCTAAATGTTTACTTAAATTCTAACAATTTTTCTTCTTTACATCTTCTCTTTAGCTCCGTTCTTTGTATAGGTTAATTTCTTATATAGACTTCAAGGTCTGTTACCCTGAAACAAAAATCTCTTAAGTGCTTTGAAAAAAAAAATTTTACACATTATGATTACATTTCACAATTTTTATACAGTACATATCACTTTTAAATTGTAACTAATTTCTATACATATTTTTCATCTGGTTCTTTCAAAAACATCCCCTCAAATCGTGCAGCGCTGGTTAAACGATATGTTAGTATGCTATCTACGCCTCGTTTCCCAAAACCAGATGTTCCTTAAGGGGTCATAGGACCCTTAACAGATATCCGTGCACTCGAAGAAAACATCCTTCTTCTAACCAGTGTAACTTAGCAATAAAACAAAACAATATTTTGAAATTTTTACCACATGATAATCATATATATTTACATTATTTCTCAAATTTTCAGAAAATTTGAGAAAAAATTAAAAAAGTTAACAAGAAATAAAATTTGTTCAATTTTTCAAAAATATGAAAATTAGCATTTTACAGCGCGCAGAAATCTGAAGAGCAGAATTGATCAAAATTCACAAAATTAATTTTATTTGATGTATAAAAATGTTCCTTTTTGAACTTATACACACTTTTAAAGCATTTAGAGAACAAAAATATTTTTAAAATAAGATTATAAAGAAAATTTTCAAATTTTATGAAAAAATTCAATTAAAACACAAATAAAAAAAAATTATACAAAAATTTGTTTAAAATTTTTTGTATAAGTTATAAAAAACCTTATTTTGAACATGTGTATGAAATTTCATATTGATATGCTAAATAGTTTTTGAAAAATTCTGCGCGCAAGGCAAAATTTTTCATTTTAAGAAAAATGAAGTTAAAGATAAAAAATAACAAAAAAGAAAATTAAACATACCAGTATGCTTTAAAAAGTCCCAGCAGCATAAATATTGCCCTCTGCAAGCTTGCATTGCTCAATTTGTTTGAGTATTTTAAGTTTTTTAGCTTTACGAGCTTAAAAGGAGGTTTTAGAAGCTTGTCTCTTAGCCGTTGACTTGCGCACTTTGTCAATATTTACACAATTCAAAACATTTGTTTTATTTATTTTTAAATTCAAAGCACGCATCAGATCAATTCTGTTCTTACTTCCATCATTGTATTCACATGCAGCTATAAATGCAGCTATTTTTGTGACATTAATTCCTGATAAAATCAATTTCGGGCTATACTTCCAAATCAGTAAATTCAATGGCTCATTAGCATTTTGAGTTTTTCCCCCTAAACACCTTCTTAACAATTTCAAGTGTGATTAATCTTTAAAAACAGGTTTAATCACTTCAGAAACTGCTTTTGGTAAGGTGTTCTTGTGAGAAAATTCATTCACTGTATTGTTGTGAACCGAAACATTGTACTTACACCAGCTATTTTTGCCTTTTGGGTAAAACCAATGTTTCGGCTCATCATCTGTGCTGGATGTATGAGCCCACACAGCTAGACAGCTTGCCTCATCTCATTCACATTATGGGAGTTGGCACGAATAGCATTGCCATAAAAAGTCGTCAATTTGCTTATAATAGCATCGGTTAGGCGACCTTTCCCACCAATTGTTTTCCCATCGGAAACCTTCTTTTCCCCCGTAAAGCTTTTAACTTCTGCAAGCGGTTACCCATTTGCTTTTAGACATGGCCACCACACTCTATTTTTACAATGGGAACACTATCCCCATATGGTTCTTTTTCAGCAATAGACAAAAATGTCTTTGAGTCACCATCACCTATGTATCGCTGATACTTTAATCCATGTTTTTGTTCTGATCGGAGAAAAATTTTCTGCATTCCGCAAACTTCCATTTTTCCAGCAGATCCGCTATGGTTTTTCTGCAGAAAATGTGATGTTTAGCCAAAAAAGCACTATATTTTGGTCCAAGCTTTGGCCCTTTATCGGAGTCGCATCCTTTGCAATAAGAGGACATAACTTCCATGTCGAGAACTTTCCCGCAGTCAGCTCCAATCAATGCACAGACTCCAATAAGTGAAGTATGCCCACGGGTCTTCAGGTCACATCACCGTTAACTACAACAAAATTTACGGTGCGATCAATAATTTTTTCCTCAGCAGCAGCTTTCTTCATCGATGCATTTGCAAGCGCTTCACTTATATCAGCTATCTTTGCATTTATTCTGTCGTAAGCTTTCTGAGACACTGGATTTGGCAAACACATAAGAGAACAAAACGTCTCGAGCGAAGACAATCCTTGGCCTATATAGTGCATGGCCAAAACAGACCGTCTGTTGATTTCAGGTATATTTTTATACCAATCAATTCACAGGAATTAAGTTTTTTCAATGCTACATTTTCTGCATGTGAACTGAAATATGGAAAATAATCCTACAGTGGATTTTTCACTCATTTTTATTTTGCCATAACACACAGAGCAACAAAGTAACTTTTCAATTTTTGAAAATAATAAACTAATGTCGATTAGTCTATAACCTTGAAACTCAACTGAAACATTTTCGTAAGCGCTTCTGAAATCTTGTGTGCACTTGGCAATTTTTTCGCCGATGAATTTTTGTTTGGCGAAATATTTTCAAAAGAAATAATACTTTTTTCAGACAGAGATTTCTTCCGATACATGTTTCCTTGAAATCTTTTCTTCTTTGGTCTCTTTCCGGATGAAGTTTTTTTCAATGGAACATCCATGTTTAAAAGCTTTCAATAACAAATGAAAAATAATGCTAATCCAAAATCGAAATGTAAATAAACAATCCCGCTTGGATTAAACGAAGTTAAAAGTTGAGTTGTAGTTATGCTACTCCCGAAATCAATTTGATATTAGGTGTGGCTCTTTTAATAAAACTAATCGGCAAAATATTAAAATGTTTGGAATGTGTTCTGACAGATGTCAAAAGTGGGCGTGGCAGATGCAAGTTTTTGTTTACGTGTTACTAGTTATTGAGAAATAACTTTGGAAGTTTTCACAGTATCAACAAAATTTTGGTTGCAAACTGCTCAGAAACGTTGAGGCTTTAACATATATTTTTTTCAAAAAATCGAAAAAAATGAAATTTAAGAGTCCTATGAGGCCTTAATATGAAACAATATAACAACACATATATATACATAATACAATTACAAACATTTTTCAAAATAAACAAAACAAACAACCAAAGGAATTGTCGCATCCCAGCGAAGTCATAACAGAAGTAAACAAATGCATTTTTACAGTTGTTTTTCCAGATTTATACAAAAATTTTACAAGACAAAAGCTTTTTTCTTTTCTAGAAAAACACTCATTGTAGTGTCCACTTTTGCTTGACTTCTAAAATTTTAATTATCCGACCGTGACTTGGCTTTATTGCAAAAATTCTTCCGACCACTTGTTCGAAAGAATATAATAAGAAACGATACAACCTGGTTCTTATGACTTGTAGTTGGCGTTTCCTACCAAGACCTCCAGTGACAAGGATTTCTTTGTACACGTTCCTCTCCTTTCCTGGTCTTGCCGTTGTTGATCACCTCCTCGTCTGGCATTCTTGTTGCTTGATCTTGTTCGCTCCTCGATGTATGGACTATCGTTCCTTTCTCTGCCTTTTCTGGATCGAACTGGTCCTCCTTGTTGTGTCTTCCTCTCTATGGTCGGTCGGGACTCTTCTCTTTTTCCAATTCGTGGGGGCTGCGGTAGCCCAGTGGTTAGGGTATCCAACCATGGCAGGCATGTCATGAGTTCGATCCCAGTACCACTAAAGACCCGCCGTGTAGGGCAGCGATGCACGTTAAATCTGTCGAGAGCTGAAACGTCCTCCCGTTGGTGTGGTGTGGTAGTTAGGAGAGGGGGCTGCCAGCTCAGGTGTCGTCCACGTCACTTGACCATGGTTCAAAATTACGTGGTCCGTCGCCAAAAGCCCTCGTGTAGCTGAACAGTGCGACGTTAATATTAACTCACTAACTCACTCACTTTCCAATTCGTCGTCTAAGGTCGTAGCCGCTTGTGGTGGGCGTCACTGTCTCTTCCCTTCGGTTTTTCTTTCTAAATTTTGTCAGACTATGATTAGTTCTGTAATTAGACGACAAAGCCCTTTTATTCACTCTATGCTCTGAACCCTTCTGAACTTTCCCTTCTGGTCCTCCTGACCTAGATTCATTTGCTCTTTTATATCTGAACTTTTGATTTTTACTTTTTTTTAATCATTCTATCTTTCTCAGACCAAGAACTAGGTATTGATCTGATAAGTGGTCCGCGCTTATTGGTCTTATTTGTGTGTTTCTCCACCTGATTATTTCTAAAACTTAACCCTTTTTCCTCCAACTCACGCTTTACTTCTGACCCTTTCTTTTTACCATCTCGCGAGTCATTTGATCTCCGTTGTACTCTGTCAAAACCACTTGATTCATCGCGCAAACTACCGTTATCCGAACTACCAGTTCCTATCTCCGTCTCGTCACATTTCCTATGACGATATATTCGAACCTGATCTGCATTAATCGTTAACCTTTTTCCCGCTTTCCATATCACTATACGTTGTTATTCTTAACATCTAATACTCTATACGGACCTTCAAATTTTGATTTAAACTTAGCTACTACTTTTCTTTTTGCTGAACTTAAAGGATGTGTTGCTACCTAAACCCAATCATTCACCTTAATTTGCACATCACGCCTACGTCTATTATAATATTTCTTCCATTTTTCATGTTTTGTTTATGTGTTTCGTCTAGCCTCCTCAAACAATCTCTTAATATCTCCTACTGCAAATTCCGTTCCGTCTGATACCATCACTAATTTCTGAAAAGGCGTAATTAACTTTTTACCTAAGAATAATTCCGCAGGGGTTTTCCCCGTTGTTTCGTTTACACCCGTACGAATAGCATAAGCAAACTCACGTAAGAATTGGTCCCATGTGTCATGTTGCTCATTGGCATAATTTGCAATCATTTGCACCAGATCGTGATTTACGCGTTCTGTTCTATTTGCTTGAGGTCTATAAACAACAGTTTTCACATGCCTTATGCCTAACCTTTCACTAAAATTCTCAAAAATATCGGAAATAAATTGGGGACCGTTATCACTAATTAATTTTATTCGAGCTCCAAAACGCGATATATAATTATCAAAAAAATTATCTGCTATAACTCGAGCAGAGGCTTTTTTAAGGGGTATGATTTCAGCCTACTTGCTGAAGTGATCCGTAATTACTAATACATATCGGTTGCGTCTTACTCTCGACACGGGATACGGACCTAACAAATCTAACGTAACTATTTCATTTGGATAATTTGATACAATTGCTATTAACCGACCAGCTGGTAACGCGTTTTTATAATTATTAATTTGCACATATGGCATGTAGAGACATATTGATCAATAAATTTTCTCATATACGGGAAATAACAAACATCCCTTATTTTATGATAAGTTTTCATTTCATCTTGACAATTGCATTTGTGCCATTTGAAATTTTATCAATTTATCGTACCTTTTGAAAATTTATCGTGCCCATTTCGCAATTTGTCGTACCGCCATGCCAGTCGTTTCGGATCCGTGCTCTTGTCAACCGGATTGCTTAGTGTATAGTCGGGGAGAAGAGCCACCCCATGATTGTGCCATCCACGTTTTGTTGGAATCGATGGTGTTTCAGGAACGAATGTTGCACGGCGATCCCACCGAAGTAAAATTGGAGGAAATTTTACAGAATGGAAAAGAATATTTACCCCTCGCCATGCACATGACGGACGAAAACAGTGTACGTGGCAGACAATGTACAATTATGTCAAAAGGGGGTTTCCCCAACACCAGGGAAATTCTTCACGGAATGTAAAATGAAGCACCCTGCTTGGCAAGCTGTAAAATGTAATCTGTTCAACTACGTAAAAAAAAATTTTTTTTTGAGAGTATAAAAGTTTGACAGCCTTCCGTTGCAATTCATTCACTCTCAGTGTTTCTTCAAGAGTCATCATGTGGTTCTCAAAATTCTCCTGCCTCATCAACACTATCCATTAGCTGCTATGGTGGGAAAGGATGGCAAGCTCTACTTTAGACTGGTAGACGTTGGAGCCCTACTCGGTCGTTCCAAAGTATACGAATTTGCCAAAAGATTCGACAACCTCGTCATTCAAAGCAAAGATGTGTTGCCGGCCCACAAACAGTATCCAATCATGACGCAAAAGTCAAAACTGGGGACTCCCGATGTCGTCTTTAACATTTTGAATGCCGAACTGTCGTCGTTGGCCACGACTTTTGCTATCAGTCTCAGTGTGGGTTCTGCTCTGGTAGAGAACCCTAGCAACCTGTTTGTGGAGAGTTACAAAACATCTCCCGTCTTGCATGTCCAAGACTCTCCCGTTCCCAATTCAATCTTGTGAGACTGTGTGTCCAAACCTTTATCCAAAAGGTGCAGGACATGCGTCGGATGCAAAACGGATCCAAACCATCAATACAGATGGTTTATGAGGCCTGCTTCAGGGCTGAGGCAAGGCCTTCTGTGGAACTTGCTGAGAGGCTTTCTCTACCTGAGAGGATTTCTACTCCACCTTCTCAAAGATCTGCTTAACCTGAGAGGATTCCACCTGCTCAAAGGCCTGCTGAACCTGAGAGATCTGCTGAGCCTGAGAGACCTGCTGAACCTGAAAGACCTGCTAAACCTGAAAAAGTGCCACCTGCCGAACCTGAAAGACCGACCATCTTTGGAGATGGGGGATCCCTGTGTTTCCGTAAATACAGTGGAGGTGACTCCACCCCTGATCACTCGTTGTGATAAGAGTACCCAAACAATTTTCCCCTACCTTCATGTCAAACGCCTGGATTTCGGAAAGAGGCGCATGGAACAACCACAGGCCAATAAAAGACTCTCCATCAAACAGGAACCCTCGGAGAATCGTGTTCAACAGACTGTTTCAAAAAACATTCTTTTGTTGGTGCCCAGAAATCATCCTCTCATGAAATTGGGTAATAATGGATACATTATTTAACCCACAAATGTAAATAAAATTGGTGTCAATAAATGATTGATTGTTCAAACATGTGTGTCTTTCATACCCCCATTTCATACTTGGAAGCCCATTTCCCATATTTCCTTCTCCCTTATCAGTCACTTCCTCCTTCTGTCTACTATAAAAGCAGGGCTCAGAAGCCAGTCGCATCATTTTACTCTTGAGACATGGAGGCCGATTTAGCTTTCACACTGCATCCTGTCTTGTACCAAGAGGCAGACCTTGGAGAATACATCACCTTTATGATGAATTTTCGGACAAATTTAAATAGTTTGAAACCTTCCGAGGTGATTTACTCGAAACAATCTGTACCATGTTCATTATTGATCTGCTGATACAAGTCCTACCTGACCACGAGCCCCACGACGTACCTTGGTTCGAGCTTTATTCGTATTTCGAGCCTGCCGACCTGGATAGTGATTACATAGAGCAAGAGGCCGCCAAAAGGAAAGGCGCCTTCATCCAAGCCCTGTGGACTCAATATGCCATACCCACATTATACGGTTTGGTGTATAAAGCTTGGAGACAATATGGTGCTCAAAACTTGACCACCTGGACTCAATTGTGTCAAGCGGTGTTGGACGGGTGTTTGGGGCAGAAATGGCCCGATAGCGTATTTCAAGTGCCCGACTCGTGTTCGATTTGCCTCCGCACGATTTACTGGCCAGAAAAAAAGCAGTGTGGTCATGCGTTTCACTTGCGTTGCCTCCTACGACACATGGACGTTAGCAACACCTGCTCCCACTGCAAAACACCCAACCCACTGATGACACCTTAGACACCGTATTGAGCCCCCCAAAAATGGGTGAATGATTACTGGGTAATCATTCTCCCATTTTTGGGGCTCTCTTTTATGCCAAGGTTGGAAACAATATTGTACGCAACACTCTCTCAAAATAATATTTATGTGGCCAAGGTTGAAACGGCCACATTCCATGTAATATACAGATCCTCTGGTCATGCCATGTAATACACAACTCCTCTGGACAAGGTTGATCCAATTCAGTCTCTTATCAGTAGCCAATGAGAAACCACTTCCGCCTTCTGTCTACTATAAATGCAGGGCCAAATCGCATCATTTTATTCATGAGACGTGGAAGATGACAAAGTCTTTGCGCTAAATCTTTCACTGTACCCAGGAGCAGACCTTGGAGATTTCCTCAATTTTATGGTGCTGCTTCGATCCCAAGTAAACACCCTGAAACCTTCCGAGATCATTGCTCTCGGATCCACAGTGGAAGTGGTTGAAAAGATTCGTCAGCTGTTTCCACATCTTGACCTCCGGGACTTTCCTTCGCTCGAGCCTTATTCGTACCTGGAACCTGCAGACCTTTTCCACGATTACCTGGAACAGGAGGCCAGGAAAGGAAAAGAAGCCTTTATCCAAGCCGTGTGGACTGTAATCGGCAAGCCCAAACTATATAATTTGGTGACCAAGGCTTGGACAGAGCAGGGTCCACAGACTCTAGCCCCCTGGATTCACTTGGCTCAAATGGTGTTGGATGGGTATTATGGGCAGAAATGGCTAGATACCGTGTTTCAAGTGTCCGATGCATGCCCCATCTGCCTCACTCCTATACACAAGCAAGAGAAAACGCAGTGTGGCCATGTGTTTCTCAAAAAGTGCCTTTTACAACACTTGGACATTCGCAACACCTGTCCCATCTGCAGAGCATTGTTGATAGACCCACAAACACCATGTTGAGCCCCAGAAAAAGGGGAGAATGATTACTGGAAAGGAGCATAGCTCGGGACCAGTAATCGTTCACCCATTTTTTGGGGTCCCTCCTCTCGCCAACGTTGGCAGAGATGGAAAGAATAATTTTGGAAAATATTTTTACACCACAAAGAAACAAGACGGATTCTTATATTATAAACTCAAGACTATATCAACAATAAATAAGAAGCAGTAATAAAGGAGAAACTTTATCTCTACATCCTTGCTACATGAATACTACTCTATATATTAAATATATACTATATATAAGGTAATGTTAAATTATTTCACTATAAGTTGCTAAAACTAACTGCGAAAATGAGAGGGTTTTAAACAGGTACAATAATGGGCAAAAAATCGAGTGCATAACATGTTTTTAGGTGAGATTTGAAACAAATGGGGACCATTTTGTGCCTTGAAATGAATTCAATGGGGTAAAATTTTGGAATGGGAGCCTCAGACGGTAATTAGAGGTTGGTTCAATCAATCCTGCTGAACATTCAAATGCATAGAGTCGTGTAAACATGGGAATGAGAAAAAGGGGGAAACTGATCAATACCAAAAAAATTGTAAATAAAGAGAATATTTTGTGTGTGAAAATATTTGAAATGAAAAAGTAAATGGGGACATTTAAAACTGTCCTCTACAAGTAAAAAAACAAATTTTTCTTTACATTGAAAATATTTTTGACGATAGAGTTTAAAGCTCCCACTCATCCTATGATACTCATTCCTGCAAAAATGAATTCCCCAGACTATGATGATTTTTATTGACATGTTCAGTGTACCAACACCTATCTCACCTTTAAAACCAACTCCAGTGGCTTCTCCATCACATGAACCATCTCAAGATTCGATTTATGATTCGTTACCACCCATGGACCAATCTACGGTTCCCGAGTCACCTTTGAAAGATTTGCTTCCCGTGGAACACTCTAGGGTTTCCGAGTCACCTTTGAAAGATCCCGTGGATTCTAAGCCACCAAATGTTTCTAAATCACCTGATCCACCTATCAAGAAGGCCCATGTCAAGAAGGTTGATTCCGTCATTCATCCTTCTCTGCGATCCAGGGAAACACGAAATGAGGAAAGACGGAACGAAGGAATGAAGAACGAAGGCAACGAGACCCCAGGATGTATAGAAGATCCGAATTCAGACCCCGTATCGAAGGCATGATTTCAAACCCAGAGTGTTTCGGAGATCCCCTTTTGCACAGCAATTAATGCCCACTTTCAAGGAAAATGCCCAAGTCTTTTTCTACAGCCAAGGTTTGGCCTTGCTGTGTATTAGGAACAATGGTTTCACGCTGACCAACGGAGTCGTCCCATATGCCATGGACCGGGAATGTCCAAACGAACTGTTTAAATTTTTACACTCTCAATGTCGATACCGTTTGTGTCACCGACCAACATTCTAAACAAACATTTAAGGAAATCCAAGCGAGTTGGAGCTCCTTAAGTCAATTCAAGCGAACCCCTGTGATGCTTTTAATTCAAATGTACGTGAGCTGGGGCAGTGTCCGTTTTGTAATCAGACCATATGTCATCGTTAGATTGCTGTACAAGGCATGTGTGCTATCCTGCATCAACCCATCAGTCCCATTTTTCACTCATGATTGGTTCAAACACTCGTGATCTGATGGCTCCACCCGCATCCTGTTTGAAAGTATAAAAGAAGTCTCGTCTCGACGCTTCGCATCAGTCCAGCACTATGGACCAAATCGATGCCTTTCCCGAGCACATTTCAACGACCGTGATGCCCGTGACGCTGCCCGAGAAACCAGACGCATTGGAAAACGCAGCTTGGCAGGGCCAAGCCCATGCTTGCATCATTTACCAGGAACCCAACACGAAACCTGTTTTTGTCTTGTTTTGTAAAGACAATTGGTACAAAAAAAAGACGCTTGTTGGATAATTTCAAGCGTGCCATCAAGGAGGCGAAGCACGTGAACGAATTCAGGCCCGACGATATCTTGTGGTAGAAAATCTCCAAAGGACTTTTGAGAAATCCCGATAGACCCCAGAAAAACACCGACAAGAGGATGGTATACATTTATAAAATCATGGTTTTTGTGAAAAAATATTTTACTTTTGGCTTCCGAACGGCAAAATTCCGCGAGATTCACCTTATTCAAACGACCAACGTCCCCATGCTGATCTATGAATTTCCTTCTTCCAGTCTCAGGTTTCGAGCCAATCCCAATTTGTTTAGGAGGAGCTTTGAGCCATTTGACCAGATGCTCTATAATCGAATGGTGTTGGACCTCACACGGTGTACCCGATTCCGGCTGGAACCCGTTACATCTTGTTGACGGTTCAAAAGACTGTGTTTAGTTTGGACATTATCCCCGAAACAATTCTCCCCCAGCTCATGGAGAATGAATTTAACCTGGGGTATTTTATAAAAATGAAACGGTACGATCAAAAGGCCTACAAGCTACCTCCTTTAACCCTGGTTCATGTACCGGCAGAGACAAACAAACGACCTTTGGAAGAACAACCAGGGCCTTCCTCTAAACGGAACAGAGTGTTTATCATACCTGTCATCAGACCACCTGTGGCTCCTGTGTTGACTGCCAGACCTTTCACTGTCTTGGCCACCCCTGAACCCGTGAGTATTCCAGAGTCTCCTGTGCAGATACCACCTGAGCAGATATCACCTTTGAAGATACCAGCGACACCACCTGTGCAGATACCACCTGAGCTGACACCACTTGTACAGATACCTGTTTTTTAACCGCCTGTGAAGATACCACCTGTGCCGACGACACCACCTATGCAGCTCTTTTTACCAGATCCACCACCTGTGCTTGGAGACAAGAGTAAGTAAAAAAATGGTTTCGGTAACAAATTTATTGGATCAGTGTCGACATCGCACCACTATTGTGTTTGGAAATCTGGGTCGGTGGCCGAATCGAGTCACGTTTTACGAGTAAGACTATCCTTATACCATCATTTTTGAACCCAACTTTGGTGTGCACATTCCTGGGTCGTTTGGAAAAACGGTGATTGTGTTTACGAGTCATTTGGATCTGACCTAGGACAAAGTGGTCGAGTTGAGATTCTTTCAAGGGGGTCGTCATCCCTCTCACCGAGTTTGGGAGGCCTATCAACCTCAAACTACGGATGTGTACATTTTGGATTTTACAGACGGCACTCGACTCGCAGACGTGTACATGAAATGATTGACGTGGTTGGACAATCGGTAATGCATCGAGATGACAATGTCCCTTGGCGCATGGTGGGTCTTCAACCTTGTAAGCGGGCTTTGGAAAATCACGTGCCGCACTCGCTTGAAAAGGCTTTGGCCAATGGGATGCCATCTGACGTCACGCTCCTCGAGCATATATAAAGCGAGCAGTCAGCCGCTAGAATCATTATGTTTTTCTCAGATATGTCTGACTCGAGTCAACCAGCCTATTTTGCTCATGCCAACGTGTTTCATCACGATGGCAAGTCAGTGCCCATTGAATTGTCCATTGCCACGATTCCCAGGGATGGCAGCGATCCCGAAGTGATGTGCATCACCGTGAATTATGACAGGCAAACTTCCAAGCCCAAAGATTTTCGATCCAACTGCCAAGAGAATGCCCGTTTTCGTCTGGTACACCACCTGTTACCCAAGAGTGTTCCCGTGGAATACCTGCCCTTTTGCGTGAGGGACAAGTTTAGTCAGCTGGCCCGAGGCAACAGGGGCCTGATGTGGTGCACAAAAGAGTGGCGCAACAAAATAATTTTCAAGAGCTCGGACTACTTGCCATCGCCCTGGAGACGCTGCCGAAATTCAATTCAATGCCGAAATTTTGCGATGGAACCTTTCCCAACCCCGTGCATGAGGGTGTGCACGAGGAAGATGACATTTCATGCTGCACCATGGTAAAATCTTACCAATTTGCCAAATACCTGCAGCAGTTTAATAAGCTGCATGCTGAATGGAGCTACCAAGTTACGGTATTGACACAGTAAATGGACATTGGCCCGGAAAAAGGGGGATCGAGTCGACACAAGAGTCGACTCGGTCCTCCTTTTTTCGGGCCAAATATTGTACCAAGACTGGAGGGTTAAAAACTTGTGCTGAATCATGCTGAAGGCGCTGTTTGATGCACCAAGATTGAATTCATCTGTATTGTGGAACCTTGACACTGAATCGTGCTAAAGGCGCTATTTGATGCAGCAAGATTGTATTCATCTGTATTGTGGAACCTTGGCACTAAAGATTTCTCTCATCGGCAATAAATGTCTGGTGATTCAAGGTTGGAAAGCATCAGCCAATAGGAATCGATTCACGTGACCCAGCAAAGTATAAAAGGATAGTGCTCAGCCACCAGACACATTCTCATTCAGCAACATGTCTCATCTAGCCTTTTTCGCCCATGCGAATGTGTTTCACCATGGTGGTCAACCTGTCCCTATCGAACTGTCGATTGCTAGCATTAAGGAGGATGGCAAAGATCCAGAAGTGATTTGCTTCACGGTGGACCCCTCGAACCTCCTTACGACCGCCAAAGACAGCCGAGCCAACAGGTACATCAATGAATGGCTCAGCTTGAAGAGCCACCTGCCCGGATCTGTACCCCTCGAATACCTGTCTTTCTGCGTCAGAGGCAAGTTTTGTCACATGGCCCAAGGAAACAGAGGCCTCATCGTCGTCAAGGGCTCGGACCAGAGAAAAATTTTTGAACAGCTTGGACTTTTTACCATTAACCTGGAAATATTGCCCCATTTCCGGGATTTGAATGACCGCACCCTGCCTGACCACCTGCACGATGACATTTCCGAGTGCGCACCATGGTGAAATCTCATCTATTTGCGCGATACCTGCAGCATTTTAACAAGCTGCAGGCTGAATGCAAAAGACAAACTGCCCATCCAGTAGAGTGAGTTAAAAAAAAAGTTATACCGAAAAAAGGGGGATCGAGTCGACACAAGAGTCGACTTGGTTCCCCTTTTTTCAAGACACACAATATGCCAACGTTGGAAGGATCACAACATGCGCCAGCCGATAGAAATTGTTTCACGTGACCTCATTAGAGTATAAAAGGCCAGCAGCCAAACATTCAGTCATATTTTCATGGAGCATGCTAAAAGTTTTTCCGTTAAGACTGTCCGGATTTGAAGTGATTAATATTCTCAAATCCTGGCAGTCTTATCGGCAATTGTTTTTAGCCAAAATCTTCAAGTCCAAAAATTGGGCGTGGTCCCCCTTTTTTTCGGGTCATTTACTACACCAAGATTGAAATGCATCAAATATAGATTAGACTTACCTGCTAATAATTGTCGTCTTCACACACCCAGATTGGAGTTCTTGTCTCGTTGAGTTGGCATGTCCCCTGTTTTCTCACCAAGTTTGGAGGGCTTGTCTCGTTGAATTAACATGTCCCCCTTTTTCTCACCAAGATGCATGCATTTCATTTGACATGTCAAGAATTTCATTTCATCCCTTCAAGACGCCTAAATTTCATTTGTCAATGACCCCTGTTTAAATCGTCTCTCTGGGATGAAAAATTTTCTCTCGCTCCGTGAAATAAAATTTTTTGGAGAAATCTGAAAAATTTTTGACTAACGCCTCTGGGATACTTTGTGTCCTATTTTAATCTAGACCCTACATTCAACTTTGGGATAAAAATTTGGAGAAACATGGACAATATAAAAAGAGTCGTTTAAAAGGAAAAGGTGGGAACAAAACAACAAAAATGCGGTGTTGAGATGGTTTTCGTTCCAAATGAGATGGTTTTCAATTTAAATGAGACGGTTTCAAATGAGATAGTTTCAAAAACGGTCGTTTACATTTCAAAAAAAGGTCGTTTTCATTTTTTGAATGGATCACGGTGCTCAACTATTTTTTCGACCGACTGTATGTATCTCTAAAGTGGATATTATTCAATATATCCCTCCTCCTCCAATCTACGAAAATCGCAAAATAAACATCTATACTCTTGAACTACCATTTCAAAACAAGGATCTTCCAGATGTCATAGTACAAAATATGTTTAATGATTACATTCAGTCAAACTTTAATAACAATATCATAATAGCAACAGATGGTTCAAAAAATACTAATCAAACATCAATAGGAATTTTGATCCCTAAGAAAAAAGTTCGACAAAATTTCATACTGAAAGAAATGATTTCAATTTTCACAGCTGAAGCTATAGCCATATGGACTGCGTTAAAAAATTGGGTTTCTGAAACAGAAAACTATGTCATCCTTACGGACATCTTATCAATTCTAAAAAAGCATCCAAAATATTAATAAAAATCCAATACGATAATATTAAATTTAAGTTCAACTTTACATCAGTGCCTCCAAATAGCTCTATTAATTACATTTATTTGGGTTCCAGCTCACTAGGGAATAGGGATTAATGAAGAAGCTGATAAATTAGCTAAAGCCTCTCCAGAGCCGTGGAATATTATTTCTTGGATAACTTGGGAAGATCTACATACACACACACACACACATTTCAAAAAGCAAACACAAAAATAAAAGCGAAGAAATATGGAAAAAGAGCAAAAGACATAAAAATTATTTTTATATTTCTCATCTTGGAAAAATGGAATAGACAGGCAGCAAAATATAGAAATACAGAAGTTTTAATCAATACGTTGTGAGCTAAGAAATTGCCATTAAATGATATATATGTCCTTTTTAAACAAATAGATTCTCCTTTGTGTGCAGATTGTCAAGTACCAGAAACTAGTGAACATTTTATATTAAACTGTATCAAATACAAATCGCAGCTTGAAATTTTGAAAAATTTTATCTCCAACCACGGAGAATGGTCTTTTTCCTCAATAGCGAAATGTAAACCAATAGAGCATGTTCAAAAAGTTGAAAAAATTTTGACATCAAACAATAGATTCTAAGATTCCAGCTAATAGTTTTTCAATACTCTACTTTCAACAATTTCAGTTGAAGTACAAGGCAATAATTAAAACTACTGATAAACAGTACAATCACTAGCTGTACGTTACAACTTAAGTTAAAAACTAATCAAAATTTTATCGGAGCATAAGGCGTTGGCCAAGTCTCCACTAACTAAAACTAAAATTAGATGATCGCGGGCGCCTTTTCCCAGAAGGATGGGAGAAAAAGGTAAACCATGATATGATGATGGATCTAATCAAGAGATCTCCCCGACAGAACGGGGAGGGAGGACGTACCCCAAAGCACGAAACGCTCTATCGAAGCAGAGCGCCGGCGGGGCGAGGGGAAGAACGCAGGAAGGAACGCGGGACGGCCGAAGGCAGTGAATCAAAGGCGGTGATTTATCACCCAAGAACCCAGAGTAAAAGACGCAGTGCAGTGCAGCTAAATCATATTGTTAAGAGTGTGAAAAGAGGGTTATTTGTTGAGTTATGGGGGCGGAGCGGGTTTCTCCACTTCGTCGAAGAGTATGCATATTTAATTTTAGGATGTGGATACGTAAACAGTGTTTGCGCTTTAATAATTGGATTGTCGTGATTTTCGATAGATTTAAAGACATTTCTAGAGAGTTTAGTGATGTAATTAGAAATCGGCTCCATTTGTAGATCGTTGTGTATCACGTCATTTCGGTTGATTGATTTAATATTAACGTCGCACTGTTCAGCTGCACGAGGGCTTTGGCGACGGACCACGTAATTTTGAACCATGGTCAAGTGACGTGGACGACACCTTTGTAACTACCACACCACACCAACGGGAGGACGTTTCAGCTTCGACAGATTTAACGTGCATCACGTCTTTAGTGGTACTGGGATCGAACTCGTGACCAGGCAAGCCACGATCCGATACCTATACCACTCGGCTACCGCGGCCACCACGTTTTCGGACGTACCAAGGTGCGTTCGTCATGACGCGTAGTATCTTGTTTTGCATTAATTGAATCTTTTCATGTGGGTGGCGGCTGCGGCTCCCAAACGGGTGAACCGTAAATGATAACTGGACGCAGAATCTGCTTGTATAAAACAACTTTATTTTCCAGGGATAGAGGAGACCTCCTCCCGATGAGGGAGATGGCTAGAGAAATTCTACCCCAGAATTTCTCAGATAGATAGTCGATGTGCTTTTTGAACGTTAAGCGGCTATCAATGTGTAGACCCAGATATTTCATCACCGAAATCCACTGGATGTTGTCATCAAAAAGTGTAAGTTGGAAAGGCGGGTCAATCACCCCCCATTTCCTGAAAATAATTGCTTGTGATTTATCGACGTTAATCGCAATTCTCCAATGTGTATAAGCCACGTTTCAAGTTTATCTAAAAAGTGTTGAACAGTTTTAATAGTGTAATTCAGCTGGACACCTTGCGAGAGGACTGCGGAATCATCCGCAAACAGGCAAGTACTGACGGTGGAGTGCTGTGGAAAATCATGTGTGTAGATGTTGTACTAGTACGGAGAAAGGACAGATCCCTGAGGGACCCCAGAGAGGCAAGATCCCGTGTTAGAATATGAATTATTTACACGAACTCTAAAAGTTCTATTGTGTAAAAAATTATGAATGATTTTAATTAAATAATCAGGGAACTGCAATTTAATTAATTTGTACGTGAGGCCATCGTGCCACATTTTGTCGAATGCCCTTTTAACGTCTAAAAAGAGACACCTACAGTATAAAATTTGTGGGCAAAACCCTCATTGATAATGTTTGTAACACGTATCAGTTGGTGTAGCGTTGAATGGCCCTCCCGGAAGCCGCATTGCTCCGGGGGAATACAATCTATGGCTTTGCAGTGAGATTTGATTCTAGTTAAAATAATTCTTTCGAAAATCTTAGCAGTGGCGTTAAGTAAGCTAATTGGTCTGTAGCCTTGTGGATATGTTCTATCTTGATTTGGCTTGGCCAACATTATGACGTTTGTTTGCTTCCACAGTGTAGAAAAGTGATTTTTAATGAGGCATTGATTGTATAATTTTGTTAAGTGTGTAAGAGCATTAAGCGTAAAATATTTAAATGCTATATTTGGAATTTGATCGGGGCCTGCAGCTTTTCTATTCTGCAGTTTTTTAATAATGCCTCTGACCTCGGAGGGGGACGTGAGAGGGGGCGTGCATGTGGCGAAGTTGTCGAAATAGTCATCGACTAAATTTTCAACTTCTTCTATCTTGTCGTCACAGTAGGGCTCTTCATTTTCCTGAAAAGTGACTTCAAGTGTATCTTTGAAAGCCTCCGCCTTTTCGAAATCCGAATAGGCCATTCCACCCGGACCATGAAGAGGTGGAAAGGGGATATACCTTTTAGAAAATTTCCTATGTAGATTATACAAGGAATTGTCCTCAGGATTTAAAGTTAACAGAAAATCTTTCCAGGTTCTGTTTTTATGTTCTTGGATTTCGCTCCTGATCTGCTTAATGAGAGCATTAACTTCGCGTTTGTATGGCAGGTATCTGGTATTATTCCAGAGTTTACGAAATCTATTTTTAGCTCGGATAAGATCTCTGATGTTTTCAGGGAGGCGGAGGTGTGGAGTGTTTATTAATCTAGTGGATGTGAAAGCAGAAATAGCATTCGAAATATTGCTGGTAAAATTTTGAACGGCTAGATCCAAATAATCTATCTGGGGATTTCCGGGAATGTTATGATAAATAATTTCTTGAAATTTAGTCCAGTTGGTAGATTTTAAAGTTCTAAGAATTGGTGGAAGTACATTATTAGTGACAAAATCAAAAATAACTGGATTGTGATCACTGCTAAGTGCATTAATAGTAAAAACTTCAGTGTGAGATAAATTAACTGCAAAGCCTATGTCAAGGATAGCGTTGGAGTGGTAAGTGTTGAAATGTGTAGGAGTGTCGGGGGCTAGAATATCCAGTGCCGACGCAACGGCCCAATTGCACAGAATATTACCGTTTGTGTTTGCCCTGCCTGGGTTCCAGCTTGGATGTCTGGCATTAAAATCGCCGAAAAGAAAGGCTTTGTTGCTATGGTTGAGAATTGCGCCGAGTTCCGTAGTATTAACGGAGCCTTGTGGAGGTCTATAAATACACGCCACAGTAATCTTACTGTTGTTACCTAACTGAAGGATGACCGATGAATTTTCAAACTTGTTTGAGACATTTAGGATGGCGTGGTGTCTAATAGAATTCTTGACGAAGAGGGCCGAGCCTCCCCCTCTGTGTGTTGTGCGGTCACTTCTGTGACAAGTGTAATTTGGAATGCTAACTCTGTCCGCAGGACGAAGATGCGTTTCTTGTATCCCGATTACGTCGGGGTCATAATCAACAATACATTCTTTAAGTTCTTCTAAATTACTTTTTAAACCATTAGCACCAAGTCTCCACTGTTATAGTGATATTACTGTACTGAACTGAACTTAACTGAACTTTTCCCTACCGTGCCATAAAATTGGGAAGTCGTTAAATAAAGAGCACTTTTTCCAGAAGAGGAGAGGGGAAGGAAACAGGGGGATGACAGTCTGCAGGGTTACAGAGCTTAGCAAATTTCTCGCCAATATCGGCGCTTGCTTTGAATACGATGCTAATCATTCATTTTCGCATTAGACGTGGACCTGTTCACACGGTGAAAGCAGTATTCTTATCGAAAGCATAAAAAAATATCTAACCATCTTTCGAAATAGCAAGTTTAAATACATGGAACAAATTTATTTTAAATGAAATTAAATATTTGTTCATTATTTTTTGAATAAAGTTTAATTATGTAATTGCAGTGGTAAGTAATACACAAGTGCGAGCAGAAAGCGCTTACATTATTGTTTTTTGAAACTCCGCGTTTTTAACGAAACGATATTGGATTAATTTAGATAATACGATTACTCATGGCACGGAAATTCAAAAAAGAAGCAGCTCCTCTGTTGAACATTTTGTACAGGTTACGAATAAGTATTTTAAATATAACCAATAAGTGATTTTATCGGATCTTTTACAAATGTTATTACTAAAAATCGAAAGGGTAAGTTTTTTTATACAGAATAAAAAGCGTTTACTAAAGTGATTTGAAAAGCTTATTTTCGTATTTAATTCTCTATTCTACAAAATATGTTTATTTATACTTTTAGATAGCTTGTGCACTGAATATTCATTGATAGATTTTTATTAAATCGGTTATTTGTTTCGCTCATTCTGTGGGTCATCAAATTACATTTTGATCGCTACGTAATCGTAAATACTTGTTTTATTAATAACAATTCAATATGTATATATATTCATAATGATACAAGTTGAATGACGGATTGACCGAAAGCTATGGTTTTCACTCTAACAATGAATCGAGTTTCTCTAATATTTTTGTTTAATATAAACGGAAAAATTTTAAAAGCTTAATATTTTATCACTTTATATCAAACTCTCTCTCTGTAAAAATAAGAAAGCAGACTTCCAAAATTAACTAGAAACAATTTTTTCTCATATTTTCAAGCTAGATCAGATTTTAAATTAAACTCATTTTCAAACGGAAATTAGTATATATCTTTCCATAGTATAATCATATATCTACACACATAATGCATAAACTCGACTCAATTTGTTACTAAATTTATGCCAAATAGAATAATGAAAAAGTGGATTTCAATTATATGTTACCGCTAAAGTAATTATTCATATATAAATACATATTTGTGAAAGCAATTCTTTTCGTACCTAATGAAATTCGAGTTCGAACAAGACAAAAATTGAATTACATACTGCCTGTGTTATAGTTTTTAATTAAATGGTATGAAAAGCCTAAATTCTCTCTACACGCTATGCTTAATGTACACGCAATAAGTTTTCTTATAAAGAGAAGTTAAAAATTCACAAATTTAAAATGCAAGAATTCTTGTTCCGTAAGAAACCATAGGATACTCTCTTATGGTTTCCTCTTCTAAAATAACTATACTAAACGCCGCGAATTAAAAATATATTCCCTTATTTAAATGCCTACAAAATGAACGAAAAGGTTTATTGAAATATTTTTTACCTTAGCAATAATAGAAACCACAATTGTTTCTTTACAGTAAATTATTTTAAATACAAGGGATGCATTTTCTACTATGTTAAAAATCATACGGCCAATTATTGACAAATTACTAAAAAAGAGCACTTCTAAATTTATATTAATTTAAGTATACAAAGCATGTTTTAATTTTTTTTTATGAAAAGTGATTAGAATTTTTTACGAGATTTTCCGGCCGTAATTTTATACCCTTGCTAATTTTAAATAATTTAAATAGAGTTTTTCCATAGAAATGTATCTAATTATAAAAAAAAAATTTTATTTCTAAGAATGTCCCTAAAATTTTAAGACACGTTTACCTATATAATGGACCTCATACTTAAATTCCTGTTTAATTTAATTATTGAGTTCTCTCTCTCTCCAACCCTCCTCCCAAACTTTTTAGACAGTCATAAAAGCGTGATTCTTGCTGATTAGTGTCTGGGGGGGTAAGGATGATAATCTTATTTTTTCTGCTTTTTAACTCTTCAAAACATGCATATACTCTGAAAATAGTTTATTCAACCATATAATAGTATTACTTCTATTTGTTATTCTTCCGTGCTCTTTTTGATAAATACTGAAGTGGGAAAAAAATTACTTTTGAGTCAAAGATAATATTCACAGTCCTCTAGTGTAAATCAATTACTTTTCATGTAATGTTAAATACAGTAAATTATGCCAATCCTAGATCATAATGACGTATAAAAATTTAATCACGCAAAGTGATAAAGAATATGGTGAAGCATTGAATATCGCAAAATGGGTGATGACACAGATAATTTTTATCAAATTGCAACTGTAGCATTTTTTTTCTGAAATAAAAGGCCATTTAATTTCATAAATAATTGCATTATATATATATACACAGTGGCGCACACAAGGGGGGGGTCCGCAACCCAAAGCCCTTGATTTTTTTCCTATTGATTATAATTTTAAGTATATAGTACGTAAAATTTAATTAAGTATTTGTTATTAATGATTAATTTTATTAATTAATGCTAATTATTTATTCAATAATTAGTTTTTTACTGTGTTTTGCTCGCAAAAATCGACAAAATCAAAAGGAGCCTGATACAAGAATGGTGAACTTTCGACCCCGGACCCCCCTTGAAAAATTCCTGTGTGCGCTACTGTACATATATATATATATATATATATATATATATATATATATATATATATATATATATATATATATATAAAATTTTTAAAGAAGCGTGCAAATAACCAAATATCATACAAAAAGAGGATAAGCTACATGAAATTGGGACTTGTAAGACACATGACTTTTAACAAATTTGGTAAATTCAATGCAAAAACTACATTATTTTTTTTAAAACACATTTAATACAACTGATCACATACGTGAGTACATTTGTTATTTTGATAAATAGTTTTGGAATATATATATATATATATATATATATATATATATATATATATATATATATGATGCAATCTAAAACATAGTTTAAAATTAGAGTATAATACATTGTTGAGACTAATTGTGATATTGGTTGCTAAATAACACGGAAACATTAGATTTGTGGTGCCTCAATTTCAATAGTATGCGACTGCATTAAATTTGGTAAAACACCATTTTCAATAATTTTATCGAAAATGCCGAAGTTTACTTTGCTTTTATTTCAACTTTTGCATAGTATTCTGTTCTCTGTATTTTAATGTCGGATGATATCTGCAAGCCACTGTATTATTGGCTGAGATTTATTTTTGTGATAATTTAGTTAAGAAAGAAAAAATACAGAGAGCATTATGTAACAAAATTTGATTCAAACGTATAGAGAATGTATTTGATATAGCATGACTACGATAAACCTGGGTCCCGATTTAATTAGTTATAATTGTAAGGGGTATATCACAGTGTAAAAAAAAAAAAAGTAAAAACAAAATTTCTTTATAGCCTGTGTGACGTATATTCAATGACACTACGAATAAGCAAAGACCTCCCTCACTCTGTTGGCAGAAATTTAGGGGCCATAAAAGAGATAGACATCTGCTTCCCTTTGCTTTTAACAATAACCCAGTTTCCCAATGCCCCCAGCTTTTCTTCCCTTTGCTTCTAGGGGAAGGGACAAGAGACGGCCAACGCATTCTTGAGGAAGTTCCGACTCCACCCATTTCCTTTAGACCGGATATGCCAAAATTTTTATTTCCTAAGATCCGAAAAATAACTATAATGCTAATCAACCTTAAATGCAATTTAGTTTATCTTTATTTTCTTACGAATTGGTTAAGAAAAATTTACATTTCCTTTTTAAACTTCATTGATATCAATCCTAATTAGTGATATTCTAAAGAAATATTGTTTTTAATTTTTCATGTCTGTAATACTTGTTTATGATTACATTTAAATCAGCTAATATACCTCCTTTTCATTTTTTAATCGATGTAATTTCTTTGCTCAAACGTGAATGGGATTTTTAAGCGCTATTTTTTTTAAAAATTAGCTTATTTTTATATACATAAGGAACTGAGGAAAAATATTTGAAATTATAGTATGATCATGGAATGTACATTGAAAAACTATTTAAGTGTCCAATAAGTAACAAGTTTTATTATTAACTGTAGTAATAATTTTTTTTTTTTTTGGAGGGGTGGGTGAGTTTGTACGGAATTAATGATTTCTAATATGCAATAACGCATGCTCTTTTGATTGGATTATTTCGAATGCGAAAGTTATTCTTTGGCATTAAGTCATCGTAATACAACCCAATTGGAAAACAAAAGAGATGCTGACATTGAGTTTCAGGATTTTAAAAATTAAAATTTGTTGGATTGAAGGAAATTTGTTTTAAGATGCAAAAATTTCTTTATATGGCAAAGAAAAAAAAATTCACTGATAATATTCACTTAACTTATTCTTAAGATTTTTTAAAGACTTTGTAAACATTTACCACTTTGTAATAGAAAAAGGTAAAATTAAGAGAAATTTTTTATATAAGTATTAACATTGATTCTCTGATGCTATAAAATGTAATAAAAACTTTATAAATTTTATAGATGGCATACAGATTTTGAACAAAACGTTAGTTTTCAAACTCGTTGAATCTCACTCAAAGTAAAACATTTTAAAGATTTTACAATGTTTTGATAAAAAGTATAAGCTGATCACACATATACACAGAAAATACTATATTATTTTAGGAATAATATTGAAGCTCTCTCTCTCTGAGTAGTCGTCCATCACGCTTCCACACCACATGTGCGAGTTTCAAACCCCGGGCTGGGCATGGTTGACTCAGCCTTTCATCCTTTCAGTGGGTCGATAAATGAGTGTCATGATTGCTTGGGAACTAAACACTGAGAGTTTCGCGTCATATTGACCACATGACCGAAGCATCTGCTCACGCAACTCAGCGCCCAGGATCACGTATACTGAGATGGACACAGCAGGTCTTGGCTCTCATGGGCTGTTGCGCTACTGAGTTAAGGAATAATATTTGATTACAAAATATAAATGATCAAATTAGAAAAAGCAGTTGAAAGTACAGAATTTAATGTACAAAGAACACATATTAAGGAATAAACATTTTTTCCCCTTTAGTATGAGCAAATGATTATAATGCAAACAGATACCATTATTATATAATAAATTATTAGCTTTATACATAGAGATATTCTAAAATCGTTTATAGAATTGCAAATCGATGAAAATCTCAATAACTCGAGAGAGAGAGAGAGACAATTAATGTCGCTCTGTTCAGCTACACGAGGACTTTTGGCGACGAACCTCGTAATTTTGAACCATGATCAAGTGACGAGGACGACACCTGAGCTGGCACCACTGTCTTAAATTCCTCACCACACCAATGAGAAGACGTTTGAGCCTCAATAGATTTAACGTGTATCAATACTTCTACATGACGGCTAATAACTAGATGATAAATATCGAATATTCTTTTTTTTTATTTTTGGAATCTATTTCCAACTATAATCACATTTAGTTTCTATACCGGTTGAGAAAACTCTCTATCGAATTTTCAATAAATATAGTTCCATCTTTACAATTAGATTCAGCAATTAATTTTTAATTTTTTCATAATTACACGATAAATCATTTTTTTAAATATTTTTTGACACAAATACAAAATTATTCATTAATTAAGAAAAAAAGTTTTTCAAAAATGTAATAGTCTTTGAGTATTTTGTTCTATATATTTCTTTAACCAGCCTATCCATTTAAATTCTAAAAAATTGCTG
Organism: Trichonephila clavipes; assembly: GCA_019973935.1. NCBI lineage: Eukaryota > Metazoa > Arthropoda > Arachnida > Araneae > Nephilidae > Trichonephila > Trichonephila clavipes. The sequence goes on along the minus strand of BMAU01020335.1, from coordinate 92,222 downwards.
TAATTGGGTAAAAAAAAATTCTGATATAAAATCTGAATCTCCCCACGTAACAACTCAACATTAGAATCATTGTTAAATTGAAAATCACAAACTATATCCCTGATATTGCGTCATTAAGTATAACTTTACAAGGGCAAAATTCTCATTAAAATCTTAATTTTTTTATTTAACTATATTAAAGGAATGCCTATATTTTATATGTTGTTTATTTCTTATTAATTCCTACTACTAGTTCACTCTTTTTCAATCGTTAATAAAATACTTTCTATTCATCCATTGAAGTTCAAATACATCTTTTAAACTAGCAGTGGATGACACTTGATGTTAATACCATTGTTTCTTTTTTTTTTTTCATATATTAATTCATTCATTATATTTAAAAAATGAATAAAAGTTTAAAAAAATAATAGTCCAACAGCATATATAGAAAGGAAAATCGTTCGTTGTGCCCCTGTTGAGCAATAAATAGCACGTTGGACTTTTAATCCAAATGTCGTAGGTTCGAATCCCTCCTGGGATGGCCTAATTTCTGAGAATGTGATTTCTTTTTTTTACATTACTATTTTATAGGAATAATTAAATTCGATAAATGAATAAATAGTAACAAACAAACAAAAAATAGTCTAACACCATATATAAAAAGGAAAATGAAAAATTGCAAGGAAAATCGCTTTCTAGTTTGTCACTTAATATTGTAAGTCTGTCATATGTATAAACATATTTATATTAATTGTAACTATTTAATAAAAAATAACTAAAATAAAAGATTTTCTTTGTTGACCTAAGAAGGAATTAAATATCCTAAATATTATCCAAAGTATAATTTTTGAACACATATCCTCACTGGAAAACATTTTTCTTTTAATTAATATGTAAGAAATGAGCATTTTTTTATTGATGAGTTAGTACACTAAATAATAAGTTATGAAATAATGTTGCTCTCTCTTTGTTGTTACTAATGCCACCTATCTGACGATGTTAGATCGAGGCCCAAGAAATTCATCGCTGCAAAGGGCTACAAGTACGCTTGTCGTTAGCCGTAGCTTTGAGTACCATTCAGGTAACAGTACGTTTTGGCTGGGTTCCACCCCAATTTTGAGGGAGAACATCTTAGGGGTGATCAGGGGCCTCCAGCTCTTGGCAGCTCTCTCTTAAAATAATTAATTAAATGGGGGAAATAAGCAATGCATATTAGAAATATTTATGATATTGATCCCGTTTCTACATCACCATGAGGTAGGAATCTCGATGCGTTTTTTTATAGAGGTGAGGTATCGCCATCTTTTTACTTTATAGAATAATCTGGACAAAGCCAATTTTTAATTTTTGACCCATTCTTAAAATTGACGCATTTCCAATGTTACCAGTAACTGCAATCATCACACTGAACCATATTTTTTTTTTTAAGTCGTTGCGCTTTCACAATGATTGCAACGCCAAAAGTTTTGTTTCAATGTAAATATTTTTTCTACTTCTTCCCAAGCTTGTGTAGTAAATAATTCTTGTACAGATATGTCAAATCATGAGATTTATAACAAAATCCGCAATTTAATTATCAGGTTTTAAATCCTGTACACTAAAAAGAAAAGTTTTAAATTTTCACTCCAATAAATGTTTTTTTTTGTTTCCAAATTTGATACAAAGGTACATATTTTTATGTGTGGCCCGCGAGATTATAATATTTTTCTGAAGTGGCCTGCAATTTCTTTTGCGTTGGACCCCCTGGACTAAGGGTTTAACCAACGCGCTCTTTTGCGGTTAATGAACTTGGAAATTCCAGTTCTGGAACAAGCCTCTCAAATAAACAAGCATAAACCATATCATTATTCCCCTCCACCACTAAAGAGAGCAAAAATAAAAGCTCCCTTTTCCCCGGACATCGTAAGAGAAATCCGATGACAGAACACCCCGAACCAACTCCTTTTCCTTCACTGTGAATTGCATAGAAGTCGCAAATGTTTATACTGCAACAAAGGTCATGAACTCGAGGCCTGCCATTTCTTAAGCGCTAACGAAAAGAGAGAAATTTTAAGAAAAAAGGGGATGTTATTTGAGCCTCATGCCCGCTCATAGATCAATGGAATGTGCGAAAAGAGAGTCATGTCCTATTTGTAATGGCTCCCACCATTTCACAATATGTTTTCGAAATCGGCACGGTGAGGATTTCTCTCCAAAAAGTGAAACAAATAATATAGTTTCAGCAGTATTTAAAACAGAAGTAAATAGTGTATTATTACAAATATGTGCTGAGTTAATAGATGACACAAAAATGAACAAGAAGTTGTTAGATTATTCTTATTCTTAGATAATGGTTCACAAAGAAGGTTCGTTTTAAAGAGTACTTCTGAGAAATTTAACTTTCTAATTCTTGGAAAAGAAAACCTTTCCATTTGCACATTTGGTGCTAAAGAAACTGAAATAAAAACCTTAAATATAGTTAAAATAAAATTGAAAAACAGGAATGATCCAAATTTGTACATTGCGATGGAAGCGGTCGAGACAGAACATATTTCGATTACACATTTACCAACCCCTGATAAAAAAAAATTTAGATATTTAAGAAATGTACAATTAGCTGATTCTTATGAATTTAACGATAAAGAAATATCAATTCTTATTGGCGTGGACTATTATTATCAAGTAGTTATAGGTAGAATTACACGTCTAAACAAAAATCTTATAGAAATAGATACATTATTTGGGTCAGATCGGGAGGAACTTTTAACAATGAGTGTTATTGTTAATGAATCCAATACTTCGAAAAAGCTTAGCGAATTTTGGGATTTAGAGAATTTAGAAATAGAAGCAGAGCTGACATTTTGAAGCAATATTTGTTTATTGCATATCTTAGTAAAATATTTATTTACTTTAAAAATTATAGTGATAAATTTTTGTATTTGACAATACTTGTCCGCACTCTAAAATTTTGCCCCCCTGCCTAAATGCGACACTGTGTGGGTGTACATATAATGGATATAAATATTCTCTCTTAAAAATTATAGATGGAAAATTTATATGGACTAGCAATTTTTTATTAAGGAATATAAATTTTTTTAGTATTGTAACGTCACGTCTCGAAAACAACAACATCTGGTGTCGGTTTCTTTGTAGATTCGACGCCCACACGTGCAGCTTCAGGTGCAGCGCAACCCCTGTTTGACCCCCCCGAAATCTAGCGACCCGACTGGAAGATGAGGGGAGAGATGCTTTGAACTTGCACGCGAGCGGTGACCAACGAATCCTCCTCTCACAAAATAGTGGACTCTAACAATCTATAATTAATTTTAATAATCTTTAATATGTATTATTTTGTAAATAAGTTTCAATAGTTGTGACGTAAATAAATTCCATATTTTAATTAACCAAGAATATCACCGTTATTTTTTCAAACGTTACAGCTTAGAGTTTTGGTGGCAGCGCTTTGGGATAAAAAGTTAGCATTCAGGACCCGTGAGAGGAGGAAAATTTTGGATTTTTACGGACGGACCGCAACGCAGGGACTCTAAGAAAATCTTTAATTTTTTAACTTTAGATCTTCGGAAGAGCCAATAGTGCTGCGATTCAATTCAGCTTCGGAGAAAGAGAGCGTCCTGCTCATAGAAGATCAAACTGATCTATAGTGTTAACGGCTAGTGTCCGAAGGAAAAAGATTTTCGGAAGCCGTGCTGCGATTCAATTCAGCTTCGGAGAAAAAGAGCGTCCTGCTCAAAGATCAAACTGATCTATAGTGTTAACGGCGAGAGTGTCCGAAGGAAAGCGATTTTCGGAAGAGCCGAGCTGCGATTCAATTCAGCTTCGGAGAAAGAGAGCGTCCTGCTCATAGAAGATCAAACTGATCTACAGTGTTAACGGCGAGAGTGTCCGAAGGAAAAGCGATTTTCGGAAGCCGTACCACGAGTGAATTCAAGGCTGGTCAAACTGATCACACTTATTGTTAAGAGTTCAAAACCACTAGTGCACATAATTTGCTTCTGACAGCAAGCTGAGTACTTCAAATGGGTGAGTACTGTTATATTTTTTGAGTTGCAAACTGCATATTGTATTAGGAATTTTGGTTAAAGTGTTCTTTAGAAATTTTGAAATACTTAGTGTTTTTCTTGCATGGGAACAGTGTTATTTTGTTTCTAGAGAATTGTAATTGTATTTCAAGCATTGTGTGCAATTTTAGCTTAAGATTTATTGTGTTTTAAGTCTCTTGAATGATTCTGATTATTTTTAGTGTTAAATTTTTCTTTGTGTATTTCTGTGTATGCATGGGACCAGTGTTATTGTATTAATAGAGAATAGTAACAATAGTGCAAAATTTAGCGTGACATTTATTTGATATTGTTTAAAAAATGGCTTTCCTTGGTAAAGGGAAAAAGCAAGACATGTTGCAACTTGCTGAGGAATTAGGAATAAATGCCACTTTAAATATGACTATCCCTAGCATAAAAATTGCAATCACTAACAGTAAAGGTTATGAAGAGGAATTTGTTAAAAATCTGTATGAGACTATCATTGCAAACGGAAAAAGATTGGAAGAGTTAGAAAGGGCTGAAAAAATGAGATTGGGGTTAGTGAAAAAATTAGTTAGTAAAGGAGCAGGCATTAAAAGAGAAAGAATTACAGCTGAAATTTGATTTAGAAAGGTTTAAAATAGAATCCGGATTTAGGGTAAACGATGAATCAAACGATTCTACAAATGCATGTTCTGTAACCTCTAAATTAAACTTAAAAAAATTGATCCCAGATTTCGATCCTAAGCAGTCAGATATTAGTTTATATCTAGTGATCTTTGAACGCCAGGCTAAAAGGGCGTCAATAGAAAAGAAAGAGTGGGTGGGGCAATTATTGGGTTTGTTACCCCTAGAGATCGTGCAATTTATTGCTCGCGAACCGGAGGAACAAGCCGAAAATTACGATTATGTAAAGAAATTATTACTTAAAAGATTTAAGTTAAGTCCGGAGGTCTTTCGGCAAAAATTTGTCCAACACCAGAAAAAATCCGATAGCACCTGGAAGGATTTCACTTTTGAAATTACGAATTATCTAGATGAGTGGCTGATTGGCTTAGAAATAAATACCTTTCAAGATCTTAAAGATCTAATGGTGGTAGATCAATTAAAAAAACGCGCCAATGCTAGTATGAAAGATCATTTTTTAGATAATTGGGCAAACCTTAAATCAGCTACTCAAATAGCAGAACTCTTTGATAATTATGAGGACGTCCGAAAGGTAAATTCGAAACCCATGGATAGGTGGGGCAGAAATGATAAAATTTTGACATACTCAGGGATCAAGGAAAAAGAAAATAGATTTGGGAAAACTTCCCCAGATTAGAGCTTCTGTTCCGGAGAGTACTAGAGAGAGAACTTTTGAAAAACGCGTGATACAAAGATGTTATCATTGCAATATGCCTGGACATATAAAAGCCGTTTGCCCTAAATTAATAAAAAACAAAACGACGGAAACTCTCAATAATATTGAAGGAAATGAAAACCCGGATTTTCTTAATTCATATACAACAAAGGGCTCTGTGAATGGTCACGAGATAGACATTCTTAGAGATACGGGAGCGACAATAGATTTAGTATGTGCAAAATACATAAATCCTTCTTCTTTATCTGGTGAAAATGTTTGGGTAAAACAACCGTTAAGCCCAGAATTAGTTTGTTTACCTTTGGCGGTCGTGGAAATTTCCGGAAATTTTGGAACGGTGCAAACTAAGGCAGCGGTTTGTGGAAATCACTTAAATCAACACGGTCGATATTTGCTTGGAAATAAAACGGCCGAGCTAATAAAAGGAAATTTAGGCTATAATTTCCTGCCAGTCGAAATACTGAATGCTGTCCAAACAAGGTCTCAAGTCAAAGCGGCTAGAGAAGAAAGGGGAATAGATAGTGGTGATGCTAAAAAAGGGGAAGATGAGGTTATAATTGTTTCTTCGGATGCAGAGGACGAAATTTTAATACCTGCACTCCAGGAATATGTTCCGGAATTAGCGCTGCTAAGGGTTACGCGAGAAAATTTAATCAATGCTCAAAAAAATAGCGAGGAGATTAAACCCTTATACGAACAGGCAGCCAGTCAAGTGCAGGTTACCAATCAGGTTTATTCGCTAGAGAAGGAATTATTGGTCAAAAATCGTGAAGATAAGTTAGGTAACGTGGTGAAGTTAATAGTAGTGCCGGAAGGGTTGCGCGACCCTATTAAATCATTGTGTCATGAGGGAACATCTGCACACCTGGGAATTACGAAATCCAAAGACAAATTAAACCGATATTTTTACTGGCCGAATTGCTATAGAGATATGGAACAGTTTGTAAAAACTTGCGATCAGTGTCAGAAGGCTGGGAAGCCCAATGATAAAAAGAAAGCTCCACTAAAATTGGTCCCTGTTATTCAGGAGGTTTTTACTAAGCTAAATATTGATGCATGTGGGCCTCTCCCGATCACATCTAAAGGGAATCGATATCTTATCACGGCCATTTGCATGTCATCAAAATTCCTGAAGCTATTCCGGTGTCTGATATTAGTTCCGTTAGTGTCACAGATGCGCTGTTAAACATCTTTAGTCGGATGGGGTTTCCCCGTGAAATACAATGTGACCAGGGTACTTCTTTTACTAGTGCTCTGACTACCGAGTTTTTGAAAGATTCGGAATACTTGTCAGGCATAGTTCTGTGTATCATCCACAGAGTAACCCTGTTGAGCGATTTCATCGAACGTTGAAACGACTCTTACGAGTCTTATGTTTAGATGCAGGCTCCGAATGGGACAAACATCTTCCGTCAATTCTTTTAGCGTTACGAACTGTATCGCACGAAAGTACAGGGTATACACCGTCAGAGTTGGTGTATGGGAAAAATTTGCGAACCCCAGAGACGTTAGTAATGGAACATTGGATGGAACCGGAAGAAGAGGGTGATCTCGTCACTGAATATATGTTTAAGTTAATAAATAGATTAAAAAGATGTCTCAAGAAGTAGCTATAAATAAAATGGAGGAAATGCAAGTTAAGCGGAAAACTTGGTATGACAAAAACGCAGTAAAACGTGAATTTAAGGATGGAGATTTAGTCCTAGTGTTAGCTACATCCAGAGCAAATAAATTAGCAGTGCAGTGGATAGGTCCTGGGACAATTTTAAATAAAATTTCGGAAACGAACTATTTAGTCGAAATCCCCGGCAGACGCGAAACATCTCAAATCTATCATATAAATATGCTAAAACCATATTACAAAAGGCCAGAACACGTTAACGTAATTATTAATGATGAAACAAAAAACTCTCGCGCAGACCAGGAGTTAGAAATCCCATACTTAGAAAACAATTCTCTCATTTATGATCTCGAGGACGTAATCCAGGCTAGCGAGTTGAACAAACACCTTCACGACAAACAAATGGATCGACTGCGCGAATTATTAAATAAATACTCTAAATGTTTTTCAAACAATCCCGGTTTAACTAATCTGGTTGAACACGAAATCCAGTTAGTTAGCGATCAACCAGTTAGGACGAAGCCCTATCGAATGTCGCACCGACAAAATGAAATCTTAAAAAACGAAATTAACCGAATGTTAAAATTAGGAATCATTGAGGTAGGAGAATCGGATTACATGTCCCCTATGATTTTAGTTGAGGTAGCTGGGAAAGAACCTCGTCCATGTATAGATTACAGGAAATTAAACGGGATCATTAGAACGGAATATTTTCCTCTTCCGAATATCGAAGAACGCGTAGAAAAAGTATCGGCGGCTAAATTTATTACCGTCTTTGACTTATCTAAGGGATATTGGCAAATACCTTTGAGTAAAACAGCACAGCGATACGCAGCCTTCTGTACTAGCTTTGGTACATACCGACCCCTAAGGATGAGTTTCGGATTAAAGAATGCTCCATATTTCTTTAGTAAACTCATGGCTGAATTACTTAACGGACTAGAGGATTTCGTTGTCCCGTATCTAGACGATATCGCAATTTTCTCAGATACTTGGGAGTCGCATATTAAACATATGGAAACGGTTCTGCAGAGAATAAAGAGAGCTAAGTTAACGATAAAACCTTCAAAGTGTAAGTTTGCGCAACAAAATGTCAAATTTTGGGTCACATTGTGGGTCAGGGTTTTCGCACTCCTTCCGAGATCAAAGTTCAGGCTGTTCTAGAGTTCCCTACCCCTCGCACGAAAACCCAAATACGTGCTTTCTTAGGTATAGCGGGTTATTACCAAAAATATATAAATCTGTTCTCGGTAATCGCTGCTCCGTTGACGGATGCGTTGAAGGGAAGAGCAAAGAAGGGAGAAATTAAGTGGACGACCGAGTGTGAAAACGCATTTCGAGAACTAAAAGGGAAACTAATTGATAAGCCCGTCTTGTACGCGCCAAATTTTGAACGAGAATTCATTGTTCAAACGGACGCTTCGAACGCAGGTATGGGAGCAGTTTTAACCCAATTAACTGAACAAGGTGAGGAGCATCCAATCCTTTACCTGAGTAAGAAATTTTCAGAGGTAGAGAAGCGTTATTGTACGACGGAGAAGGAATGTGCTAGTATTGTTTTCGCAATTAAAAGGTTACATTATTACTTAGATGGAAATTCATTTTTAGTTATGACCGATCACAACCCGTTGGTGTGGTTGAATAGAAATGTTAGTTCTAACCCTCTAGATTGATGCGATGGGCTTTGGCTTTGCAACCATATAATTTTAGAATTGTACATCGGTCGGGTAAAAGTCACAAAAATGCAGATAGTCTCAGCAGATCGGTGATAGATAATTAGGGATTGTTAACAATGTTCTCTTGCTCATTAATAATAATTGTTGCTTATGTTTTTAGTTAAAGGTTAATAATTGTATTAAATTTTATTTATTTACTAGTACTGTATATCATATCGAATGGAGATGCGTGTCAAAAGATAAAGCCATGAAAAGCAAATGTATTAATATGCTTAATTTTGTGTATAGGGTTTTAAAATATACATGAGTATTTAGTTTACGCAAGAGGCATATGGTGAAAAATATTTTGTGTGTAAGGTTGTACACTTCGCATATCATATCAACATGTCGTTAGTATAATTTTATTTAAGTATTGTGGCGAAGAATATTTTATGTGCAAGGTCTTACACTAGCCTTTGATATAACATGTTAGTATAATTGATACTAGGCATTGTGATAGGAGTGTTTGTATTTTTATTTAATGTATAGTATGTTTTCTTACATTGATTACATTGCTATTTCGTAATATGGATTTGTGTAAGTTCCCTAGCAAGAACACTCACTCACTAGAAATAAGTAATTCCAAATTTAGTTCAGCGTTTTCTTTAGTAATTAAAATTGCAGCTCAGAAATATAGTGGTGCTTGATGAAGGGATGTGTCGGTAATCTGTCAGTTGTCTCATCGTCATCCCATTAAACTTTTCTCAACGGAAAAGTTCCATAAGAGAGGGCGAGAGCTGTAACGTCACGTCTCGAAAACAACAACATCTGGTGTCGGTTTCTTTGTAGATTCGACGCCCACACGTGCAGCTTCAGGTGCAGCGCAACCCCTGTTTGACCCCCCGAGGAATCTAGCGACCCGACCGGAAGATGAGGGGAGAGATGCTTTGAACTTGCACGCGAGCGGTGACCAACGAATCCTCCTCTCACAAAATAGTGGACTCTAACAATCTATAATTAATTTTAATAACTTTAATATGTATCATTTTGTAAATAAGTTTCAATAGTTGTGACGTAAATAAATTCCATATTTTAATTAACCAAGAATATCACCGTTATTTTTTCAAACGTTACAGTATGTAATTTTATGTCCAAATTTGTATAAAATTATAAAAGTGCAGAAAACTTTAAAAAAAAAACAATTAAAAACTTTAAAAATATTTTTCCTTTATTGATTTCGTTAAAATATAAAAGTTTTATGGCTTTAAAATAATAGATTTTTTTTTCCGAATGATCTTTTGGATTAGTTAGTTCGAATAGGAAAAATGGACTGTTAACGTTCACTGTGAAACCGTAAATTTCTCGAAATTGGAAAATGCTAAATTCTTTTCTTTGTATATTTATGTTCATCATCATGTCTAATGGTGATATTTAAAATTATTTTGTTAAATTTTCAAAGGGAATATGTAGTGAACTTTAACCGCTTGCCTGATTATCTCGGGTTAGTATATATTACAGCTAATTATTATCCCGAGCGGAATTTGTCTGTACGATTTGTTTTATCACGGTTTTACTCGGCCTGAAAGAAATGAAAGGAAACGCTCAGCTTTGGTTGGCAGTTAGGACAATTTTTATCCCGCCCGGTTTGGCTGATACGTTGATTGATGTGAATGGAACATTTGGATTGAATAGAAGAGATTTATCTCGAGATCTAAAGACAAAGAAATTTTTTTTTTTAAAAAAAGAGAGAAATTATTGGGTATTAGAGAGGGAAGTAACTGTAATTACATGGAAAGATAAGAAGGATGTTAGTTTAATTTCCACAATACATACAATCGAAATGCAGAATGTAACAAATGAACGGGGAGAGACAAAGTCCAAGCCTAAATGTGTAGTTGACTACAATGACCAAATGGGTGGCGCAGATAAAGTTGATCAGCATTTAGCTCCTTACTTTACATCCAGAAAAGAGAGGAAAATACTAATATTTTCTTCCATTTATTGGATTTGGCCTTGTGAAATTCCTTCATTTTGTACTGTAAATCAGGAGGTTCATGATCACCTAAACAATTTAGAATGAAACTGACTGAAAACTAATTTCAGAAAATCATCGTGACGAGTTTTCTGCCACATCAGGAAAACCCAGCATTAGTCCTTCACCACTCAGGTTAACCTCAATGCATTTTTCAGATGTTATTCCTGCATCTGAAAAAAATCAAATCCAACGAGACAGTGTTCCCGTGACTGTGCTCCTGTAATAGAGTTTCCAGAAATAAGCCAGTAAGAAACGAGACTAGATACCAGTTTACAGAATGTCAGGTATCTCATTTTGTGTTGTCCCTTGTTTCAAAATCAATCATATTAAGACTAATATTTAACTTTATTTCCATTTGCCAGATATAACTCGGGATAGTAAACTAATATTAAAACTAAATGTTTTTACGCCTGTAAAATTTTAAAAACTCAACTTAAAACCTACATATTTTGTTTTGTTTCGTTTCATTGTATTTAATAATAAAATTAAAAATGTGATGATTTTTTGCAATTTTTTTCAAAAAAATGAGTAAAGGAAGCGGTTAAAGGGTTCAGGAGAAGGAGAGATTTATGGTTCTAAGTAATGAGACAGGGGAAAAGTTTCTACTGTTTATCAAAAAATATATATACAGTCGAACCTCCATATAACGAACCTCTATATAGCGAATTTTTCTACGCGCATTTCAGGATTTTCTTCATAAAATAAACTTCCTATAGTGAAGTGCATTTTCTATGCAACAAACTTTTTTTCTTGTGATTGGATTGTTTTCTCCTTATTTTTAAAGTAGTTCCGGACATTTTAAGTTATTCTCTCTTAACACATTTTATGGTTCTCATAAATCTTGAACTGCTTTTTTTTTGTTTAGCGTGCTGAGAGCAATAGATTTCTGGGAGTTTCATCCCAGAAGTACTACTTTTCACTAGAAACATCTTCGATATCCTCTTTCACCCTCAGTGGAATTGCATCGTGTCTCCGTGTCCTTGAACTAATTTCCGTTCATTTGTAGTGTTGATCAGTTGTACTGGTAACTTCGTTTCTGATAGTTCGTAAGTGCTTGAGCATGAAATTTTTTTTTTTTTTTTTCAGGAAGTAGATAAAGGCGTCAAAAAGAGGACATGGCTTTATCATTTGGTTTTCCTCCAAACAGCTTATCAACTATTATAAGAAATCGAGATAAGCTTCGAAATTAGGATTCATTGAATTTTTGTTCAAAACGTAGAAGAACATGTGTGTCCATGAAGATTTCGACGAGGCAGTTATGAAGTGGATACATACAATGCAAGATAAAAATGTTCTGATCTCTGAGCCTTTCGTAATAGAGAAAGCTTTTCCATTTGTTAAGGTATTGGGATAAGACCAATTTCTACGTAGCAATGGATAACTAGAAACATTTAAGAAAAGACACGGAAAATTGCACCTGAAGGGATTTTTGGTGCATTTCAAAGATATGAAACGTATTATGAAACAAAGTATTTTTTTCAAATAAAAAAACTCAAACAAAATTAACATGTTTTATGCATAATTAAATTTAAGTCCGCATGTGGTGATGTAAGTTTAAAAAGTCTTGTTATAAAATAATGTATGCTTAAAATTACTTGTATGCTTTAAATTAGAAAATGTCCTTAAAGGTCATTAATTTTAAAACAAAATTATTTTCTTTTTGTAAATACAGTGTATATTCCTCAACATTCTTTTTTTTTCGATGGGTAACATATACTGCAACGTAAGTTAATAACAAACAAGTATATTATCTAAAAAAAATTTTAATGTACCATCTATATATAAAAAGGAGAAAAGCGACTCACTCACTGACTGACTGACTAATCCACGATATCTTCGGAACTATTAAACTTACATATTTGAAATTTGGTAGGTAGGTTCCCTTCATGGAGTAGACATCAGCTAAGAACGGATTTTGCAAAGATCTAATCCCAAGGGGCGTTACGGGGGCTTAAGGGGCGTTATAGATAATTATTTCCATTATTAATCTATTAAATGTACAGTCTTGAAACTTGGTACACAGATTTCTTTCATAAAATAGAGGTACCTTACATAATGATTTTTACGAAAATTGACCTCCAAGGGGCGTTATGCATAATTATTTCCATTTTTAAACTATTAGAAGTACAGTTTTGAAATTTGATAAGCGGACTCCTTTCATAGAGTACAGATCCGCTACAAAATGGGTTTTGTGAAAATCGACCTCAAGTTTGCGGAGAATTAAGCAGCGTTATAGGCAATTAACTCCTTTTTTAAACTATTAGACGTAAAATCTTGAAATTGAGTAAGCAGATTCCATTCGTTAAGTAGAGATCTGCTATAAGATGGGTTTTGTGAAAATAGCTTCCTAAGTGGCGTTGCGGGGGCTTAAGGGGCTTTATTGATAAATATTTCCATTTCTAAACTATTAGACGTACAGTCTTAAAATTTGGTAAGCGGATTCCTTTCGTGGTGCATCTACGTGTTCCTAAAAATAAATTCTTTAAATACACAAAAGAAATTTAAGATTATATTTTTTTTTCAACAGTATTAAATTGTTTTCATTTGTAAAAAAGAGGAAATGCTCTTGAATTTTAGAATACTTGATAGTAAAGTACAAACAATAAGCTGGTATCAAAGACAAAATATTATGACTACAAACATTTTTAATTTGCCGAGGAGCTTCATGTATCTCGGTAAACTTGTTTACATAAAAGGATTATATTCTTTGTACTGAATTGTTTCTTTTGCGAGTAATGACAAAATACTGGGCTTCTTAATTTTTTTTTCGACTTTTGTACAAAAAGAGTTATATTCTTAGCCTTTGGATAATCCTTACTTTTCATTTAAAATTTCAAAAGAATTGCATATAATGCCTAAATTCTAAGATTACTGCTCTGATTTTTGTGCGATGATGAACTGATTTTGTGCGTAAGGTAGAGCCAAAACATTCCTACGAAGACAACTGCTTCGATCAACATTCAAAACAATTACAAAAACATTTCCTTCTCAACGCACTGACTCCGCAATCGAGTTGCAGAAAACTGTGACAACAATTTTTCTTTACTTTTTTCAAAACCAAGAAAGACTTTAGCTTCAAATAACACTCCCCCCCCCCTCCTCTTCGTTTGAACAGTCCCTTAAAGTGACCGGGAAAGTAGAAGAGGGCTTTGTCGGCATAGTTTCTATTTATCCTATGTCCGACAATTTAACAGAAAAGGAAATGCCCTTTCCAAAGATTTATTACGGCAATAAGAGGAAGAATAGTTTTCCGGCTACTTGAAAGAAACCTTAGAAGATTTACAAGAAGGCAGAAATACATTTCTAGGTTTTCTTACACCAAATAGGCATATGATAATCAACAACGACCAAAAACTGAAGGATCAACAATAATCAACGGGGAGAAGCATTTTTTGTTGATATTTTTATATCAACGACTTGTTGATATTTTTATTTTACTACTTGCTTTCCATATTCATTTACATGAACCATCTTATTCTGTATTCAGAGTTTCAAATGTTCAACAGCATTAGAGCGCCCCCGAACACTCCTTTCTTTGTACATAAAATGCGTGACTCACGAATAAATAGGCGGGGAAAAAAAAAGAGAACGAACATATTATTTTAATTTAAATGTAACTATCTGTTCGACTACGTTCAGATTATATTTATTTTTTCAGATATTTTTGGATTGGATAATTTTTTTTTAAATTATCCAATACTCTGTAGAACTTTCTAAGTTTAAAAGTCCCCATTTTCCTTTTCTTAGAGAAACTTGTGTTTGGAAATCGCCTGTGATAATTTCTACTGATTTCAGTTCAAAAGATTTCTTTTCCTTTTAAAGGAGACATTTCCTACGAATTTAAACCACATTCCACCAAGATTTCTTTTTCAGTATTATTAAAAGGCATTGAATGAAATAGTGTAAAACATTGATTATATTATATAAAACACTAATCACAATGATAACTATTGCACAAAAAAGGAAACGCTTATTTCATTTCAGTCAAAGGTATAATAACCTAAAGCAAATTTAAATTAATTTATCAAGGTAAAATTTATTTATATTTTGATTTTCAGTAAATGTTGAAAATGTTATAGATTTATTTTTATTCTGTGTTAAACGCAGTAATTTCGTACATACAAACTCAAATTATCGTGTTAACTCTTAAATTAATTAATTTTGAAAAACAAATAATAATATAATTATTTGAACATTTAGATACATACAATGAATTTAAAAAATGGAAAGAAAACGCAAAATATTTGCCTGTCTCTCTATGTCATAATGTAAAGTCTCAAATCGATAATGGGCTATTTTATAATCATATAGTACTCTGAAGCTCTCTATCTTTTCATAATGGAAAATATTTGCTTTAAGATACATATATAATTCTTTAACAAATAACAAAATTACATTAACTATATGTGAGTTAAAAAAATCTTATAACTATTGAACATCTGTATACCAATAGACATGTTAATATTCAACTAAGCTATATTGTGGTTAATCAATTTATAATTGCTTCTCTGAGAATTAATTAGTTATTTATACAACACTCTGTTAAGAATTTTTGTATACTTACTTTCTTAAAAGAATAAAAACATTGATAAATGTCATTTTTTTATTGCCTCGATAATTCATTCTGTTTTGATGCATTAGATTTCATAATAATTATTGAATCTTAAGATTAAGTTTAGATTTTTACACCAAGCATTTTTCAAGGATTAAAATTATATGATAATGTTCATCTTTGATCTAATTGTTCCTATGTATGCTGAAAATTATGATAATCGATTAACAATGACAGGTAAATGTGATAAATGGCAGGAATGTGGCGTTAACTTAATACTTTATCTCAAAATCATAAATAAATGTTACTTGTTAAACAGTATCACATTGTAGATTCCACATGTTTTTACAGCTGTGGTAGCCGAGTGATCACAATTGAGGATTCCATCATCTAGCAGGGCTCTAATACACGTTAACTTTCTAAATGCTTAAAGTACTTTCATTGCCGTCATAACATAATCGACTGGGTTCCAGGTCGGATATCATCCTCGTTACTTGATTGTTATTCAAATAATGAGGTCCGTCTCATTGCGATATCCCTCATGTTTCCTCTGAATGAGACATTAATAAACTATCGATTTATTTGCATGTTCTTAAAAATAAATCCTTTAAATACACAAGTGAATAAATGTAAAATTAAAAAATTTTCCAACTGTAATGTACTGCTTTCGTTAGCATAAAATATCAAATCCTTTGAATTTTTAGAAAAATTCTTGATTAGAGTAAAACGCAAACAATTAGTTGACATAAGACAAAATTATGACTACACATATCTTTAAGTCAGCAAGGAGCAAATCATTCATGTATCTTGGTAAACTTATTTATATAAGGAAAAAACTATTCTTATTCGTGTTTAATTGTTCTTTTATGACTAATTACAACACATTTATTTCTTACTTTTTCATCTTTCATATAAAAAGGTTATTTTATTAGTTTTATGGATAGAAGTTAAATTTGTTAGCTTGTTATTTTTAAGTTACAATAAATTATAATTCTTTTGATGTATCAGTTAGTATAACATTGCTGAAATTCTAAGATAAATGCTCTGATCTCTGTGTGATGAAAATAAATAAACTTCAAAAATATTTTAAGAAATATAATGCACGCGTCATTCTAATTCTAAACACAATCTTCCCTTTAAGGACGTATGGTAATACAATAGTTTCCAAATGAGCAGCTCAGAAAAAATTAGCCCCAGTCCAAAAATAAATCGAAAAATTCACAATAATCGAATTTTCTTTATTAACATAGCAATAAAAACCATTACATTTGAAAATCAATGTAAGATCAATCCCCTCTTCCAATAATTTACACTCAAAACGTGAAAAAGGCCTCCACAGGTATCTGCCGTTTTTAAGTGATTGATTAGCTTGAACTTATTCACTACTGTGCAATTTTAACTGAGTTGGCCTGATTACAGTTATGTTGTAACCTTTTATATTTATATATTAAATGTGGGAAAAATTATCGCAAGTTCGACTTGCTTGCTGGTCAGGGTGCGAGGACCCCGCTTGAGGTTGAAGGCTCTGGTGCATGGCATCGCTTATCCCATTGGTAGGTACGCCACTGTGTTCACTAGTACTTTCTGATTCAGTTCTTGATGCACCTACTTGTAGAAATCAAATTTAATTCAGTTGAATAAACTTGCTGATGACTTTTTAAGAAAAATAAAAAAGTCTTCCAAATTTTGATAGAATTTAATTTTTGTTTACGAGATAGAATTATATTTGTAGTACAAATAAGAATATACGTAAAGTAAAATTATTCATTCAGATCTGAACCGAAAACCATTATTTTTGGCAGAACGGAAACCGGAAGAGAAACGATATTTTTTTTATAGTTGAACTGGAACAAAAAAAATTACGGTTCGAAATCCTGGCTCTATATGTTTAGAAATCACTTATTCAAAGTATTATTCCAAGAAAAAAAAATTAGAAAAAAAATAGGTGTACTCTTCCAGATCTACATTTGATAAAGAATTTGATTTCTTTTAACTGAACAATATTTCGATATATGTAGAAGTCTAATTTTTTTTCCAGGAGCTTTTTTCTTATTTTTAAAGTTAACGTTTTTTCCCCAGAGTATAATGCGCACTCATAAAATTCGATCTTATTTTCTGTGTTCAAATAGTGCGTCATACGCCGGCTTTTACGGTAATTAATTGTTTCTATAACTGTTACGGTTATTTTATTTCAGACATATATGTTTAGATTGTTGGGTTATAACTGACAAATAATAATTTTTTTAAAAAAATTCTTACATTTTCGTATAATATTAGTGGTGTTTCGAAAATTTACTGAGTGCGTACTTTATACTTCCAACGCCATTGTGCTCATAAATAACGAAATAAAATGGAAAGAAAGTACAAATACATTTTAAAACGATACCACAGAACACACGTGAATATAAAGATATATATTTCTCGAAAATTAAGCCCATTTCTGGATATTTTAAAATAAACTTTAAATTACTACTACTATATATATATATATATATATATATATATATATATATATTCTAAGAATGAAAATGTTGGAAAAAGAAATTTTTCTAAATGAGAGAGAGAGATTTCGTAAAATAATTTCTGCTACGTTTTATACTTTCTTGATTATCTCTAATTGTAACTATAAGAAAGTCAATAATTAGTGTGTGAAAATTCTTTTAAAATAATATGCAAAATCTAAATAAGTTTTTGGAAATTATAATTTAATGGCTAATTTTTATTTTTGCTCGAAAACGTATTATTTTATGTCATATTTTCGTATTAATTCTCGAGCAGTAGCTTTACAGGAGGAAACATACTTTAGGAAAGGAGAAAATTGATGTGCTTCGAGTGACACAACATCGATCAGTAAATACTTCTTAAGATGAATCCAAATTCCATTAATGACTATATCTTCATTATACTTGCCTGTTATAAAAACAAACTATTCTCTATAACAAACCCCTGATGAAGGGATTCAAGTGGTACTCTATTTCAGGACTTTTGATTTAAACCCTGAATGAAGATTTGTATGTGTGAGCATGTTAGAAGAGGAAACCTCTAAAATAATTGCAAAAATTGAGAATTATGTGTTGATGATAACTTGAACGAATAATATGGATGTGATGTGGAAGTTAGAACAGTGAGGTGTTTCTTATACAATAGCCACGAATCACTTTATTTATAGTATTTTACTAAAGATAGAAAATAAAAATTTATGTATAAGTTTATTTATATAGTTAAGTTTATAATAGCTAAAATTTTTGCAGTATATTTAATTCTAAAATTTAAAAGGAAACAGAGTATTAGACGAATTTTTTTAGAAATGTGAATAAATGAGTCTTTCACACATACACAAAAAACAAATCACTAATTACAAAAAATGAAATTAAGCTAATAATTTGAAATATCACTTGCCTGTACAAATTCATTCTGATATAAGAACGAATTCATTTACCTTTAAAATGTACATTAATATTACCAATAAATACATATTATAAAAAAACATAAATTTTCTCTTTATTTATAAGTGACTTCTTTTTTTCTTACATAAGGATAAAACTCGAAACATGTAATTCATTTTCAAAGTATTATTAATCACAGTAAATGGATTATTAAAAATTATATAACAATTTTTTTATTTGTAATTGAGTTCCTCATTTACTAAGCTCAAATATATATTTCTTCTACAAAATTGAATCCATTAAAAATATTTTGATTTACGTGAATGAAAAAAAGAACCGATTGTTATTTTTACAGTGAAAATTTCATACGCAAGGGAATTTAGCTATTATACTCAAGACACGGAAGAAAAAACTGCCTGAAAAACAATCTCCCAAATTGGGACAAAACTTTTATGTTTCAATGAACCACTACGGCATAGAAAAATGCTATAACGCCAAACCAGGCAACCCAGATCAATGACGTCATTGCACATCTACCAATGACAAGCAACCTCTTTTCCTTTGACCGTGCCGAAGAGGAATGCCCGAGGGTGTGAGGAACTCAAAAAGTGCTCTTTATTTAACGCTACGCTAAAATTGCAATTGGGGCCCTAAAATAATCTGTTACGCCTCAAATTGGAAGTATAATATACAAAAAATATCTATCTAAACTTTAATATTACATTAAGGAGCACATTTTGAAAGGAAGAGAAAGATTCGAAATTGGAATGGCTTCAAACTTTCTCTCCCCTGTTGAGAAAATGTCGAGTGAACATTTGGCCACTGCAAGACAGAAGTTAGAGTACTTATATTCCATGAAAAATCAATTAGGTAAGATGGTTGAAAAAATATTAAAGGCATTCACAGAAATTGAAAAAGATAAGTACCACCAACATTTTTTGCATGACATAAAAAGAGTGGTTTGTAATACTGTGAGTGCTTTGGAAGATATAGTGGACACAGAATTGTTAAAAGTTTTTGGTAATGGATTTGACGTACGCACTAATCGTTTTGATGAAGATATGACAGATGCACTACTGGATGGTGAGAAAACGCGAAAATATTTAACTTTTTGGATTCCGGAAAATGAAAAGGTGAGTGCTTTAGAGGAATTGTTCGGAATAATGGCTCACACAAATATGTTGCTTACAGACATTTTAGGTTTTGTTGATTGTCCGTCAGATTAAAGATGACGTCTTGGTGTATTTTGGACTACATTTTTTTAAAAAATATATCCCTTCCTATGAAAATAGCTTGTGTACGCCACTGATTCAGAGCACTCGAAAGATAGTGAAAAAGTTGAGGATAATTTGAAAGGTCAAATCTCAAATGCAGAATAGATTTCTCATCCCACATTCTAATTCTTCAATTTTAGATGAAACATTAATCATTTATTCTCTGAAATAATTACAAGAAAAGAAAATCTGTCTCCTTTGAAGCACTTACTATGAAAAAGAGGAATGAGCAGTGCTTGATTAAAAAATATAGAAAGTGTTCAGTTGCCATGTCAATATTATATGTATTTTCATTGACTGTAACTAACAATTGGAGAAATGACAGTTTGGCTTTACATTTTTGCCAAAGATTATGCCACAATTTTTTTCATCTAGCTGTTTTTTAGAATATAACTTCCCAAAAAGAAGATCCATGGGAGGGGTATGTTAAATAAAATTTATGTGAAAGCTAATGGGTGCTAAAATATAATTCATGTGCACTTTAACTTCAATTACTTCATTTTTAAAATTATTTCTTTTATGTTGTGTATAAAAATATTTCAAGCTCTTTTATGTCATAATTTTTATGCCTTTTTATTTGTTGTAAATGTAACAGAATCTAATATATTGTTATCATATTTGAAATTATTGGGAAAAAAATTATTATAAATAGTATAATCATAACTAATTTTATTGATTTTAATTTTGATCATTTACTTTTTGGATTATTATTGACATTGTAAAAGAGATTGTTTAAAGTTTAAGAGGTACAAAAACTGAAATGGCATGCTGTTTTATAAAAGTTTTCATTTTTTTAATGTGATGCATGATAAAACTACAGTGAACCACAAAAGTGTTTGTACGCTTGCAATTTCCTTTAAAATTTAATGTTTTTATATAATAATTAAAATATTTCAATTTTTTTATATCTGCAACTTGTTCTTAATGGAATAATGTGATCTATTTTTAAAACATAGTGTAACTGCCATTTTGAAAAATTAATCATAAAAAAAAAATACTAAAAATTAAGCGACAAAAGTCTTAATACATTTAGAAAAACTCAACACATTGCATTTTTTTCTTTATTTAGTATATAATAAGATATCTTAACACACACAAACACTTTTAAATGTCTTGGTATAGATTTCATAGTTTTTGGGTAATTTTTGCATCTATATTCCTCCATACCTCTGTTATCATTGTTTTTACTTCATATTTTGTTTTTATGTGTTTTCTTTTTTCAAAATGAAATTCTCCCCTAATATGTTCTACTAGGCTTAAAGCAGGAGATTTAGGACGTGTTTTCAAAATTTAGGAATTACAATTCCTAGATATTAAATTTTATTTGTGGAAAACATTAAATTTTGCAGGAAATTGCAAGTGTATGAACTCTTTTGTAGTCTGTAAATTTCCTGTAATGAAGCAAAAGTCATTGTCAAACCTAAATGTTGATGTTAAATATTATGTGCAAGTGATGAAAAAAAAGTAGTACTCTCGAATCATTGTTATTAAAAAATAATTATTCATGGAGGTTTCTTAGAAAAGTGTAATTGAGTATTTGTTAAAAATTACTATACTTGTATATTTTACAACAATATTGGCAAAAATATAAAAATGCTTGACAAAATCATTTTGTAAATATTGCTGATTGTGCATGTGTTTTATGTATTGCATATTAATGTTCCAGAAATAAAGAGAATAAAATAATAGTATAAATTCATTCTTTGTTTTTAAGCAACTGTAATTTGCAGAAAGAATTTATTGATTTACATAAGACATTTGAGTTGTAGTTCGATAAAAAAAAGTTTCCTTTATAAAAGCGAAGGGATTTAATTTTATACATTAATTGAATACTTAATTTACATAATTAAGGGCCATGGGTTGGCGATTGCTTTTCCAAGTTGTTGACTTGAATATTGTAGGTGTTATCCAATAAGATATATTCTCTATGTATATATAAACACATGGCAGAAGAGAATTGGGTGTTTTCTATGTGATGCCATGTTTAGTTTCATGTCCTCATAGTCCAGGGATGGTGAACCAGTGGCATGCAACACAATATTTTGGGCACGCCACCGATCAAAACGGTTTGCATTTTAATTTAATTGATTGATTGATTGAATATTAACGTCGCACTGTTCAGCTACACGAGGGCTTTTGGCGACGGACCACGTAATTTTGAACCATGGTCAAGTGACGTGGACGACACCTGAGCTGGCACCCCCCTCTCCTAACAACCACACCACACCAACGGGAGGACGTTTCAGCTCTCGACAGATTTAACGTGCATCGCTGCCCTACACGGCGGGTCTTTAGTGGTACTGGGCTCGAACCTGTGACAAAGCAAGCCACAGTCCGATACCTATACCACTCGGCTACCGCGGCCGCATTTTAATTCAAAATAACTAAGTTCAATATGAAGTATAATATGAAACGTGAGTGATCGGTCGCAGTTTTCAGCGAGATTTTCTCAGTTGGAAGAATTATAGGAAATGCTCAAGTTTTTTTATGTGCCTTAATGTGACTTCATTTAATAAACTGGATTTGTCCCAATTCTATTGGGGTAAACTCCTAGGAGAGCCCCCACCCTTGGCGCCAAACCGGGAAAAGCGCCAAGCGAAAACGAAATGGCGCCAAGCGAACCCGACAACGGTGACAAGTAAATATAGCAGTATAAGATGGATGCGCAATAAAAATATATGTAAACAATACAGAAATTTAACATTTAAGATAAAAAATATAACAGCACTTACTTTCTTATTGTTGATCCTTCCCAAGTGGAGGGTAAAGTGTAACAACTGCTTTTAAAAAATTCTGGAAAGTCTCGTTGCTGAGTGAGTGATCGCGAGAGCGCCGCCATAAATACTCAGCGAGGTAATGGTCGAACATGCCTTCTGCGTGGCTGGTGTGATTATGGAGAAAACGTTTTATTGCCGATTAACTTACTATTGGAAAACCACGAATTCTTTCTTATACTTCTGCAAACATCATGTGTATTCACACCTTTTTTTCGACATCTCCATTCAAATCCATCCAAAACAACACTTTCGTTCATTTAATCCCATTTGCTCATTACATTTAGGACATTCATAACTTGAAGCAATTAATCCTTCTTTCATACACCATTCAATCAATTCTTTCTTGCCTCTAGCATTCAATAACGTAAAAAATTCTAACGTGTATTCACTTACAAGCGCAGCCATACTTTCAACCCGGTGCCGAACAACAAAATGAAATTTGAAATGCGCGCCCACAAATGACGAAAATTCTAGAAAAAGTTAGGGTTGCCATATGTTGTATTTAAAAAAGCAAGGTTACCATGACGGCGCAATTATCGCCAACCAAAGTAATTCGCGCCAAGGGTGGGAGCTCTCCTAGGAGTGAACCCAATTTTTTTTTCCGGATTGTAAGTTCTATTCCCGCTCAAAACTGATTGTAAGTTTTATTTCTCCCTGCTCAAAATAAAGCGAGAGATAATAAAAAACAACCCTCTTAAGAAATGATGAAATCGAAAGGAAAATCGTGATCTTCACACCAACGAAAAGAAAAACAAGTCGAAAATTAATGACTGAAGGAAGTAATGCGCAACACGTTACGCAATTCAGAAAGAGAAGTACGCTGGCACTTTTTTATCAAGGACAAAAATGTCTCATGATATTCTTTATATAATAGAGAAAACTCGATGAAAAAAGAATAAAAAGAAATTTATCGGTCGAAATCCTCATTTAATCACCTAGCTCACATATGAAATGGACAGAAAAAATTTAGGCTTCGTTATATTATTAACTCTAGTTGCTGCAGAATTAATAATTGTAATAACAAATTACAAAGATGCGATTGTAAATGAAGTTGATATTAACAATACAACATGCTTCCATTCTAAACATATAGGAAGAAAATTATTTTATCATGAATGCATGAAACAAGGAGAAAACGTTCACGATATACGCGTTAATATAAATTCAACCTGTTTATCAGCGAGCTTTGTAGGAGTTCAACTATCTCAGAAAGAATTTCAAAAAATTTGCGAACAATGTTCAAATTGAAGCATCCCTCGTGTTTGCTATGTGTTGGAGCATCACAGTCCGGAAAAACCTCTCTGGTTAGACAAATGATTGCATATAAAGCATATGATTATGAATTCAAAAATATTATATGGTGCTATAAAGTTTTTCAGCAACGGTTCACAGAAGAAAAAGAAATTAAATTTGTTCAAGGTCTTCCAGAAAAGTTTGAAAGTGGAAGTTTGGTTATAATAGATGATTTAATGAACGAGAGATTTAAATGAGAAAATCTCTGATTTGTTCACGATTACAGCGCATCATTCAAAACTTAGTGTTATTTTGATTTTGCAAAATCTATTCCCCCGAAATAAAGTGATGCGAGACATAAGTCTGAATGCGCAATATGTAATATTGTTTAAAAATAATCGCGATGTTGGACAAATTCAGTGTTTCGCAAGACAAGTATACGGAAACAAAGCAACATCGTTTATGGATGCTTACAAAAAGAGCACTCACGGCAATTTTAATTATTTACTAGTTGATCTTCACCCCAGAACAGACGAAAAATTTCGGCTCAGAGAGAGTGTGTTTCCTGACGCTAATGGGCTCTATTGGATTTATGTACCGATAAAATGAAAAATGTGAAGAAGCATTATCACTTATTAAAATTATTGCTTAGTGCATCTCCAGCGCAAAAAAGGGCAATTATACGCACTGCTGATCGATTTCAAATCAAGTGTCTCTCAGAGGTTTGCTATAACCTCTTGGCTGGTAGTCTAAAAACCAATATCAAGAAATTGCGCAAATATAAAGCAGCTATAAGAAAGATTGCAAATAAAAAAGTACCATTAGAAAAGAAGAGAAAAGAATTAATTATCCAAACAGGAGGTTTCCTACCAATCATAATACCTGCAGTTCTATCTGCCTTAGCAGGCTTTGCTGGAAAAGCTATAGGCAGCCGTATTTAATACGCGACAATGGCTAAAAGAATGGCTGTAGTTCCTGAAGAATTAGCAGCTTCCTACTATTCTAAGTCATTTGAAACAGGAGAGCATACCATCGAAAATCAAATATTAAATCTTCTCCAGGAATCAAAATATTCAGACGATGCAAAAGCAAAATTATTAAGCCAACTACTTACAAAGTTTCAGCGTGTAATAAATGCGCCTAAACCACCACTGCGAGTTACAATAGAAGAACCAGAACAGCAAGAGACAACAGTTATAGCAAGAAAGGAAACATCTTTGAAGGAAGACCCTACATTGCGCGAGATTATTCTTTCTGTTCCTGCAAACTTCCAAAAATTTATACCTCCTATTGCAGAGAAATTGAAAACGCGTAGTTATTCATGGAATGATTATGGTGAATTGATGAAGGATAGCAAAATCATACGAAACACGAATATCGTTGATTTGTTTTCGTATTTAATGAGAAACGTAAAAAAAGGTTTTGAACCACATGGTTTTTCAGTTTTTTGGAAGGGTATAAACGAAATAAAAATCCCTACACGATGGATTGGTAATCAGAAGTTAGTACGAAATCCAGAGTTCGACACGAGTATATACGAGATCCCAAATGAGAATACTCCTGAATCTCCAGAAACTCCAAGAGCTAAAAAGAAAAGACAAAATTCAAAAAGAAAATGGAAAGATTATTATTAGAAAAAGCATATTACGATTTTGAGAATCCTGCTTCATTTGGTGGAGTTAAGAAACTGTCGAGTGTTACTAAAGTTCCATATCAAAAAGCGAAACGTTGGTTAATGAGCCAAGACACTTATACACTTCACAAACCGGTGCGATATAAATTTCCTCGAAGAGCTACGCTTTCTTATGGTATAAATGATTTATGGCAAAGTGACCTAGTTGATTTAAAACACCTAGCAAAATATAATAAGAGATATAGATTTCTGCTGACTATAATTGATGTATTGTCAAAGTTCGCTTATGTGATACCTCTGAAAAGTAAAAGCGCTGTAGCTGTAAAAAATGCATTTCGAACATTATTGAAGAAAGTTATACCGAAGCACATCCAAAGTGATAAAGGCACAGAATTTTCAAATACCCAGGTACAAGCTTTATTTAAAAGATATAGAATTAACCATTATTCAGCAGAGGGAGATCATAAAGCTAGTGTTGTGGAAAGGTTTAACAGAACATTAAAAAACAAAATGTTCAGGGTTTTCACATATAGAAGATCTTATAAATATGATGATATTCTACAGTCTCTGGTAAAGTCGTACAACGATAGTAAGCATCGCAGCATAGGCATCGCCCCATCAAAAATTACCCAAGATTTAGTACCGCAAATCTTCAAAGAAACTATATGGTTATACAGTGAAAAAGCAGAAAGAAACTTTAAGCGTGGGAGATCTAGTGAGAATTTCGAAAGCGAAAAAATCTTTCCGGCGCGGGTATTTACCAGGGTGGAGTGATGAAGTGTTTATAGTATCGAAAGTACATCAGACACACCCGACGTCAGTGGATTTGATGGATTTTCTTTTTAGCCCTTTAAAAGGCCGTTTTTATCTCCCTGAACTTCAATTAGTCACTAAACGTTCTGATGACTACTGGCATATAGAAAAGGTGCTCAAAACAAAAGGCAGGGGGAGAAACAGAGAATATTTTGTGAAATGGTTAGGATTTGATGATAGGTTTAATAGTTGGATAAAACAACAATGGCTCAAGAGAACGAAAATTTCTATATAACATTACCAAGCAATGCGAGTATGAATTATTTTCCTAGCAATACCCAGGCTTCATTCAGAACAAAACTTGCTCGACCGATAACACTAACCGGCGAATGGGAAGTCGGTTTATCAGAGATATTCATTCCGCGAACGTGGTTCAATATTGGAAATCACAATAACAAATATTCCATAACATATGAAGAAACCAAAATTGTGGAAAAGGATTATGTTTAATACCGCATTAGAGTAAAAATTGATCAAGGAATTACCGATGAAGAAGTAATTAGCAAGATTAATCAGAGCATCGAAGAAAAATGTGGACGTTCTGTCTTTTTTGCATTGGATCACAAGAATGTCAATGTACTCGTCGCTCCCGGTTATGAACTAATTTTAACAGCAGCAGAGGCACCACGTCTGCTGACGATGCTTACCTTACCCAGAGAGGATCGAACCATAAAAGTATCAGAGACTTTCTTGTTCAGAAAACCATCGAAGACAAACAAAGACACACACACAATGTTCTTACAATTCTTGCTAGAAATCAAAAAAGACATTTCATAGTCCGTGCTACGAAGTTTAACCATAAGTATACTGATTTTGAGAACTTAACTACTCATTAATTGTTGCAACATATTAATTCTAATATGATGCAGACAGGGATTGGTGGTGCAGTTGATTTCGTGTTCGATTATGCATCCGACAAGATCGAAATTACAATTGAAAAGAATGTAGAACTTGAATTTAGGCTGATGTATGCCCATATTTTAATGAGAATGTTGAGTATGGAGAAAGATGTTGTTTTAACTGGTACAACCCATCATGTACTACAGAAAATCGATAGACCTCCAATAAACGAATACTTTCGTGTAAGCATTACAGATAAACCATTGGTTTCGCAGAAAGTGAAAAAAACGGATCATATGGAACTAGAAGTTGGATTCTATAAAAATTCAGAATAGTTGTTTAAATCTTTCAAACACCTTGCGTTTAATCATTTGGCAAACAACAAAGTGAAAGTTCATATACCTCAAACATCTATTTTGAATTTACAAGACGGGTTGAGAGATCTTTTAAGATTCAAAAAAGCAACATTACACGGAGGTACTCATATATCAGACTATCCGCTGGAGTTAGACGGAGAAATCACTGAAATATACGTCTATAGCGATATCATAGAATCACATTTTGTTGGAGATACTATTGCACCATTGCTTCGTATTATTCCTGTTATGTCTGCTAAAGAAGATCAAATAGTTGTAAACTATCAAAGACCCTCGTATTTTCCTCTGCGCAACAATTATATTGATTGCATTGAAATTGAACTCAAAAGCAGCTCTGGAGATGGTATAATATTTACCAGCAGAAAAACACTATTAGTTCTTTCCTTCCGTCGTAAAACATTATAAAACCACAATCTATTGGGTGCACAATCATTTGGATCACAACGGTGAAAGAGTATACATTTGGATCCGAAAGCTTGTGAGAATTATTACTGCGCTCAGGTGCAGACAGGAGGTGGACCATATTTTCAAGGTGTTAGCCACCAAAGAGGATATGGAATGTTTTCAAATTTATTTCTATTCATAACTCCTATAGCGATGAAAGCAGGAAAATATTTAGGTAAACACTTACTAAGCGCAGGATCGAAGGTAGTCTCAGATGTCGCAGCAGGTGCTTCTCTTAAAGACTCAGCGAAATCACGTTTTCGGGAAACAACTAAAAAGATAAAAGACGACATTCTTCATAAAATCCAGACTGGTTCAGGTATAAAAAGAAAGAGAGTATACAAAAATTCATTATCAGCGAGTCAAGAGACGGCGAAAGAAATTGGAAGAAGCAGATATATTCTCATAATTGGATTCGCGAGCCTGTACCTGTGTTACAAGCGATTTAGACTTGTTTAACGTTAGTCCAGTTCAGCTCAGTATAGACAGTTCATCTTTTATAGAAGTACATCCTATTGCCTCATTGGGTGATAACACACCAATTGAATTTTTTATTTCTGCATCAGGAGAACATTATCTAGATTTGTCGCATGTATTAATTCATTTACAAGCGAAAATAACAAAGAAAACTGGAACAGCGATTGGAACAACTGACCAAGTCGCACCAATTAATTATTTTCTGAACACTCTTTTCTCTGAATGTTTGGTTGTACTAAATGATAAGCAAGTATCTTCTCAAGCTAACTATGCTTATAGATCTATTTTCGATGCTATGCTCGCACCAAAATCTGTTCAAGAATCAATCTTAACAGCTGGTCTTTTTACAAAAGATCGTGCTTCTAAGCACGATTCGGTAGAACTTGCTAATGTGGGGGATAAATCAAATCCTGGTTATCAAACCCGATATAACATTTGCAAAAATAGTAAACTTATGGATATGATTGGTCCCCTACATTTTGATCTAGGCAATCAGAGCAAATGTTTCATCAATTCGGTGAATCTTCGCATTAAGCTAGAAAGAAATAAAGACGCATTTGCTCTTATGTCTCCCACAAAAGATTTTAAAATACTTATACAGCATGCATCATTATTCGTGAGGAAAGTTAAGGTCGCTCCTCCAGTTTTAATTGCGCATGAAGTAGCCCTAACCAAGGGTGTTATAAAAATGCCAATTCGCAGAACAGAAGTGAAATCATTTGCGCTCTCGACGGGCACATTCAGTCTATTACAATTCCAAACTCTTTCATAGGACAGCTTCCAACGCGTATCATTATGGCTATGGTATCCAATACTGCCTTCAATGGTGATTTTGGAAAAAATCCCTTCAATTTTAAGCATTATGACATTTCCTATATTTGTGCCATTGAAGGTAATACAATGTTTCCCTCAAAACCCTTTCAACCGAGATTCGATGATTCTAACGGTTACAGCAGAAGTTATATGAGTCTCTTTACTGATTTAGGACGATACCATAAAGATCAAGACATTAACATCAGTTTTAGCGAATATAAGGATGGGTATACATTGTTTGCTATAGATTTGACACCTGATCTCAGTGCAGACGGAATGCACGAAAGTATTTCGCGCAATGGTAATTTAACTATTGATATAAAGTTCTCTAAAGCTCTACCAGAAACTGTTAATTTACTAGTTTATTCTGAGTATCGCAACACAATTGAGATTGATAAAAACCGTACTATCTTTACGGATTATTAAGATGGACAGTATAACTCTTTGCAGACTTGCATGTAGTGATATGAATATTCGATCTGAATTTGGTGGTGTGTTTGCTTGCGATGAACTACCAAAGAAACGAGATAATTATTCATGTTTTATTGTGAACTTAGATCCTAAAACAAAACCAGGAAGTCATTGGGTTGCTATAGCTATTAGGAATTATAAATGCTATTATTTTTGTAGTTATGCTTCAGTTCCAGAAAATAAATATATTTTATCATTTATACAAAATAATTCTGTTAATTTTGAGCGGAACGAATGTCGGTATCAAAGCTTCATGTCCTATACCTGCGGTCATTTCTGTTTATATTTCTTATATAAATTTGTGAGAAAGCAGTCTTTATCACCTCTGGATTCGAATGAAATAAAAAATAATGAGAAATTTATAAAAAAATTTGTTAGTCGTAAATTTCATTTACAAAATTGTTGCTTCTCTCCGTCTACAAAGCAAACATGTCAAGCGCATAATTTTCGCAATATATGCTTCTAGACATGTTTTCAACGTCCTTCTGCATGTCTGTACGTGTTTTTTTTATGGACAGAATGTATAAAAGAGAAAAACGAACTGTGAAAATTTCATTGCTGACTGAAATAATTCAACAGAAACAATGGTTCTCGAACCGAGGTAAGGCTTTTTGTTTTTAAAACGCAATGGAGCAAACAGTGCTTATTCCATACATAGCTGCAGCGATACGCTTTACGAAAATATGATCTCTTGCGTTCAAGCAGCGAACTCCTATCCAACGGATAATTCTGAATGCAGATTGAAGATTGCCTATTTTCGTATTTTGAATAACAACGAAATTGTAAGAGAACTTCATAATGGTTCTTCCATGAACTATCGACAACCATTTGAATGTAAAGCACGAAAATATATCATACATCCGAGCAGCGAACTCCTATCCACTGATTGATTCTGAATGCAGATTGAAGATTGTCTATTTTCGTATTTTGAATAACAACAAAATTATCTGAGAGAATTCCATAATGGTGCTGAACTATCGACAACCATCTGAACGCAAAGCATAAAACTGTTGTAATCTTCGCAAAGAAATTCTAAAAACGAACCTCCATACCTGTGAAAATGTAAACCAATTAGCAGTTCTTTATTTTATAGTATTCTGAAAAGAAATTTATCGAATGTAATTCTTTTGGCACGCCAGCATTCGATTCATGTATAGAGCACTAAAGATTGATTGTAACACTTGCGTACTATTTTGATAATCCCTGAATAAAAAAAATTGTTATTTAACCTTGCAATTGCGTTCGTCTTATTTTTTTGTAGTCTTATTATATAATTTTACTTAGTATAATCATGTTGCATAGCATTTACACAAGAGCTATTTTTAAGAAAATCCGAAGGTTACATTTAATAGATATGAAATTCTTAGGGTGCAAAAACAACTGCGTCTCTTCCATATATTAATTTTTAAGCAACTATTTGTCCTTGTATTCAAGAGTATAAAATCTTGGGACTTAAAGTTTTAGTCCTCTTTGAATTTGTGCCAATCTCTGTGTGGGATTATTCATCACTCGTCCGTCACAATGGAAGATGGTGAGCTCTACTTTTTTTTTCCTAAATGATATCCCTTTTTAAATTAGTTCTATAGTTAAGTTCTTACTTAACTTCTCATAGCATCTCTTTATTTTAGAGATGATTGTTTCCAGTTCGATCGCTAAAAAGCGTAAATTTAACATCGATATCAGCAAGGAAAAAGATGGCGAAACCGTTAAATTGTTAGCGCCTTATAGCGTTTACATCATCAAGGGTGTTTGCTTAGAAGTGAAGGATTTCAGGAAGACGCTATACCTTGGCTTCGTCAAATCAAACGAGAAGAATGAAGTCAAAAATAGGTTTAATTTGCATGTGGACCAAATTCCTGTATTGCTAGAAGGACTGGAACATATCCAACAACATCTAAAATCCATGTAAATATTTTTGTTAAATGAGGAGTAGGGAGAAATAGAAAATTCATTAACTTAATATGATTTTTAGAACGATTAATTCTTCTTTCCGCGGAGCTGTGCGCAGCTGGAGGGCTGAAATACATCTATAGATATCGAAAGTATTTTCGAAGAAAGTCGAACAGCTCTTTTTGATCTTCTAAGCCGAGAAGGACCTGTATTAAGAATAAGATTCGTCATATGCTTCAATATTATATTTCGCAAAGTAATTGAAGAAGAAAACCTAGACCAAAGCTTTTATTTCTGTAGCGATGCTGCAAGACTTTTAGCGGTTTCGCAAATCATGCCTTGCATTAGTCGAGCGTTTACAAAAATTCAAAACACTATCGATGCTTTTATCCACAATGGTAGTGGCTGGAGTTTACATGAAGTGCAATATTTAGATGTTCACGAAGGCAATTTTCGATAGATAGCAGGAGGCTGTATACGAATGCATTACTCCCTCCTAGTCTTAAAAATAAACATGCTTTGTTAAATCTACAATGCTCATCTAATCAATGTTTTTATATGCTGTGCTAGCAATACTCTTTCCCCAAACATCGAACGCTCACAGAATTTCTAAATACAAACCATATTTAAAATTAATCGATTATTCGATGCTAAATTTTCCAGTGGCTCTTTCAAACATCATTAAATCGTTTGAGAAAGCCAATCATTTGAAAGTAAATGTGTTCGGCTATGCTGAAAACTTAATCTATCCGATGTATATCGGTGAACCAAATCAACACGTGAAGTTAATTTATTATTATATGATAATCATTACTTTGCAATCAAAAGTTTTAATAGGTTACTTAGACATAAATCCAACATGAATTATTTTTGTGTCAATTGTTTAACTGGATTTACTCGTCAAAGCACATTAGAGTCGCATCAGCGTCTATGTTTGCACAATAAACCTCAGCGATTATCGATTCCTTCTGATCTGAGCCTAAAATTCAACCATTTGAACAAATGTGTTGAGCATCGTTATGCGATTTATGCTGATTTTGAGTGTTTGCTTTCAAAATTTTCAGCAACATTGCCCAATCCTACGAAATCCTTCACCACGCCTATCGAAAAATATATCCCTGTGAGTTATGCCTTTGTAGTAGTCGATTATGAAAATGATATTTTATATCATGGCTATTATGTGGGAGAAAATGTAGTTGAGAAATTTTTCGTAGAGCTTAAGGAAATTAGTTCAAAATTGATTGCAGAATTAAAACGCGTGAACAAAATTGAAGTAAATGATTCTAGCTACTATAGCGAGTATCGGTATGTGTTTTGCTGCGAATTTTTCGATGCAAAATAAATTCGTGTACGACATCATTCTCATGATTCTAATCGTGTTCTCGGTATGGCGCACCAACTTTGTAATTTATTACATCGAAAAACGTTTTTCATTCCCGTCGTGATTCATAATTCGAGTAAATATGATACTCATTTGCTGCTAAAGCATTTACCGAAAAACATTGCGAAAGAAGTAAGTGTGATCCCCTTGAATATGGAGAAATTGACAATGTTCACCTTAGATCATTTGAAATTTATTGACTCTTTTCAATTTCTTGATGCATCGTTGGACGCTTTAGTTCGCAACTTGAGTATCTCGCAACACGATTTTACAATTTTCGATGCCTTTTTCGGGGATCTTGAACACCGCGATTTGCTGAAAAGCAAAGGTATTTTTCCATATTCATATTTGGATCACTTACCTAAATTATCATCAAAAAGTTTCCCCTCAAAAGATAAATTTTTCAACGTGCTGACGCAATCACATATAAGCGACAATGATTATGCACATGCGACTCTAGTTTATAATACTTTTAATTGCAAAACATTCGCCGATTATCTTAAGCTCTACCAATTGACTGATGTTATTTTGTTAGCAGAAGTGTTCAATAATTTCAGAAAATTAAGTTTAAAAAACTATGAGCTTGACCCTATTCACTATATATCCCTCTCAGAATTGACATTTGATGCAGGTCTAAAATTTTGCAAAATCGAACTCCAATTGCTTTCCCAAGTAAATGATTATTTATTCTTCGAAAGAGTAATATGAGAGGAGGAATTTGCTTAGTTGGCAAAAGATTTGCACAAGCAAATAACCCATACATTCCTGCTTATGATAGTTCAAGGGAGCATAGTTACATTTTAGCTCTAGACTGTGTAAATTTATATGGATATGCAATGAGCATGCCATTGCCATATAATAATTTTGCATGGTTGACACCCAAAGAACTACAAGAGTTTGATATTTTTAATACTAGCCCGAATTCCTCTCAAAGATACATCCTTGAAGTGGATTTAGAACTGCCTCCCTCAATACATGAGGAGCAGAACGATCTTCCGATGGCGCCAGAGCATCTGAAGATTTCTTACGAAATGCTATCACCGTATTCAAAACATTTATGTGGTAAATTTAATTTAAAATCTACTTTGCCTGCTATAAAACTCACGCCAAATTTCTTTTTTTAAAAAAAATTATGTTGTTTATTATATGAATTTGAAATTTTATCTTGAGCATGGTTTAGTATTAAAAAAAATCCATAAAATTTTAACATTTTCTCAAAAACCTTGGCTAAGAGAATATATAAATTTCAATAATCAAAAACGCAATCAAAGTACTGCAGCGACTGAAAAATAATTTTTAAAAAAATTAAACAACGCTTTCTTTGGGAAGACTATGCAAAATGTACGGAAACGAATTAATGTAAAGGGTGCTTTGACACAGGATACAAGTCAAAAGTTATTGTCTAGTCCATGCTTAGAGTTTTTTGAGCCTGTTAATGAAAATTTTACATTGTTTAAAATGAGAAAACCAAATTTGTACTTAGATAAACCGATATACATCGGTTTCACGGTCTTAGAATTGTCCAGTGGCCGCGGTAGCCGAGTGGTATAGGCATCGGATCGTGGCTGGCTTTGTCACGAGTTCGAGCCCAGTACCACTAAAGACCCGCCGTGTAGGGCAGCGATGCACGCTAAATCTGTCGAGAGCTGAAACGTCCTCCCGTTGGTCTGGTGTGGTAGTTAGGAGAGGGGTGCCAGCTCAGGTGTCGTCCACGTCACTTGACCATGGTTCAAAATTACGTGGTCCGTCGCCAAAAGCCCTCGTGTAGCTGAACAGTTACAGAATCGTTAATCTTCACTCACTCACTTAGAATTGTCCAAATTACGAATGTACGATCTGTACTATACGAACTTCAAACGTTTTTACAAAAATTCATGCGAGTTATTGTACATGGACACAGACTCGCTTTACTTACATATACACACTAACGATGCATATAGGGATCTAAAAAATAATTTTTCCGAAATATTAGATCTAAGCAATTTTCCTGTTGAACATTTTTTGTTTGACGACACAAATTGCGGAAAATTAGGTACTCTCAAGAATGAAATCTGTACACCTATTCAAGAATTTGTTGGAATCAAACCAAAAATGTACTCTGTTTTATATGGAGCAAACAATTGTAAAAAGACAGCTAAAGGTGTACGGTCTAGTTCATTAAATTCGATAACTCACGAGAACTATAAAACCATTCTCGAAGAGGAATCAAGAGTAAAACATTTGCAATTTTCTATTGTATCTCGGAAACATGTATTGGAAACAGTTATACAAAACAAAGCATCGCTTTCAGCCTATTATGATAAGAAATTTGTGTGTTAGGATGGTATAAATACGCTTTCATATGGACATAAAGACATTTAAATTTATTTTCTCTGTTCTCCCTACTCCTTATTGTTTTTTAGATGTATTTTCCATTGTGTCGGTTGCAATATGCAACTATATCTAATGCTTTTGTCCTAACGCCGATCATAGCTATAAAAAACTGTTTGGTTTGACCGAACAAAAAAAATCTATATATCTACCAAGAAAAAAACTGTTTGGTTTGACCAAACCAACAACAAAAAAAATATTTAACTGTATATAATGCTTTTGTCCTATCGTCGATCATAACTTTAAAAAACTGTTTGGTTTGACCGAACAAAAAAAAAATCTATATATTGTTGATCAGTTGTTGGTGTTTTAAGTGGACTAGGACGTCTCATATTCAACTCTCTTTTGTTTGTCTATGAGGCGTGAACACCACTTAAAAAAAACGAGGGACAGCTTGATACCTCAGTGGTGTCCCATGGAAATCAAGCTCTAAACATTAGGTAAAAACGGTGCTGGTGCAACATGTGTTTGAACAAACCGCGCAAGGTGTCGGTGCATTTAAAAGAAAACAGCTGCAAGCTTTGGACTTTATGATAAGGTGAGAAAATTTCCTCATGTTTTTGTTTACTGATTGTATGTCTTCCCTCCCCCATTCTGAATTTTGGTTCGCGTTTTAAATGAACTAGGTTGTTGGGTTATTTCAGCATTGTTCTCGGTGCGCTCGATAGAACGGGCGAACATCGCACACGAACTTGGAACACCTTCTGTTCTTCACAATCTCTGTTTGGGGCTCGCAATTGATTAGAACAGTGTTCTGTTTTAGAAATGGTGTTCCAAGTTCGTGCAGAATATACTACTCATGTATGTTTACATTTTCTTGGGTATCATAAACATTGCCCATAGGGTTAAGAATAAAGATTGAATTTAGACAGGAGTTTTAATTTTTGGAGGAAGGATTTGACAGACCTCCAGTTTTATTTTTGTAGAAATATCTTTTTTATTTGTCTTAGCGTACTTATTTCAATTTTTTTTTGTTTGATAGGTATGTAATAAATTTCTTTCTGCTCATATCTTAGATACAAATTTTATTTGAAATTGCTGTGTAAAAATACTCATCGGGGAAATAATAATTTTCAATTTGAGTCTTTCACAAGAAAATGTTACTTTTCTAAGAAAATAACCTAGAGCAATTTTTTCACAAATAGAGTTTGTATAATTCTGTTTTCAAACACATCTATTTCTTGTTTTACAAATTAATGTTATTATTTCCGATACGCATGAAAATATGACAAAAATTTCACTAAATTACAGTCGTCGCTAAACCTGAAAAAAAGTTCGTTACTTGGAAAATTTCGTGAAATGGTGATTTATCTTTCAATATAGTTTAAAACTCACTTAAAACAAATTTAAAATTAGCATAACTGTACATTATTATAAAATTAATTGTTCCCACACCTTTTTTGTAATTTAATATCTATTTATTTTACATACCTTACCTATCAAAAAGAATTCGGCTAGGAAAGCAGGGGGAAAAACAACTTTGTTAAGAAATATTCAGTACTTCGCTCTTTAAAAAAGTACTTTTGTATTATGATTAACGAATTTTAATAACATTTTCCAATTTTAAGCCTACAAGTAATTTTAAACATGCATATTTAATTACCAGTTATTTTTTGGAATGCGTGTCCTTCAATTTAACTACTGGTTAAGTCTATTATTTTTGTTTGGGTGTTTTCGTTTTAAAAAACAATGTTTTCTCCTATTCCTCGCATCTTTGCAGTGCACGAAATACCTCATCAGGCGTATTTTTTTCACACAATTCGTCTAATCGTTTCAAATGATTTTACTTGCTCATTACATCATGCGAAGGTCCATAAATATTTCAAAAACTGAGAGAAAAAAAATCGAATCCCAAGAGAAAAAGTTCGATAAATGGAAAATGCACCTAGCTATTTGGAGGTTATTTGACGAAGAAAATCATAAAATGTTATTGGTTCCAGGAAAAAGTATGGCTGCGGTAGCCGAGTGGTATAGGTATCGGATCGTGGCTTGCCTTGTCACGAGTTCGAGCCCAGTACCACTAAAGACCCGCCGTGTAGGGCAGCGATGCACGTTAAATCTGTCGAGAGCTGAAACGTCCTTCCTTTGGTGTGGTAAGGTAGTTAGGAGAGGGGGGTGCCAGCTCAGGTGTCGTCCACGTCACTTGACCATGGTTCAAAATTACGTGGTCCGTCGCCAAAAGCCCTCGTGTAGCTGAACAGTGCGGCGTTAATATTCAATCACTCACTCACTCCAGGAAAAAGTTCGCGAAATAGAGAAATCCGCAAAATAAAGATTCGCAAAATGGGGAAAAAAAAAGGCCGACTATATTACACTCAGGAACTTTGAAAATAGCGACCCAAGAAGGAAGCTAAGTACAATCGCGAAACTTTGCAAATAAGTACAGAGTAATGTGATATGCAAATGATCCAAGTTTTGTGCCAATACGCATGCTCATACACGCCGAGGTGGCGCTACAATCAGGAAGAGGGTGCTATATAAGCCAGCGCAAATTCGAAGATTCATAAACATGACGATTACCCGCCGATTGTAGGAAGACTTTGGTAAGCGAAACATGCCAGGTAAACGTGCTAGAAGACATTTCTCACAGTTAAGCGAGTTTGAGAGAGGCCTGATCATCGGGATGAAAACTGCAGACTGGTCGACGCGCTATGTTGCTGGCCAGGTGGATCGTTCGGAGTGTACCGTTAGAAATTGTTGGGAGCAGTGGACACAAGAAGGTACCCACGCGCGGAAAACTGGGTCTGGAGCGACCAGGAAGACCACGAGGATAGAGGATCGAAGGGTCGTGCGGCAAGCACTTGTGGTCCACACAGTGATTCATTAAACGATACGAGCAGACGTAGACGTAGCAATTGTTCCACAAACAATTTCCAGACATCTTGCGGAAGCAAATCTTAAATCCAAGCACCCTTGCCGTGCACTCCCTTTAACACCGG
Source organism: Trichonephila clavipes (assembly GCA_019973935.1). Classification (NCBI taxonomy): domain Eukaryota; kingdom Metazoa; phylum Arthropoda; class Arachnida; order Araneae; family Nephilidae; genus Trichonephila; species Trichonephila clavipes. Next base: position 53,880 of record BMAU01020335.1, on the reverse strand, counting down.
AACATCGGCAACTGCGTCTACAGTGGTGCCAAGCCAGATCAATGTGGAATGCCACAGATTGGCAAAAGGTTGTGTTTAGCGATGAATCCCAGTTTGTTTTGGGGACAGACGATAACTGTGTACGGGTGTAGAGGCGCCCTGGTGAGCGGTACAATTCCCCCCACTGTTCTACGTCACACTGCCCGCACAGCTGGTGTAATGGTCGGGGGGCCATAGCCTATGATAGCCGGTCCACTTTAATTGTGATGCGTGGAACCTTAACGGGCCAACGTTACGTTGATGATATTCCTCGACCCCATGTAGGACCTTTCCTAAATGGTATCCCAGGGGCAATTTTCCAGCAAGATAATGCTCATCCGCATACAGAAAGAGTTGCTCAAGACTTCCTACGTCATTTTCAGACTTTTCCATGCCCAGCCCGCTCCCCCTGTAGAACACGTGTGCGATCAGCTAAAACGGCAGATGCCGTCGTGTCACTCTGTACGTGATTTAGAGTTGGCTGTTAAAGATTTGTGGGTCCATCTGCCTCAGGATAACATAAGGTGTCTAACCAACTCAATGCCGGACCGTGTGGCGGCATGTATTGCAGCTGGAGGTGGTCCAACCAAAGCTTTCTAGAAAGACTAAGCTCTGACACTGAAATGTCTTGAACGTAGTCACGTGATCAAAGGAGGGATGAATTTAGCGGGAGAATACGATTGCATTCTAACTTCCATCTTGTATGCTGAAGTAGTTGATAGATTTTCTCACGTGTATTTATATTCATTACTCAGGATAAATTGACGGGATTTTCTGGGAAACGGATTACTCAGGATTTCTTTATTAACCATAAAGAAAAAGGTACGATGTTTATATTACTGTATAACTTTATTCTTGATAATGAATTTTTTTCTTTTGAGTCTTGAGAACACGATATAATAAACTGACGCATATATGCCAACATCCTTGATTATTTGTAAAAAAAGATATTTTCTTTTATAAGAGGTATTAGTTTTTAAGTATAAAATTAGTGTTTTGTTTATTCTGTCACAAATCTTAATTAACTGAAAAATATTATTAATAACTTAACCTAAAGCTGCACACATTTCATAATAATGCCTCGTTACTGTTGTGTACCAAATTTTTTCTCTAATAAAACGGGGCAGCCGTACATTTCTGTGTGTTTCGTTTCCCATATATGAACAGTTGTTACAAACTTGGAAAAAGAAAATTCCTAGGGATTTTAAAAATATTAACAATAGTGTAGTGTGCATTAAACATTTCCCTGAATTTTTCATTGTGAGAAAAGATAAAATTACAGACAAGACTGGTACTGTTATAGAAATACCTAGAGTGTATCCAAAAATTATCAGAGAATGCATATCCTTGCATTCTCTCTCTCTCTCTCCCTGGCTGTCCATCCTACTTGAATGAAAAAATTAAAGAACGCTCGGTGACAATTCAACTAAAGGAAAAAATGAAACAATTAGATGAACAACTGCTTGCTAATTTTCTTACGAAAGACGAAATTACCAGTTTTGAATGTTCAAAAGAAAATCTGCTAATGCGAGAAAATCCCATACCTGATTTCTTATCTAAAAATAATGTTCTAAAACATGATTGTGAAAGTAGCATATAACACATTTCTTTTTATTAATTACGAAAATTGTCCTTCTACTTTAAAATCCCTCAAAATAAATACATATCTCCCTATTGTTATATTTAATAATAATCGTGAATTAAATATATCTTCTGTTGGAAAAATTCTTAATAATCCTCCTAGGTTAACATATTTCAGCGAATTGTTAAATATTCTTAGTACAGTAAATGTCTTTGAAGAAATATGTTCCATTAATTCTATTCCTCATTATGTTATGGCTATTCAATCGTGGGAAAAGCATGTTTAAAATTGTAATGCTTAAAATTTTGAGGAAGCAAATTTGTTTCATTGCTGTTCAATTTAATTAGCTTTCAATATTGACTTTCAACATTAATTCGCATTTGATTTTGGCTTTCATAATTAATGTTGATTGTTGATGCATGTTTGTTTTAATGTTAATTTTGTTTCATTGCTTTTCAATTTCATCCGCGTTTGATATTCAATTGTTAATTATTGATTGTTTCATTTGAATGTTTATTTGTTTAAATGTTTGTTTTAATGTTTTCGGTTTCATCACTGTACCAGTTACTTCGCGTTTGATATTAGCTTTCAACATTGATTCGCGTTTGATTTTGACTTTCATGATTAAAGTTGATTGTTGATGCGTGTTTGTTTTAATGTTATTTTTGTTTCATCGCTGTACCAGTTAATTCGCGTTTAATATATTGGCTGTCAACATTAATGTTGATTGTTGATGTATCTGTTTGTTTTAATGTTATTACTATGTTGGTATGGCAGTATAAGTGTTTACATAATCAACTATTAAAACATTTTTTTATGAAAACACTTATTTTGCATACTGTGGAGTGACCTGTGTGAACAGGGTCCTCGCCTCTCACTCTGGAAACTGTGCTTTAAATATATTTAATTCACACAGGCTAATGGTTCCACACAGATTAACTTAAAAAAAATGGTAGTTTTAAATGTTAAAAAAAATATAATAAATTGACACTTTTATCAATTTATTTGTTATGTTTAACGCTTAATTTATCGATGCACATACCAGTTAGCATTTTTTGATTCTGAAAAATATGCACTATTCCTTAAAACTGCAATAGTCTGTTTAACACAAAGAAATTTTGAAAAAGTATATCTTGCTGAAGCTTTTTCTTATAAAAGTAGAGAAAGCCTGTGCAACGCCGGGCCATACATCTAGTATATTAAAAGAAAAATTAGGCTACCCACAAATGTTTATAGGGACACTGCAATATTCATCAAACATACTTAGGATTTCTGGCAAATAATGAATAGTAAAAATCGAACTAAGGGTCAAAATCTTAAATTGAAAAACAGTGTTCCTTTTTCATCAATGGATGATGATATATTCACTTTTTTTTCGAAATTTGTTCAGTGGCTGGACTGCTGGAAAAATTTAAAACAAAATAAACGAGAAGGTTGTTTAAGCGAGGAAACATTTTTTGCTTTGAGGCATACGGTAAATACCATCCTAGAACTAATAAAGTATCTTTTGATGGAGCAGAATTTCAAATATGTTTTAACTGGAAAGTTCCAAACTGATAGTTTAGAAGCCAGATTTGGGCAATACAGACAAATGTCTAGAGCAAATTATCATGTCACTGTGCAGGAAATTTTGCAAGCTGTGTGTGTGTGTGTGTGTGTGAAAAAAAGTTATGCATTAAAAGTGTGCTAACTTTGCACTCAGATAAATATGGTACTATCTCACACTAAAAAAATTAATTTCAAATAATTCAGGTGAGATATTTCAGGTTAAAGTAGATATTACAGATTTCAACGAAATATTAAACATTAGAAATAAATCAGATGATATTTCAATCGAAGAGTATCAAGCTTTAATGTATATAGCGGGATATTGTGTGCATAATATAAAATTTGAATGCTCCGATTGCAAGCATACATTTGTTTTAGATGAGCAGATTAATTTCGACTCGGAAAATATCGAAGGGACAAAATATTTGAGACTTCTGGATAGAGGAGGTTTAAAAATGCCCACAGATATTGTTATGAAAGTCATTTCAACGCAATATTTCATTTTTAATTTGTTAATATCGAAAACATTCGAATCGAAGTTTCTTAAAGTTGATTGCCAATTATCTTGTTTTACAAGAATAACTGAAGCGTATCTGGAACTACACGAGTTGTGGAATGTCTTTCATTCGTTTCATTCACCTTGTGTAAATTGTAACATTCCTGCATTTTCATATTTTAAAAAGTATTCGTTACATTTGAGAATATATGCTTAAATAATTATTCAAAAAAGTGCAGTGAAATTTTAACCATGAAGGATAACCGAAAAATGAACAAATTTAAGGCCAATTAAATTAATGTTTGCTTTTTGTATTTTTCTGTTTTATTTATTTAAATATTCAACTATCGATTCGTATGTTATTCATTGTGCATGTATATCCTTGTAATTTTTTTATACTACATACATTTTATGAACATGTTTAATTGTTCATATAACTATTATTTGAAGAAAAATTATTTATTTACATTATTCGTTTAAATTCTTTTTCGTAAAGATTTTAGCAAAGTATGTTAAATGTTATTTTTTAAATTTCAAAACTTTTGCTTGATTTTTAGATATTTTTGCCATAACATTATATTCAATTTTAATGCATATGCAAAAAAATAATGTAATTAATAATTTAAATAATATTGTCACAAATGCAAATGATTCAAAATTTGAAACTAATCAGTACGTTGCCTCATTAATGATATATTCCGTGAAAAGATTTTTTTCTGGTTATTTTCTGTATTTATACTCTAATGTATATACATTTTTAACGTCCTATTTTTGCTATATAATTATTATGGTGTTTAAACTGTTCTTGTCATATGCATTTTTTATGTAATAATATGCCTCAAATACTTTACTTTTCCTATTTTCTTTACAAGTAAATGTTTCTTTTTAATTTTATTGGATTGAAATTGGTTTATATTTTTGAATATTGAATGAATGAATTATTTTAATTGGATATTTTTAACGTATATAATCTAGAATCTATTTTTACTATATAATTACTGTGGTGTCTAAAACTGTTTGTCATTTCTATATTTGTATATATTTTTGCCTGCATTTTTTTATAATTCTTTCTTTTGTTATGATTCATTGATTCTATGAGCATAAAAAAAATGTCATTTCACAGGAAAAAGGAACTACAGCAAAATGTTTCTAAATTCACTTGATTTTTTATTAATATGCCTCTAATGCTCTACTTTTCAAATTTTCTTTGCAAGAAAATGTTTTTTTTTTATTTTATCTGTTTGAAGTTATTTTACATTGAGTCAGTTTTTTCTTAGATTTTTCTTATAATGTTAGGAGCCTTTCATGAATGATTTTGTCCCTTTATCCGGGAAAATATTATGCATCATTCTAGCCTGTTAAAACATAACTTTCAACAGAAAATATTCTAAGTGAGAATTAAAAAGAAATAATCAATATAAATGCGGAAAAGAAATAAATGTTCAAAGCTTTATATTCCTCACAGAGCGAATGCGCACGCGTAGAAAAGCTTTCCCTCCTTTCGAGACGTCATCAACACTCTGTCTCGGGCCTGTTCTTCAAGACGGCCTTGGTCCACGCCTCCCTGCCACCTCCGAAGAATCAATCAGGATCCTCTCATCCATCAAGGCCCACCCACATCAGGCCACATCTACAATATTCGACATGGGATGGAGGAACGCTTTTAAACTAATCCTTATTTTAACAATTCTAGTAAACAAAATCCTCAAATTTAATCACTTTCCAGATAACTGGAAAGAAGCCATTATTTTCCCCATTAACAAACCCGGCAAGGACCCTCATCTCGCATCTAGTTACAGACCAATATCTCTCCTTTCCACTATCGGTAAATTAACCAAATCTATTATTCTTCACAGACTAAAAAATTTTATCAATGAAAATAACATCCTCAATCCCAATCAGTATGGTTTCACTAACAAGCTCTCTACCCTTCATCCGCTTTCAAGACTCACCGAAAATATCTCTGAAGGTTTCCAGAAAAAGAAAAGCACGGGAGCAGTTTTTCTGGACATCCAGAAAGCCTTCGACCGTGTTTGGATTAATGGTCTTACTTTTAAGCTTATTACCTTTAATATTCCACATCCTCTGATACATCTTATTCACTCATACCTCACTAATCGCTCCTTCAGAATCAGAATTAATGAGATCCTTTCTAATGAACACTCTGTTTCTGAAGGGTGTCCCCAAGGTTCCTTGCTCGGTCCCTTGCTTTTTAACCTCTACATCAACGATATCCCTGACTATTCACTCACTAAAATTAACCTTTACGCTGATGATACTGTCATTCACGTCACGTATAAAAAACTAGAAACAATTTCCTTCGCATTAAACAAACACCTTTTACTATTGCAAAATTTCTACGACAAATGGAAAATAAGTATTAATGTCGAAAAATCTACTGCCATTATTTTCACGAAAAAACAATCACTCCCACCACCTATTATCATGTACAACACCCAAATCCCCTGGTCTCAGGAAGCCAAATACCTTGGAATTATCTTTGATACACACCTAACTTGGAAACAACACATTTATTACGTTCGCGACAAATTCCGGAAAATAATGTTTAAACTTTACCCCCTAATTGGCCGGAATTCTCATTTAAGTATAGAAAACAAAGTGCTTCTCTATACAGCCGTTATGCGTCCCATCTTAGCTTATGCATGTCCAGTATGGGGTTATGCCGCTAAAACAAATATTAATATACTTGATACCCTGCAAAATTCTTTAATACGTATGATCGTCAAAGCCATAAGATACATGCGTAATGACGACATACGTAATGCTCTTAAAATTAAAAGTTTCAAATCTCATATTCAGAATATAGCAATTAACTTTTTTAATGATTTAGAAGCTACCAATAATATCAATATGCAAAATTTATCTCAATATACCCCTAATGACAATACGAAGAGACCAAGAAGAATTCTTCTTGACTCCTATAATCCCCCGTAATTCTATTTCCTCGTGCAATTTTTATTGCACACCATAATTACTAAAATTTAACTTTCTTTATTTTTGTCAATATTTTTCTCCTGCTCTCCCCACTGGACATGCTCCTCCCCATAATTTAAATCTCAGCCCCCGGGGCAGCCAATCAGAGTCAATGTTCACTGTACCCAACATCCAATCAGAGAGCAATCTCTTAGCTCTCAGCCAAGCCAAAAAACTCAAAAAACTTTCCACCCAGATGAAGAATCATAGCCACGCCTCCCGGATCCCATCGCCCGACCAATCGCCAACATGCCACTCAGCAGAATGAAAAACACCACTTTTGTCATGTCCAACATCATAGACTCTCACGATATGGGATTGAGGACTGTTTTACAGTCCAGACGCCCAAAAATAAACGCCTATTCAACCTATTCAAGGAACGCTTTGCGTTCCATTTCCCAGCGACGACAGCGACAGCGACAACGCGCTATTGAAATTGCCCAGTATTTGTGTCGTTGCACACCCTGTATTCGTTTAATTGTCTTGTTTTTGAGATCAAGTGAATCTCTCATCTGTATCATTATGTGTATTAAATTTCATTTCAATCCGATGCTTTCTTCTTGGGTCACTATTTTCAATGTTCCTGAGTGTATATTCATCGAATTGATTTCCAAATTAAGCTTCCTTTTTATTACACCTCCTTAAGTTGGTATGGGATTGAAAACTTATTTCCTTGTTGAATTTTAATAATTGTTCTTATAGATAATCCAAGAAAAAGCATGAATATTTTTACATTTGGAAACCTGGAAGAAATATGAACATTTTTAAAATATTAACTTTAATGTTTTAAAAAACTAGCGAGAGTTCTTAGATATAAATGTATATGAAACTATTATTGTGAACAGATATATATATATATATATATATATATATCTTCAAAAAATTTCAAAATTATCTTGAACAGAAAAAAAAATATTGAATAGAAAACCCTTTCATATCTGTTCCAAAATGAAAATCTGAGAAAAACACATCTAAAATTTGTAAAGGCATAAAACAGAAACTAATAATGTCTCTAAATCTCTAATTTTTTAATACGTTTTTTTTCCAACTGAAGAAGGTTGTAAAATCGCTTGTAATTTTCTATGAGACAAAAATCGTTTTAACCTATAATTATATATCATATAGGAGCTAATCTCTGACTGCAATGTAATGGTATTAATAATAAATCATTATTATTGTTACTAAAATCAATAACTGTATGAATCAAAAAATTTGAATTTTACTTTACATATGCAGCATAGAATAAGTCTAATTGTCATACATCACTTTGACACTATTGGTACTGCAATTCATGGCTAGCTGTTCTGTGACTAAGGTTTAATTTTTTTGATAAGTATGTAATTATCTTTTTATGGATCATGTCTAAGAAAAATAATTTAAATTAATTATTTATACAGTTTCATTTTTAAACTTGGTCTTTTAAATAAAATAACGTAGTATATTTATACATATACATTACATACGTTCAATAAATGTATATTAATCACTTGAATTAATGAAATTATATACTGATGTATAAAACAACACTTTGTTATAAGCAGACTTCAGCCTTTATTAGTATATGTACTTTTATGTTACTAATAATTTTTGAATTGTGCGTTCATTGAAGATATTTAATTAATATAGTAACTCTCTTTTATAAATCAATACAAATCATTGGATTTTAAAAATATGAAGAAGCCAACGAGCTGATTCTTTGGGATGACAAAAAAGAAGAAGAAAATTCTTTGGGAGGAGTAGAAATTACTTTCAAACAGCTAAAGGAAACACATTAACAGCTAGAAAGCACAAGTTTTTTCTTGCATAATGTACGATGAGCAATATTCGTCTTTGAACAGTGAAGAAGGGCAAACAGGTCAAGCAGTCCTAAAAACCACAGTTTGGGCTTCTTTTCCTCCCCTCCCCCCTCCATTGTGGGGGACCAAGAGGGAGACACCAGAAAGTTTTTTGTCTTTAGTTGCTTCCCTAACCAGTTTATGTCGTCTAAAATGGAATTCTTTGTACACAGTTTTGTCGTATTTTCATAAATACCAGAAATAATAACATTAATTTATAAAATAAGAAATGGAAATGTGGTTAAAAAAGGTTATAACAATTTATATGATGAAAAAGTGCTCAAATGATCATTTTCACAGAAAAATGACGTTTTCTTTTTAGACTTGTATCGAAACTTATTATGTTCTTGATGAGAGTTTCGTATAAGGCAATTCAGAAATTCAAATTTCAGTACAGTTTGTTTCTACCATCTACATTTTCTTATACAGGATACCACATAATGTAGCCTATTTTCTATTAAATGAAGTTGTTATCTGGTTACCAAACACACACACACACACATGCGTAAAAATTAAACAATATGTTTGAAATGAATTAGGAAAGGAGCTTATAATTTTCTTTGAGACAAAAATTGTTTTAACCTACATTTATATTACATAGAAGCTAATATTTTATTGTTATCTAATGACATTAACATCAAAATATTATTATTGTTACTAAAATAAATGACAGTATGTGACTTAAAACTTGAATTTTCATTTACATCTAATATGTCAGGTGTATTGTTATGCGACACTTTTATCAACGATGTAATTCAGGATTCGAGGAATGCGTAATTATTCGAATCTCGGCGTACACAGGAACGATGAATAGTGAGTGAGTGAGTGAATATTAACGTCGCACAGTGCAGCTACACGAGGGCTTTTGGCGACGGACCACGTAATTTTGAACCATGGTCAAGTGGACGACACCTGAGCTGGCACCCCTATCTCCTAACTACCTCACCACACCAACGGGAGGACGTTTGAGCTCTCGACAAATATAACGTGCATCACTCCCATACACGGTGGGTCTTTAGTGGTGGAAGGCTTGAACTCGTGACAAGGCCAGCCACGATCCGATACCTTAACCACTCGGCTACCACTGCCACATGTCTATGTTCAAACCTCCTCCAGTGGTGTGGTGTGGAAGTTAGTAGATGGGGGAGCTAGCTCAGGTATCATTCTCGTCGCTTGATTATGGTTCATAATTGGGACATAGGTTGCCAAAAGTCCTCGATTAACGAAAAAGTACGACGTTAATATTCACTCACTCAACCCTTATTAAAAGTTGTATTTTTATGTTATTAATAATTGTGCAAAATTTGTAATAATTCTGTGGTCATTGAAAAACATATTTAATTAACATCGTAACTCTTATATAAATCAATTCAAATTATTGGAATTAAAAAATATGAAGTGACCGAAACAGATTGTTTAGGATAACAAAAATTAAATAAGTAAATAAAATTTCTTTGCTCCCATAAAAATAATTTTTCTAACAGGCTTCAGCAGTAAAAAAGTATGAGTTAATAGCCATTTCCTTGAAAGAACCGATTATTCTCACAAATATCTCCTTTTATAAAAACAAAAAAAGTTTTTCGTGATGCTGTAATAAATTTACTTCTATTTAAGGTGAAGTTAATAAAAGAAACTCTCTTCATCTTTACAGCAGTTATATGACTAGCAGTAAAAGTCAAAGGAATAAAAAAGAGAATTTACCTAAAGTTGGATCGAACTTATCTATAATACTGAAAACGCCGGTCTTTCAGTCACAAAAACGAAAATAAGGCATAATAAACTGAGATTATCTGAGATTACAAGCATTTGCGATGAAAGGCCTTAAATGACATTTTCAATAGGAAAAAATATTCAGGAAAATATTCTTAAATATAGAAATTATATTCTTGCACTTTTACTTGGTCTGAATACATGTTAATTTTTTCCCCTAAGTTTTTGGACAAATATCGAGAACAAATGTTTTTGCTTGAAATAGTTCATTGATAGGGTCAATTTTAGACAAAATTGCTAATCATACTCTTAAAAATGATTGGAATTTCTTGTATTGAATCCAATAAATTTTTAAATAATGAATTTTTCTAGGTTATTACGAGTTTGTTCAAACTCTATATACACTGCTTTAACCGAATCTATTTTAGCTTCCCAACTGGTATAGCAAGATTGTCTTAGAGTAATGCTTAAATGCTTTAGTAGAATTTCTCATCTTTCTTGATGCAGAAAATAAGCATTGAAATATCCAGTCCCAATTTTTATAGTACATACTACTGGAAGTAAGATCACAAACTAAAAAATTAGGAGATGATAGGCAAGGGGATTTTGTTACAAGGTTAAAATTTGTAATTACAAGGTGACAGCATAAATCTTATTAAAAACAAAGATCATGTCTGCAATTTTGGCTTTAAAAAGACATATCTGTCATTTATCACCAATTATGGAATATTGTAAGCAAATTTTTAATTACTTTTTCAGCATGGTTGCCAATCTCCAAAACAAAAAAGGAAGAGGGGAAATAAGTTCTGGATACCACCGAGGAAATTTAGAGTTAAACCTGACACAATTGATTCCAAATGTTGAAAAAATTATTGAAAAGCACCAGATTTATCCCTCTCTTTAAAAGCATTTGTTTGTTGCTCATTTATTATATGTGTTAATTAAACTTTAATTCAATTAACGTGTTTTTTCTTAAGTTTTAAACACCATACTTCACTTCAGTTAGAAATTTAAATAGTTTACGGTAAGTAGATCTATACCACTTCTCATTAAATTGGTAAATCTGCAAAAATTCAATATTAGGAAAGCAGAGGTCTACCCCAAACCGAAGAGCATCGTAAGGGGTCTATGAAACAAAAAAGTTTGGGAACACATCTGCTGTATAGGATCTGCGTTTATTTTTCTTATTCAATGTTAATCATTTTGAGTATTTCCGGTGTAGCGGTCTCCCTGCAGTGAAAGGGGACACTTGCTAAGGTCTGTCAGTTGTAAAACTGGTAAAAATAATGCTAGTTCTTTTTTAGGGTGGTGGGGGTTAAAACAGTAGTAAATTTTGACCATGGGAGAGTTCTAATTTCTGGACAAAGATCAATGGTGAAATGTTTTCAACTCTCGAAACTCTTAGAACTGGAAGATGTTTTGGGGAATCCCATTCCACATATAGAAGAATATATCTTAAAATAATATTTAAAGTATATAGATAAACATATTTTTGATATGATATGTAAGGACAATTTTAAAAAATTATTTTATTTTTTATTGAAAAATTTCATGATGTTCGTTTAATGTTATTTACTCATTGATAATATTAATTTTTGATCCAATTGTCACCAACGCATGTATTACATTTAGTAACTGATATGTGCTCACAATTTTTTACGCAAACTGTAAGCGTATATGAAAACTTATAAAATTATCTGCATTAGCATTTCATATTCCACGTTTAATTCTTTTTATATTTTGTTTTTGTAACCACTCGCATTGAGAAATATTTTTCTCTATCTCTCTCTCTCACTTACTAAATACATTTTTGTGAAATGTTCATAGCTGTGTGAGAAATCCTGTGTATTTTGCATGAATTAGCAATCTAAAGTTTAAAAGTTATAGCTTAAATTTAAATTTTAGCATCGAATCTGTTGATAAATTCTTCCATTTTCTTCATTATATGTATTTTCCCCCCACAAATGTAAAAGGTTTCAAAACATTGTACTAACTAGTATGAAATTACTTCATGGAACTCGGGATAGCAAACAATAGCATATAAAGGGTGTTTTTTTAGAGGTATAGAACTTTAAATTGCAATAAAACAACGATGTATTATTCGATTGACATGAATTTTTTTTATTCGAAAGATAATCTTGTGGCATTACATTTTAAATATGATTTCTGGCATATGACTGCCACGGTTGGCTCGGATGTAGTCCAATCTGGACGTCCAATTTTCGATGACTTTTTCCAACATTTGTGGTCGTATATTGGCAATAACACGGCGAATGTTGTCTTCCAAATGGTCAAGCGTTTGTGGCTTATCCGCATAGACCAATGACTTTACATAGCCCCACAGAAAATAGTCTAGCGGTGTTAAATCACAAGATCTTGGAGGCCAATTCACAGGTCCAAAACGTGAAATTAGGCGGCCACCAAACGTGTCTTTCAATAAATCGATTGTGGCACGAGTTGTGTGACATGTTGCGCCATCTTGTTGGAACCACAGTTCCTGGACATCATGATTGTTCAATTCAGGAATGAAAAAGTTAGTAATCATGGCTCTATACCGATCACCATTGACTGTAACGTTGTGGCCTTCATCGTTTTTGAAGAAGTACGGACCAATGATTCCACCAGCCCATAAAGCGCACCAAACAGTCAGTTTTTCTGGATGTAACGGTGTTTCGACGTACACTTGTGGATTAGCTTCACTCCAAATGCGGCAGTTTTGTTTGTTGACGTAGCCATTCAACCAGAAGTGCGCTTCATCGCTAAACAAAATTCGCTTATGAAAATCGGGAACAACGGCAATTTCGTTTTGGGCCCATTCGACGAATCTAAAAGCGTTGTTCAGGCGTGAGGCTATTCATGATGAATTGCCAAACCAAACTGAGAATAAATCACTTGACAGCTGTTAAATCGGTCGCCATCTTGGAAAGTAATGCCAACTTAAACTTCTATACCTGAAAAAAAAACAGTCTTTACACAACCTATTAGATAAAGAGTAAAGTAAGTAAAAAACTTTCCTCATAAGAAAAATATTTCGAGCCCACATAGAAAATCAACAAAGAATTGTCTCAATTTTCTTAGACAAATTCTTCTCTGGGAAATATAATTAAATATTTTTCAAACACAAATACGCAAATAATTTCATTATATTACTTTTAATTATGAACAGCAGTATCAATAGTATGACGTGTATTTCAAAAATATTCAGACAAATTTTAAATGAAAAAAGTACAAACAAAAGAATGAATATTACAAATTTTTTTCCCGTCGTTTTCTCAGTACAAATTCTGAAATATATCTCCACGTTGTTAAAAGCGTTGTATAATAATAGACATTATATATTTTATGCTGCATATACATATAGATTAAAAAAACAAGTTTTGAATCTCATGTAATTATTGATTTTAGTATAACAATAACATCAATTTAATATTTATACCGTTAGATAAGCGTAAGAATATTTAATTTATATGTATATTTGGTAACAAAATAATAATTTCATTATTATGTATAATGCATTATGTATAATACATGACTCGACTGGACTACAATTCTTGACTATTACATCACCTCTGCTGGTTACAGAATTTAGACATAAACTTAAACTTTTAAATTTTTTTATATTTGTGCTGGATATATACAGTTCCCGAATCTAAGCCGCCATCGATTCTAAGCTACACACCAAATTCTCAACTAGTTTGTGTGAAAAATGAAAAATAGTGTAAAAGGGTTTATCTATATCAAATTTTACGAAATTAAAATAAATTTAAAATGAGAACTAATAAGAAAAGTGAATAATTATTTTACCATTATTATAAACTTTAAATTACATACATGCCCCCGTACTTGCTCTAAATACCCCAACCAACAAATTTCTCTTCCTCCGACTATAAGGCGCACCCGATTTTCAGTAGCATTAACATTGGAAAAAAAGCGCAGCTGAGACTCGAGTAAATACGCGGTAATTCCTCTGCTCTAATTAAGCATTCACTAATAAAATCTTCTTTAGTATATGATTTCGATCTGTGTTTGCGATCAAAAGTAATATTATATAACTAGTTTTTACTGCAACTGTATTGTCTTCAACAAATTCAGGTGACTGTAGTAGCCTGACGGTCAAGGTAACGAACTCGAGCCATGAGTTTGAGCCTTGCACCACAAAGCTGATGCACATTAAATATATCGAGGCTCAAACGTCTTCCAAATGGTGTTGTTTGGAAGTTAGGAGAGGGTGCCAGCTCAGGTGTCGACCTCGTCACTTGACCATGGTCCGTCGCCAAACTCCCCCGAGTAGCTGAACAGTGCGACGTTAATATTCACTCTCATTCCCTCCCTCAACAAATTTAGTGAACATATTTTTTTCATTTTTTAAGAGTTGATTTCAATTCCGACAACTCGTCTTCACAAAGTTTTACAACACATTAGTCATAGTTTGTTTTTGGTTTTGTGTCTTAATGCCTTTGAAATCATATACCTTAGCAACTTAATTACAGTTTTTACATGTCAGGCACAATATTTTATTCTTGCTTTGGGCATAAAAATATAATATTGCAATTCCCATTTTTCTTGAAAATTACACGATGTTTATCCTCAGTTCATCTTTCTTTCTCTGTTCTTGAAGATTAATTATGTTTTTATTGAATTACTTTTTAATTTCATATGAATAAAAACCAAAACCTACTTTCATTCACAAACTATTGAGTAAAGACTACACTTTGTCCTGGTCATCTTATGGTTTTTAAATTTAAAAAAATAAAACTTCAACTGCTTCTTTGACGCCACGCTTTTCATCTCTCATTGATTGGAGATTCAAAGAGTAGAGGGTGGGGATGCTATCTCAGGTGTCGTCCTCGTCACTTGACCATGGCTCATAATTACGGGGTCGGTCACGAAAAGCCCTCGATTAACGAAAAAGTGCGAGAAAAATATTCACTCACTCAGCCCTTATTAAAAGTTGTATTTTTATGTTATTAATAATTGTGCAAAATTTGTAATAATTGTGCGCTTATTTAAAGAGATATTTAACTAACATCATAACTCTTATATAAAGCAATTCAAGTGTTTGGAATTAAAAACTATGAGGTAACTGCAGCTGAATGTTTGGGAAAACAATCGGATAATAGCCTTTGCTGCTCCATATCCAACACAAAAATACTAACTGTATCTGTGGGATAACAATAAATAAATAAAATTGCTTTGCTCCCAAAAAAGTAGTTTTTCTAACAGGTAAAAGAAACCTTTGGATAAGCTAGAGAGCATCAGTTTCTTTGCATAACTTCAACCAGTGTTTCTTAAAATATGGGTTGCGTGACTTGCATCTGGGGTCGCTAGAAATTTTAGGATTTTTGATACAATTTTTGCACAAAATAACTTGTTTGCAGTGACGCACATAAGAGACCTCGGGTCCAATTATGTCGCCTAAATGGGATGTACACAGTGGAGTCAATTTCTTCTTTCTTGACTGCTGTCAGATTACAATTATTAAGAAATGGGATAAAATTAGAACAAAGCACATTTTAAAGAGTGTCAATTTTGAAATCGGTGGAATGACATTTTTTAAAAAAGTAAGCATTTTCTCTTTATGAAGGAACTCAAAAAAGTTCTAAAGAAAAGATTGTATTTTGAGGTTTTCAGCTAGTAATTTCTTTAAATTATTAAAAATAAGCATTAAGAGAGCACTTTAAAAATAGCAATTAGACGTATGTATAACACTCTAAAATAGAAATATAAAATTGGATAAAAAAAACGAATGCAACATCATCTAAAAACATAGCGAATTGAGAACTGCTACTTGGGTTTAGATTCACTTTTGTGTCTTGTAAACTTTCTCCTTTGCGTATTGTACTGAAGCGAATCACAATTACGGCACAGCATAGTTAAAGAACATCACAATCATTGTGAAATAAACAAATCAAGAAAATGTATTACTTTATGAGAATTCCTTGAAGTGAAAAAGCTAATCCAAATGGAACCGAACATAATATTAATTAACTTATAATATCGACATATTTTCACTTCATGATTATCAATGTTTGGTTTTAATATCTGTAATATTGTTACAGCTATATATATATATATATATATATATATATATATATATATATATATATATATATATATATATATATATATATATATAGTTATGTTAAAGAATTAAATATTTGTAATAGTAATTCTAATATTAAACTATTCAAGACTAGAATTTTTTGGAACAAAAAATTCATTAATGGCCATCATAATCATTATAAACAAAACTTGTTAGATTCTAGTAATCACATTTCTCAAAATATTAATAAATGTTACATTAAGAGTCCTGCTATACATGGAATTAATGATAATATATCTTCTTATAATTTTGATAACACTCAATCTTATAATAGTCTTAAGTTAAAATTCAATAAAAGTAGAGATAGTAGATGTAAGACATGTACTATGTTAAATATGGATCAATATGATTGTGATTCTAAATTTAACCTTTGTAAAACCTTTAATTGTATTTATCTTTTAAATTGTAAAGTATGTCAATATAAATATATTGGACAGACCTCCAATACTATTAACTTAAGGATTAATCAGCATAGACATGATGTTAAATTCTTTAATAATTCCAATAATTCTAATAAAATTGAACTTAGACGCTTTCATATGCATAATTTCAAAAATGTTGAACTGTCTATCATTAAAATTACTCCAATTACTAAGCACAGATTATGGTGGGAAAATCACTTCTTTATTAGGAGTTTTAATACAATCTATCCATATGGCCTTAATGTTTTGTATTTTGCTAAAAATACTTTGCAAATAATGTTACAGAATAATAATAAAGAATTTTTTTATAATGCCAATAAATTAAACAATAATTCTAAAAGAAAATCTAGAAGTAATAGAACTAAAAGGAAAAATAGAGATAAAAATTCATTAAATGACAATATTAGAGTTCTTATTGATGATTTTGAAAAAAAACTGTAATATCAAGAAGATCAAATACTTCATGTTTGGTCTTAATAAACATGAAATTGCATTGTTATATGAAACCTTAAATAATGATTCCTTAAAGGTTTGTCATGCAGTACACATTATTAAAGACATTCTTAACTATCTAGTTAATAAATTCAATATTAATGTTGAGAAAATTAATGAACCTATTACAGAGTACTGCACTTTATTACTCATGAATACAACTTTTGACAAAATTAACTTTTCTAATGTATTTAATAGACATTTGTCACTTTTTCCGGTTAGAAAGGTGGTTGTAAAGAAAGCATTTAAATATAACAAAACAATAGGCAGATTTATCTTTAATTACAACTATAGTTCGCCCTCTATTAATATAGAAGATTGTTTATGTAAAAACTATAATAATTTTATTGATGGTCATCATAAACATGTAGTTACTGGCAACTTAGACATAATCAATGATAATATTTTAAAAGATATAATGAGTAAAGGCACTAGTTTTAGATTAAATGTTTCTAATAACAACAATACTGTTAAAAAACAAATTATTAAAGATATAGATAATTTTATTACAAAATCTGCAATTAAATTTGGACTACCTATTGAGGCATTTGATGAGTATAAGTATGCAGCGACCTTACAGCTCAACATAACGACTCCAAAACTGAACTGAATTGATCTGTTATTCTTGTAGCGTGCCTGGTTCACCATGTGTTGTAGTTTTTGGAAGCTTACCTCTTAATTGCTTATTTAATCTTTTATCTTTAAAGTTAATAAATGTTTATTGTTATTTAATTCAACCGTGTTGTAGTGGAGAATGCCTAACCACGCAACGCGGCAGTGGTGACCCCTTTTGGACTTAAAAACACGTAAGCTATTCTGTTCTACTGGCGAATGCAATACAAATTCTTCTACTACGGATGATCAGTACATAGCGAAAGATTTTTTTTTCTCCTTCTCCTCAAGGCCACTTGAAGCATCTGCTCGGAGATTCGTTTCGCTTCCTGTTTATTCAACAATATGACTAGTGAAACCGTTGAAGTCGCTCGTATTGCGTTGCGGCTGCCGCCGTTTTGGAAATCCAACGTTCGTCTATGGATTGCGCAATGCGACCATGCATTCACATTCAGTGGTATCTCCAGTGAGGATACTAACTATTCTGCTTTGGTTGCGAACCTGGATGCTGAAACTCTCTCCTACGTGTCGGACATTGTGTTAAGCCCTCCGAACAGTGACAAATATCACACTCTCTCGCAGCGGCTCATCACCCAATTTAGCGACTCGGAGACTCAAAAAATTAAGAAACTGCTTACTGACCTTCAGCTAGGAGATGAGAAGCCCAGCCACCTGTTGCGAAAAATGAAAGAGCTGTCTAATGGCCAACTCCAGGATGACTTTCTGCAAAGTTTGTGGCTTCAAAGAATGCCACCACATATCCAGACTGTTTTGTCTGCATCCTCAGAGTCTTTGGATAAACTGTCTATCATCGCTGATAAGGTTTCTGAGGTTGTTGGTGCGTCCTCGACTATCTGTGCGGCCAAAACTGTTCCTCCACCATCCCAGTCATCTTCATGCAGTGCTCAGCCAACCATGGACTCTCTCGCCAGGTAGATCCAAGAGCTGTCTCTACAAGTTGCTGAACTGACAAGAGAGCGCAATTCCTCTTGCCACCAACGATATAGTTCTGACCGCCGGAGATCACATTCACGCTCTAGGAGTGTCAATAGAGGAAGTGGCATCTGCTACTATCATCGCCGTTATAAAGAGCAGGCCCGCAAGTGTGCTTCACCTTGTGCATTTGTGCAAAAAACGAGTAAGCTCTGTCATAGCTGGAATGGCAGAGCCCTCGCAACATACCAGCCGGTTATTTTTATTAGACCGCAAGTCTGGCCAGAAATTCCTCATAGACTCTGGAAGTGAAATCTGTGTCATCCCACCTTCTCCAACTATGAATAAATCACCTCAGTCTAACTTCTCCTTATTTGCTGCTAATAATACCAAAATTCCAGCCTATGGTATGGTCCGTAAAAAACTGAACCTGGGTCTGAGGCGACCTTTTATCTGGACTTTCATAATTGCTGATGTATCATCTCCTATAATTGGTGCTGATTTTCTAAAGCACTTCAACCTTTAATCGACCTTAAGAAAAAAAAAAGGTTGGTGGATGTGGAAACTTCTCTTTTCACTTCTTGTGTTTTTCAAATATTGTACAGCCCTCACAATCCTCACTGTAGATGCAAACATTAGTTTTAAAAACATCTTATCGGAATATCCAGACCTCAGCAACCCTTCTTTAATTTCCAAATCAGCATCACATGGCACAGTCCACCATATTATTACTACTGGCCCACCAGTCACTGCCAGGCCTAGAAGGCTACACCCTAAACTGTATGATGCAGTGAAGGTAGAATTTGAATTTCTTCTTGCTCAAGGCATTATTAGACCTTCCAAAAGTCCCTGGAGTTCTCCTCTTCATGTTGTGCCCAAATCTGACTCTACAGTTAGACCTGTTGGGGATTACAGGCAGCTGGATTCTGTTACTGAGTTCGACAGCTACCCCATGCCTTATTTGAATGACTTTGCTCATGCACTACATGGCAAGAAGATATTTTCCAAAATAGACATTTTTAAGGCATTCCACCAAATCCCTATAGCTGAGTGTGATATTCCTAAGACAGCTGTAACAATTCCATGGGGTCTTTACGAATATACCCATTTGTGTTTTGGCCTTGTGAATGCACCACAAACCTTTATGCGATTCATGCATGAAGTACTAAGAGGACTTCCTTTTGTTTTGTCTACTTGGATGATATTTTGTGTTACTCAGAAAATGCTGAGGAGCATCGTTCTCACTTAAGAACTATATTCCAAAGACTGAGCTCATATGGTTTAAAACTAAATATCTCTAAATGTGTATTTGGTGTGACTGAACTCATTTTCCTTGGCCACCTTATCACTCCTGATGGCATTAAGCCATTGCCTGACAAAGTTCAAGCAGTTGTTGATTACAAACAACCAGAGACTGTTGGCTCTCTGAGAAAATTTTTAGGACTGTTAAATTTTTATAGACGTTCTTGCCCAAAGCAGCTGAACAACAGTATCTTTTAAGTGAATTTTTAAAAGGTTATAAAGGTAAGAAGGACTCAAAGCCTTTAAAGTGGTCTTCTGAGGCAATTACAGCATTTCAGAGGTGTAAAGAAGCTCTTGCTGATGCTGCACTTCTTGCTCATTCTTCACCTTCTGCCCCGCTTGCTCTTCATGTGGACGCCTCTGATTATGCCATAGGAGGTGCACTTCACCAAGTTGTGGACTCTGAGCTACAACCATTGGCTTTCTTTTCCAGAAAACTTACTTCATCTGAAAAGTCTTACAGTGCCTACGACCGTGAACTCCTTGCTATCTACTCGGCTATCCGACACTTTCGGTATATGCTGGAAGCTAGAGATTTCACAGTGTTTACTGACCACAAGCCCCTCACTTATGCTTTTAGGCAAAAAAGTGACAAGTGTTCTCCACGGCAGATCCGTCAGCTGGATTTCATCTCTCAGTTCACCACAAATATTGTACACATTCCAGGATCTGACAATATTGCTGCTGATGTTCTCTCTCGTGTTTCTGCAATCACCTTCCCAAGTCAAATTAACTATGACTGTATTGCTGAGACACAACAGACTGATCAGGAGCTTCACACCCTAATAGCATCTGGAACTTCCTTGGAACTCAAAGGGTAACTTTTCCCAATTCGTCTACTGAAATTATGTGTGATCTATCAACGGGCACAGCCAGACCCTACGTCTTAAAACAGCATCGCCAAGATGTTTTCTCTGCTATGCATAATTTATCCCATCCTGGCATACGTCGATCAGTGCATTTGATGAAGCAGCGTTTTGTTTGGCCATCAATCTCATCAGATGTAGCTAAGTGGGCAAGACACTGCCTAGCTTGCCAAAAATCCAAAATTCATCGTCATACTAGATCACCTCTTTCATCATTTCAAGAACCTTCCCAACGTTTTGATCATGTTCATCTGAATCTCATTGGACCTCTACCTCCATCAAATGGCTACACCTATTGCCTGACAATGATTGACCGTTTTTCGAAATGGCCAGAGGCCCAACCTCTCAAAGACATAATTGCTGAGACTGTGGCTGAGGCCTTCTTTTCCTCTTGGGTGTCTCGCTTTGGAACTCCTGCAATTCTCACAACCGACAGGGGCAGGCAGTTTGAGTCCTCGCTCTTCAAAGCTCTTAGCAAACTACTTGGTGTTCAGAAGTGTCGTACAACTGGATACCACCCTCAAGCTAATGGGATGATCGAAGAATTGCACCGCCCATTGAAAAGTGCAATCAAATGCCATGCTACTGCGCGTTGGACAGAAGTACTCCCCTATCATCTTACTAGGTCTACGAGCTTCTCTTAAAGAAGATATTCTGTGTACCCCAGCTGAATTAGTTTTTGGGACCACTATTCGACTGCCAGGGAGATGTTTGACTCTTCCAAGCCAGATGATGATGTTGTGAATTTTGTTTCGAAACTCAAGTCTCACATGCAATCACTTCACCCTAAGCCACCAAAACACCATGGCAAACGTCCAGTTTTTATCCATCCAGGACTGTTGGAAGCAACACATGTTTTTCTTCGTCGAGACATGTTACGTCGTCCACTTCAACAACCCTATGATGGCCCTTTCAAAGTCTTACAAAGGAAGGATAAAGTGTTTTTCCTTGACATCAATGGTAAACGGGTATCTGTATCTATTGATAGATGCAAACCTGCCTTCTTTCTTAACACTGAGGACTTGCAACTACCTCAAACCAAGAATGAAACACCTGCTACTGTGGAACCTAATGCAACAGCTTCAACACCTGCTACTGTGGAATTTGATCCAACAGCTTCAACGCCTACCCAGCCATCTACACGTTCTGGTCGCAAAGTTCATCTTCCAACTAGGTATCGTTGACACTGGAAGGGGAGTATGCAGCGACCTTACAGCTCAACATAACGACTCCAAAACTGAACTGAATTGATCTGTTATTCTTGTAGCGTGCCTGGTTCACCATGTGTTGTAGTTTTTGGAAGCTTACCTCTTAATTGCTTATTTAATCTTTTATCTTTAAAGTTAATAAATGTTTATTGTTATTTAATTCAACCGTGTTGTAGTGAAGAATGCCTAACCACGCAACGCGGCAAGTACAATATTTTAAAAGACCTTTTGAATTTTAGTTACCATTCTCAATATGAAGCTACTTTTAAAGATATAAAACAGAAAATTTATGAATTACAAAAGAATTTTATCATAGTTTACATTGATAAAGTACCTGGTAACTATGCTGTGTGATTTGTAAGTATTTATATTATAATATTCTTTATGATCACTTTCTAAATAATGGATCTTTTAAAAAATTAGATTTGTCACATAATGAAATTAGTAATCGTATTATTGCTATTTATAAAAAATTAGGTTATTGTATTCCTAAAATTAAGTATCCATATATATTTTTAACTCCAAAATTCCATAAAAGTCCGGTTAAATTTAGAACTGTGACAAATGGTTTTAGAACATATATTACTACTGCAGGCAAATTACTTCATAATATTATACGAAACTTTATTAATCAGCAATGTAATAAAGCTATAATTAAAAATAGTAAAGAGATTATAGATTTTTTTAATAATAAAAATATTTATTCAGTTCATAGTTATGACTTTGAAGATCTTTTCAATTCCATTGATATATATGATATTATTAAAGTAATTTTAGAAAACCACAGTATGTATAACCTTAATATTAATTTTAACAAATTTAAAACTCTCATAGATTTTGTCTTAAAAGAAAATTACATCAATTTTAATGGTTCTTTATATAAACAAGAGAAAGGACTCCCACAAGTATGCCCAGCTAGTAATAGTTTGACTGATTTTTATTTACATTTTTATGAATATAATTATATAATTAATAATGACTATTACATTTTTAGACATATTGATGATTTAATTATTTTTGGTAAAAATGATAATTTAAATCCCATTATTAATTTTTATCCGGCTTACTTAAACTTAGTTAAAATTAATAATAATCCATTCAAAACAAATTACCTAGATGTAACACTGTATATTAAGGATTTGAAACTACATAGTAATATTTACGATAAAAGAGATGCCTTTAGTTTTAATATCATCAAAGTGCCTTGCTGGAATTCTAATTTATCAATATCTATACATAGAAATATTATTTTTAACTATATTTATCGCAATAATGTATTAGTTAGCGATAAAGCTAATATTTTTTTAAATCTTATAAAATTTTTTAATCACTGTATTGAACATGGATATCCTGCTAACTTTCTTTGTAATTATATTTATAATGGTTTTTAATGATACAATTTGTATTACTGTAATTATTTACTGTTATTATGTTTAGTATTGATTTTTTAAATTTATATAATATCTAATTTATTCTACAATTATTAAATAGATGGCGCCACATGCTTGTTAAATTTTTTTAATATATATTTTTTACGTTTCTTTTATATTTTACACTAATTATATATATATAGCACGTTGTCACGGGAGACCTTGGCATCGTGAAAGATGATTTATTAAGAAATTTTATGGAAAAAGGTACCGGTTTTAGACTGATGATCCCAAAAAATAAATCTAGCGTTATGAAACAAATCATAAAAGATTTAGATAAATTCTACCTTAAAATTGCAATTAAATACGGAATGCCGATTGAAGCTTTCAATCAATTTAAATCTTATGTAGCAACAGAAGTTCGGGAATTAGATTTCACTGTTGAAAATGAAATTATGTATAAAGATCTTAAATCATCAATAGAAAATATCCAAAATGACTTCGTAATTACATATGTTGATAAGGTCTCTGCTAATTATGCCATAATTTGTAAATATTTTTACAGTAAAATATTAAGTAACCCCATTTTAAATAATAATTCATTTCAAAAATCAATTCACAATAATAGAGAAGATGATAATCGTCTTTCAGCTTTGAACAAAAAAGACTGAATATTCATCTAAATAATATTAAATATCCAAAAAAGTATTTTTTTAACACCAAAATTTCATAAAAGCCCTATAAAATTCCGTAGTATCACTACGGAACATACATCACGAAGTCTGGGAAGATCTTACAATCTCTTCTTCAAAATCTAATTGATAACTTACAAAACACGGCAATAATTAAAAATAGCTTAGAGATTGCTAGAGTTACTAAGGATATGTTAATTTTTTCCATGCATGGCTTTGATTTCGAGGACCTTTTTAATTCTATAGATATTGACGATATGATTAAGGTTCTACAGTTAATTTATGATAAATATGAATTATATACTTCAATGAAAAAAGAAAAATTTGATATTCTTGTTAACCTCGTATTAAAAGAAAATTTCATTGCATTTGATCAGAATCTTTATAAACAGATCAAAGGATTAGCTCAGGGTGGTCCAGCTAGTAATTGTTTAGCGAACCTATATTTACATTTTTTTAAAATTGATCATGTTGTAAATGATTCTTACTTGATTTATCGTTATATATAGATGATTTAATAATTTTTGGTAAAAACAGTGAATACAAAACAAATATTACGTTCTACCCTGATTATCTCAAGCTCCTTAAAACTAACTTCAACTCTAATATGGTGGAATTCTTGGATTTAGACTTGCATCTTATTAACAATAATGTTGTCAGCAACATTTTTGTCAAAAGAGATTCGTTTAAGTTCCATATAATTAAAATTCCTGTATGGAATAGTAACTTGCATATATCAATTTACAGAAATATCATTTTGAATTTTTTATTTAGAAATGATAACTTAACTACCCACAAAATAGATAAATACAATAATATAAAAAAAAAATTTCAATGTTGTTTAGATCATGAATACCCTTTTAATTTCTTAAGAACTTATATTCATCACAAATACATTAACCGTCTTGCTACTTCTAATTCCAAAACCACCACACAACAATAGGATTTCAAAGTCAGCATGTTAGTGGTCTTGCTGTGAAGATTATATCATAACACTCATATCACAGTTTACATTTTTTCCACACACATCTTGAACATCTTACACATTGTTGACAACCAACCAAATTTGAGCCTAGCAAATTTGCATTTTTGACAATCAACCAATTCAAATTCTACCATATTTGTATAAAGAGTATCTAATATCTGTCTTTGCTGGCTTTTTTGATATCTGTCTTTGCTGGCTGGTTTAAAAGTTAGCTCAATGTGTTTATGTATATTCGAATTTTTTAACTTGGTGAATAATTGATTTTCATTGATGTCAAGATGCTTGATTCTCTTCATAAAAGCTCTGTGAGTAAAGAAAGTTTGTTAAATTATTTTTTGAATAATACTTTTCTTATGTAATTGTTTTAGGATTTTTCTACTTTTCTTACGTAATTGTTTTGCGATTTTTCTGCATTAGGAGTTTGGGAGAGTTTGTTACATAATAGTAGTGAGTGGTTTTATCATACTCTCTGAGTTTTTACATACTCTGAATTTTTGTTTATTTTATTTTATTTGGTTTTTCCTACCGAGTTGCAAAGGGGGAAGGTTGGCGCCTTCAAACTAGTTTAACCCCACTTATTCGGTCCTAAGTCCGATATTGCTTTCTGACTCGCTAGGTTCTTCTTTTTTGTAGTTTATTTTTTTTTTATTTTTTATAATTTTGATCTTCATGTTTAACTTTTATATTTTTATTACGCTATTTCTTGTTATGTTCATTATCTATTATTTCTTGTTTTTGATATATAATACAAATTTCTTTTTATATATTTATATATATATATATATATATATATATATATATATATATAATTTTCTTAATATCGTATCGCAATTAATTTTATGCGGTTCTGCTCTCACCCCTCGTATTTGGCGGGAACACATTACTTGTTGATACACTCTTGGCCATCGCTTACACTCGAATTAGTAGGTTATGTTTTTGTTCATGTTATTTAGTTTAATGATTTTTTTAATATTTAAATTCTACATATATAATTCTTTCCTTTCCTCTTGGTATATAGTATGACAAATTACAGATGAAGGTTGGCTGGTCGCAAAACTTATTTAAACCTGCAATTCTGGTTCCTAAGGCCAGGAGTTTGTCTTTACACTACTGTGCCTGCTTCCTAATTTTAGTTATCTTAGGTATATAATTATATGTTTATTTTTATATTTTCGTTTATATATTTGTGTATATGTATAAATTTTTATATATATGTGTATGCATATGTATATAGTTATATATTGAATTTTTTTATATTGGATTATATATATATATATATATATATATATAATGTATAAGCTATTAGAACATGTAAGGATAAAAATATTATTTAATGTAGATAAAATTCTCAATTTCGTATTTAAAGCAATAACTTGAATAACAATTAACTCTGAATAAGTTAGATATACAATTATACAATTAACTCTGAATAAGTTAGATTAACAATTAACTCTAAATAAGAGATAACCTTTCACATAAGGTTTCAAGTATATTATTAAAGAAAAACAATTTTATGAATAAATTAGAAAAATCATCAGCTCTGTCATTAATAAAAAATAAATTTTATTATTCTGAAGTTTAGAATATAATGTTAAATAAAACAATTTTTTAATTTTTGGTGTTACTAAAATTTATATAGTAATATAATGGAGTTTATACATCCATTATACGTTATTATTTTTTATTATTGAAATACTATGAAGTGCCGATTTCATAAGAAATCAAGAAAAATTCTTCCTTGTATTAGAGATACCACTTTTTATATTGAAAATTATTTTTATTACAAATATAAAAAAAATTCCTGATATAGAACTATCATAAAACACGCATAGTTTTTGAAATACGAAATATTAAGCGATCTTTTGTCATAACATTCCAGTGATTCAAAATCCTCGGTCAAAGCTCGAAAGAGCTACCCAATCTGGTCATCTCCCCCCCTTCCCCTACGACTATTTTTAGAAAGTAACGGGGAGTAAGACAGAACCCTATGCAATGACGTAGTCTCAAGACGTCATCCGCAGGGTTGCCTTATATTCTTTTTACTTTGCGATTCCCCCCCCATTTTTCATGGAAAAAAGCAGAATTAACGTTCTGGAGTGATTTAAGTCATTATTTGTGTAGAAAAATATTCTTTTTCATAAAATATAGTTTTTTTAATATGTATCTAAGCAGCTTATGCCGTAATTTTCTTCTAAAACAAAGTTAGTTTAACTTTGTGCTTAGAATGCATACACGTGGCGCCATCTGCAGCCATTATATTAAAGCTTGCCAAACATGGTGTCAGAAAATTCTAGAAGCAAAGATTTACGTATTTTTCGCAATTTTAAAATTTTCTAGACAGTACATTTCATGGTGAATTTATATGTGAGTAATTTACGTTCTCTGCAAAAGTTTTACACCTATATAATATGATTTCATTGTGCTAAAGTGTTATTACGTTTTCAGTACAAGTGGAAGTCCCCCTTAAATCTAAAGTGAATGATATTCCGTTTAAAACAATTTAATTTTGGGAGCGTATTCAGTAAATTTTAATTTATGGAATTTAATCATAGATATTGACAGCTTTCAAAGTGAGACAAGTTTTCTTTTTCTGTTTATTTTCGCCAAATTAATAATATTGTAGGAATGGATGTGCACATATATCGTATCCTTCCTATATTCCCTAATGACGTAATGCCAAGAGGGCGCCACCTAGCGGACAAGGCGGTTCGAGGATAACGAGACTCGAATAGGCCGATTGCGCTTGAGCAACACCTAGGTACAAGGCCTGGCCACTGAACTGAGAGAGGCTTGTGACGTCACATATAGTAGGTATAGAAATCCCGCCTGATTTGAAGTTCACTTTACTCGCCTACGCCATTTTGATTGTTGCTCCTGTACAGTTCGCAGCTTTCTACATTTTTATTGCAGATTTTCAATTTATTTGTGACGATTTTGGAAAAGATCATAAAAAATGGTCTACACATGCATTGTACCGAATTGCAATAGCAATTATAAAGATACTGGGACAGTACAAATGTTCGGATTCCCAAAAGAGGACTTTCTTCGAAAAAATGGATACAAGCCATTTCAAGAAAAGATTTTGCTCCATCAAAGTATTTGTTTTTAATTTTATTCTATTTATGGAAATATTGTAATATCTTTATTTTAAAAGTCTACAAATAACTTTAATAGGTTGTTCGATAAGACCTTTGAAAATGTACTCATTTCTTTTTCTTCATGTGAGTTTCCTAAACCTTGGCAATTCATTTTTATTTATCTATAACGATAAAGGTGCTTTGTTTATGAAATAAATATTTTGTAGCCCTTATAAAATTTATGTTTTTAAAAATGAGCCCAAACAAGCATTGTTAATGAGACAAAAACTGTCTAGTGTTTTTGCTATTGCTGCTTTATTTTTGTGTCATTTATACCAAATACCTTTTCGTAGAATCAACGAAAGTACCTTAAGTATTAATAGTTAGTTAGCAAAGAAAGCCCATTATGATATACAGCTCATAGTCAATGTAAATATGGACATAAGCAACCATTTATTGTATATTTTGTATATTAATATGATGTGAGATACAAAATGCAAAACACATTCACAGCAACAACAAAAATAAAAAAAACTAGCTGATTTTTGAACTATTAGGATGACTTTAAAAGCAAGAAAAAATAAAGCAGTAAAAGTAAGCTGAAAACAGATAAACATGACTCAGCGTTAACCTCACAATTTGTTAACTTCATTTAAAAAAAATGAAATTAACAGAGAAATTTTTGTTAATTCTAACAAGTATTTTCTGTTGATGCAAAACAATATATATATATATATATATATATATATATATTTAATTTTATAGGTTTGTGGAATAGAAGATACACCGAAGCTTACAATGAAAAGACTGGAGAGAAGATATGTGTGCTTTTAAAGCGTTTCAGACTACAAAATTTTGCTGTGCCAACTATTTTTACAGATTTCCCCACATATCTTTCTAACTCTGGAAATCCCGCTCAAGAATGTCCTGAGTAGAGACTGCAAAGATTAGAAAATGAATACTTACAACGCTCAATCCAAGCAAGCATTTTTTCCAAGGAAGAATTCGAAAAAAAGAAATCATTTACGTCGTTTCCAGAATTAGTAGTGTTTAAATGCAGAGGAGCTTCAGGACATATGGACTGCGATTTGTAAAAATGATCTATAGTAATAATTATGATGCTAGACACAATAATATCTCCTGTTATTAAAGCATCAGTGATTATAAATAAAGACTTACATTCAAAAATTCACATAGGTCAAACAAAGATAGATCAACTTGGTATGTACAAATTTCCTGTAAAAGTTAATAATACTATTGTTATAAATGAGATATTACACGAACTGGCTTTCAGAATAGAAATGAAAAGCTCTCATGATTTTCCTACAGCATTTGGTTTTATTGTTAATCTTTTAGAAAGTATGCTTTCAGATTTAGATGATGATAAAAAAAAATTGCACTCCATTTCTTAATTGACCAACTCAAGTTTTTAACTAGTAACAAGTTTTCTTTTGGATATTCCTGTGAAATGATGGGGTTTTTTTTTTGTATATTACAATCCATATCACCTCATGCCTATAACTTTTTAAGAAATTCAGAATATCTCAATATTCCCCATCCCAGAACTTTGCGCAAAATTTGTATATCTTTAAAAACTAACCCTCAAACAGAACAATCAAATGAAAATTTTCTAGCATACATGAAAAAAAGTAAATATCCTAAAATCTGTTGACAAAACTGTCATACTGATGCTTGACGAAATCCATTTAAAGCCATATTTAGATTTTAAAGGGGGTAATATTCTAGGGATTGCATATAACAGTGAACAAGCTGCTACTCCAGCATATGTGTTCATGATTCAAAATCTTCTTTCTCCTCTTAAAGAAATAGTTCATACAGAGTGTTTTTTTTCCAGGTATAGAAGTTTAAGTTGGCATTATTTTCCAAGATGGCGACCGATTTAACAGCTGTCAAGTTTTTATTCTCAGTTTGGTTTGGCAATTCATCATGAATAGACTCACGCCTGAACAAAGCTTTCAAATTGTGTAATTTTATTTCGAAAATAATGGTCGATTTTCATAAGCGAATTTTGTTTAGCGATGAAGCGCACTTCTGGTTGAATGGCTACGTCAACAAACAAAACTGCCGCATTTGGAGTGAAGCTAATCCACAAGTGTATGTCGAAACACCGTTACATCCAGAAAAACTGACTGTTTGGTGCGCTTTATGGGCTGGTGGAATCCTTCTTCAAAAACGATGAAGGCCACAACGTTACAGTCAATGGTGATCGGTATAGAGCCATGATTACTAACTTTTTCATTCCTGAATTGAACAATCATGATGTCCAGGAGCTGTGGTTCCAACAAAACGGCGCAACATGTCACACAGCTAGTGCCACAATCGATTTATTGAAAGACACGTTTGGTGACCACCTAATTTCACGTTTTGGACCTGTGAATTGGCCTCCAAGATCTTGTGATTTAACACCGCTAGACTATTTTTTGTGGGGCTATGTAAAGTCATTGGTCTATGCGGATAAGCCACAAACGCTTGACCATTTGGAAGACAACATTCGCCGTGTTATTGCCGATATACGGCCACAAATGTTGGAAAAAGTCATCGAAAATTGGACGTCCAGATTGGACTACATCCGAGCCAGCCATGGCAGTTATATGCCAGAAATCATATTTAAAATGTAATGCCACAAGATTATCTTTCGAATAAAAACAAATTCATGTCAATCGAATAATACATCGTTGTTTTATTGCAATTTAAAGTTCTATACCTCTCAAAAAAACAACCTTTATAATGCCAGTGGAAAAAATCGATGCAGAAAAATTGTTTGCTGTTTTAAAAAAAAAACTATCGTAGAACTTGATGGTATAGGATTCAAAGTTATAGGTGTAGTTTCTGACAATAATTCTATAAATCGAAAAGCAATGTCAAACTTTTCTGTTCTTCCTAAATTGAGCATTGTATATCCACATCTTTCTGATTCTTCCAATCCTTTATTTTTTGTTATTGATTCAATGCACCTTTTTAAATGCATTCGTAACAATTGGATTAATCAAAAAAATGCAGGTCAATGTTTTTATGTTCCAGATTTTGAAGATCATAATAAGTTTCCATTATTAGAAGCAAATTTCTCTACACTTAAACAACTATATGACATAGAAAGTAATAATTTAGTAAAGTTTGCTTATGGTTTAACTTTGAAGGCTTTATATCCTACAAATCTTGAAAAACAAAATGTGAAACTTGTGCTTAAGATATTTAATAATTTTGTTATTCAGAGGCTTCAACTATTAGGAGAGAGAGCAACATAAACTAATTAGTTAAGAAACAACATCAGTTTTTATTTCTTTAATTTGTACATGGTGGAAATAGTTAATGTTAAAACACCTTTAAAGAGACAACATTTGCTTGATCCTTATCAGCAACCGATTACTTTATCTCCAGACAACTAAACATGTGAATTCTTGCATAAAATTTTGTCATGGTTAGACTCGTGGAAGGGAAAAAATTGTACTACTGGCACCCTTACTAAAGAAATACATCTTGCTTTTATTCATACCACATACGCTTTACTTGAAATGTCAAAATATTGCATTAACGAATTAAAATTTCAGTATTTTCTTCCCGGAAAAATTCAAACAGATGCGTTACAAAGTCGTTTTGGGAAATATAGAACACTTTCAGGTTCTCAATATTTAATATCAATTCGACAGCTTTATGAAGTAAAAGCTAAACTGAGAATGCAAAATTTTTTACCTCTAACTTTGGTTACAAACACATATGGCCCGCTTAACTTAAAAGACATTCATTTGGAAGATTCGTGTAATTAAAATCCTTTAGAGTCATCAGTATTGCATAATTTTAATATTACACTATCTGAAAAAGATTTTCGTGATGCTCAGCCGTATCTACCTGTTTTAACATATTTAGCTGGTGTTTGTGCTAGAGCAGCACTTAAAAAATTAAAATGCGACTTTTGTTCCAAATCACTCGTTCTTAATAAATCTTTTGAACTAAATTCTTACTATGATTTAATACGTAACTTAGACAGAGGAAGTTTATTGTGCCCTTCTCCAGATGTTGTTACAGCGCAGTGCTCTACAACTACATAATAGTTCAGAAGCTTCTTTCTAATGATTATGAAAATATGTTCCTTAAACAAAATAATCAACGTCAAATCGCCTCAGAAATATCGATTAGCTTGATAAATTCAAATGAATTTTTTTAAAATGATGAACCTTGTAACAATGATCATTCTTCTGAGCTAGTTTTAAAGCATATTATCCTCACTTCTAAAAATGCAATATTAAATAATTTCTGTAAGGAAAAAAATGATATTAAAAAGGTTGAAACGAAGAAAAGAAAAATACATACTTTATTAGCTAAATAAAGTACATTATTTTTATGTATGTGGGTGCATTATTTCTCTCTCTCTCTCACTATATATATATTTTTAGGTGTATATCTATGCTTTTATACATGTATGATTTATTTAAAAAATATTTTTAACTTATTTTACGATAACTTGTCATTTTGTTATTTGTAGGAACTTTATTTTTGGTAATTTTTAATGCTTGTTATTGCAAATAGTGTGTGTGTAAATTTTTGTTCATTACTATGCATGGTACTAATGAAGTTAACATATTTGATTTCCATTTGTAACAACGTATAACTGAATAAGTACTTTTGGGAGAAAAAGTAACAAAGATTTAAGGAAAGAAAAGTAATTGTGACAACAGCTAAATAAATTGTTTAATCTATTTTTATGTATGTATTTATTTTCCTGTATATATCTATAATTACATAGTATAGATTTTTGACTAAAAATATATTTGAAATTTATTTAATAATTCTTAATGCTGTAATTGTATTTGATACTAATAAAACTACTGTATTTAAATTTGTGGGTTTTTTTTTTTGCTTTGAAAAAAAAATGCCTACTTTATTAGCTAAATGAATTAAGTTTTTTATACATGGTTGTATTATATTTTCTCTATATATACATTTTAGGTATACATCTATGCTTTAATATATGTACAATTTATCTAAAACATGTATTTTTAACTTATTTTACGATAACCTGTTATATTGTTATTTATGGGAACATTATTTTTTGGTAATTTTTAATGCTGTTATTGAAGAGAGTGAAGAATTTTTGCTTATAACTGTGCATGATACCAATAGTTTTAAAACATTTAATCTACATTTTTAACAATGCATAATTGAATAACTATAGTTGGAGGGAAAATATAGAAACATTTTAAGCAATGAAAAGTAACTGACAAATAGCTAAATGAACTGTGTAATCTGTTTCTGTGTACATATTTAATTTCATGTATATATCTGTAATCATATATGTATGGGTTTAACAAAAAAATATTTTTGTCAACTTATTTTATGGTAATTTTTCATGCTGTTATGCAGACAGCAAACTTTTGTTTATTAATTTTATAACAATAAAGTTTTAAACATATTTAACTACTTTTGAGAGAAAAAGTACTAAAAATTTAAGGAAAGAAAAGTGACAAACAGCTAAATAAACTGTGTAGTCTATTTTTAAGTATATATTTATTTTTCTGTATATATCTATAATTATACAGGTGTAGATTTATCTACAAATATATTTGAAATTTATTTAATAATACTTGATGTGCGAGAGAGATACCAATAAAGTTACTGCTTTTAAATTTGTATGTCGTTTTTTGTTATGAAAACTATTTCTTATTTTATTTTCCTCTTTGTAACTGTTCTGAAAAAAAAAATAGGAAGATAAATTTTAAAATTAAGAAATAATCATAGTTACATAAAAAAAGAAATATAAGAAAACAAAAGGCTCTTATAATTTGCTGCAATGTAATGTGTTTATGTTCAACGCAATGCGTTCGTAGTTAATACATGCTCCGTTTAATTCTCAAATACCCAAGATTCATCGCCAGACGTTACCTCCATATTGACTCGAATATCGATCCGATAAACGAGAGAATCAGATCATTATCAAGTACTTTCTACGATCATGTCAACATCCATAACAACCCACTCATTGCAATTCAATCCACCTCCACTACGGCCGGACTCTCTCTATATATAATCATCCTAGCCACTCGTCTTCGATCCCTAGTATCTTTTAAAATAGAACACCCTCCCAGCTTCGCCGAAAACGAAAATTTAACTCTTTCACCCTTCAAACGAAACCAGTTGTTCCTCCCCCCTGCAACGCAGAGAGAAGTTCCATTTCTTTTCTCCGAACCTTGGAGAACGAAAATGACGTCACGCTCAGCTGATCTGTTGCTCTGGTTCCTCCCCCCTCCACCACTCCCGACGCCCGATTCCTTCAGGCATTTCTTTCTCTTTTCTCTATCAGGTGCACTCGGACGGAGAAAAAACACACTGGTGGTGTGTTGGCGCTCCAAGTATAGAATATATTCCCCGAGTTAATACATGGATAATCATATACTTGCAATTATTATTTAAATAGGAAAACTAATATTTACTCATGTTTTATGTACATGAAATACAATTTAATATAATTAATTTACTAATTTTTTTTAATCTCCAGTAAAAAAAAGTGTATCATTAGTTTAATAACAAAAAGTATTAAAAAAATGCATCAGAGAAACTCCGTAGGCGATGGACGATCTCTCCCTACTAGTAGTGACGTCACAAATCAGTGGCCAGGCCTTGTATCTAGGAGGTGCTGGTATACCTCCACTGGCTTGGCGTTTCTGCTAACATCACCTACCCACTCAGCGGCCATGCTTGAATGGATGGCGACCACTTACTCCAATGCACTGGACTCGCCGAATACCCGGCTGATGACATCGCCAGTCGGTACTGGGAGGCTCAGCGTCAAATGGTCAAGCCAAGCACGGGCGTTGGATAAATAAATAAAATATATTTGTTTATGATATTTTGATGTTCATTCTCTTTTGTTTATTGCAAGTAATATTTACAAAATATGTATTAACAATTGTAATATTTCCTTTTTGTGAAGTGATTATTTAGATGTCCCATTTCAGGATAATTTATGAAATGTGAAAAATTATGCCTCTGAACGGTACTTTATTTCTAATTTAATGTTTTAAGATGAAATTTTCTGGCAAATGGAGTGAGTTAAAAAGAGAGGAATGTAAGATGACTTTCACACAATGTTCCTAAAACATGGAGTCAATAAATATTAAAAAATTCGTTGGTGATAAAAAAAAAATATAGCATTTGTATTTAATAAAATATGAGAACTTTCTCTTTTCACTAGATGCAAATAACATAACCATCAAAAAGAAAGACAGCAAAAACTTCAAATTCTTTTTATTTTACAAGAAAACACAAAAATTTTTTAAAATACGATTTTTCCCCGGAATGAATCCGTCCCATTAAACATAGAACAATATAAATGAGTTTACATTCCTATACAAAATAGCAAATATTTTTGGCATTGATATAGAATGTAAAAAGATTTATGCAGTCAAACATCATATGATCAATTTTATATGAGATAAATAACTAATATTTTACACAATACAGAAAACTAGCAAGAAATTTTAGAGTACATTACTCCTCGTTATTACATTAAACTTATTCACACATAACGGGAAAAAGGAATAACTTCAATTCTTTAAATATAATTAATGAGAAAACAATTCTTTTAAACTTGCCATGGGGTTTTGCAAAATATAAAAACAGCTGTGAAACAAAGCAAACTAAATGTGCATAAAGGAATGATTTTTTTTTATAAACATATGTTTATTAAACTTTAACATTATTTCTATTTTTTTACTTTCACAAAATTTGATCTTTGAGATGATCTTTAACATGATCTGCATACTCAGTTGCAGTTTTAAGAATTTCTTCACAAATATCACACACATAACCAACCTTTCTTTTTCCAAAACACAAATGATTATAATATTGTTCATTAGTAGGAAAAATGTCAAAGCACTGTATACAACTGAACACATGTACGGGTCTATTTATGTTAAGTTGTACATTTTGTACACCCTTTGTTTTCGTTATGAATAGAATGAGAAGACACAGTTTTTTTAGCATTAGCAACACTCAAAGGCTGAAATTTAAAAGCATTACCTAAAATGTTCATTTTTCTTGAACCAGAAGGAAAAGACATAGAATCTCTGTTAAGTGTAGGTCCTTTTTTAGAACGTTTTATAATGTCTTTTAAGTTTGAGTAATTTTTTAAAACATTTGCACGTTTTAATGTATCTAAATCTCTCTTTTTTTTCATTTGCACTACATGCTCTGTTTTCACTCAAATTAGACTCCTTTAAGTTAAGTCTTTTTAGAAGAACATGACAATGTTTTAAACACTTTTTGTTTGTCAAACCATTTGAACTTTTGTTAGCATTATTTAAAACAAAATTTTTACCTTTATTAAAATAGTTTCCTTTACATGTTTTTCCAGAAATTTTTAGGTTTTTCTCTCCAATAAGTTCATTTGATGAAAGCTGATCAATGAGAACATTAAAAGGTTTTTGATCTGGAATCCTTTTTGACAGTTTTGAGTCCTGTTTACTATTTTCAAAACTCTTTTCTGAAGTAAAGTTGGTACTTGAAACTGCTTCACATTTGGAAAGAGGTTTAGAAGAATTCAACCGTACTAATTCCTCAAGAAACAATTTGAAAGTGTATTTACTATGCCTTTCCTGTTGTATTCTCCAGCTCCGACATTTTTCACAGGGACACATGCTCTTTAGCAATATCTTAAGCTCATCTTCTTTAATTTGATTATTTTTCTCTCTCTCAGCAAAAAAATCATCAATTGATTTTTCTAACTCTTCTGCTATGTTAGATACAAATATATAAGTATCCTCCTCTTTTTTTGTACGGACATAATTCAGATCTGATGCTGTCACACTAGGTTGATGTTCCATAATATTATTCACAGTGATTCAACTATAATTCAAATTAGAAACTAACCATAAGATTAAAAATCTTGATTAACACATGTCATCTTCTTGTGTGCATTTTTCTTCTGCAAACCAAATGAAAAAAAAAATCATGAAATTTGTGCATCTTCAACTACATGAAAAAAAAACCAAATGAAATTGAAAAAAAAAAAAAATATATAGGTAGGATAATGACAGCTAAATGTATGAAATATATATAAAACACACACACACATTGATATAATTACTATAAAAAAACATCTATGATATTGGAAAGTTTCAATTATTACAATGAAAAAACTGAAATACTTGGATAAAATTTATGCTGCATATTAATTGATACTTAATGTTGTACATCTCAGCTATTAATGAAAATTTCATTGGTTCCATGAAGCAGATAGAATTAATTTGTGATATGGAGAAGATAGACTCTCATTGTGATTAAATTCTTCATTTGAAAGGTTACAGAGTTACAAATCCATGATGAAAATGATGGCTGTTTACGGAAATAATTTCCCATCATATAACACTACTGTAAGGGTGGAAAAAAAGTTTTCAAACTGACCAACTCATTCATAGACGATAAAAAAAAATACAAGATCACTCATGGATGCTGCTGCCACAGTAAAGAAGGTGTCGTCCACGTCACTTGACCATGGTTCAAAATTACGTGGTCCGTCACCAAATGCCCTCGTGTAGCTGAACAGTGCGACGTTAATATTCAATCAATCAATCAAGCCACAGTAAAGAAAGCAGATGAATTTATTCTATTAGACCAAATAGCAACTATCCAAACGATCATGAATGAGATGATCATAGTTATGGCAGTATGTGGAAAATAACAAAGGTGTAGCATGCTGTGCTCCCTGGTTACCAGCTTCTTATCCGAAGTAAATACAGAATGCCCTGTCAAAGGAGATGTATCTTTTTGGGCACCTAGTAACTATAAATGAATCTTGGATCAATCAATAGAATCTAGAGGATAAACGAGTAGCAGAAGCCTCTCCGTATGAGTAAAAGAATCAGCAGAGATGTTCAAGCTGTCTGTTTTTTGAGACAAAAAAAAAAAGGCTACCTCGAGAACAATCAAACTGCCATTAGTGTCTATTACTGCACACTACATAACAAATTGCATGTTGCTCTGTTCAAAAACAGCTGTGACTTGACCAAAAGAGCATTGGTCTTTTCACTGACAGTGTACCTGCAGATTCATCTTGAGATGCGGTACAGTAACCGCATGTCAAAGTATGTAACTTTGAAATTTTGCCCTAAATGTCCTATTCTCCAGATCTTGCTCCAAATGACCTCCTATTCCCAGAATTTAAAGAAACATTGTAGAGTCAAAGATCTGACAGTAAAAATGATGTTGATTAAGAACTGGTACAGTATTTTTCAATGTAATCTATTGAGTTCTACAATAACAATCTTCAAAATGCCAAGAAACACTGGGAGAAATGTATGACTTTGGATAGTGACTATTACAGAAGTCTTAAAAAGAACAAACAAAAATTAAGTTTCTATCTTGTTTATTTTAAATCATAACTTAAACTTTACGGTATCCTTCACAGTGTGCCATTCAATACAGAAACTTATAAAAAAGCATGCAAGAAAATTCATATGAATTATTTTTGAAAATAACTGAAAAGTTAAAAAATATCTACTGGGATACATGTTTGTAAAATTTAAAATAACAAATTAAAGAAATTTACATTTTTAAATTATGTATATATATGTTATACAGTGTGGGGTTTTAATCTACAAATCATCCAAAATAAAAAAAATTTCAAAATAGAGAAATAAACTTTGTTATATTCCATTTGGATCTCTGGATATGTTCTAATTCTATAGACACAAGCCATAATACCTTTCTAATGCAAAGTTTTACATTATACACTTAAAAATTTAGCTGTCATACGGTAACATTTATTAAAAGGCTCATATAAAAATTTTCAGTGTTCCTGTTTTAATAATTATTCTTGATGCGATAAAATCATCACCAAAATTGTATATAATTAATAAAATATCTCACAATATATATTATGCATTGTGAATCATAAAAAAAGTGCTATTTGGTTAGCAAAAAGTATTCAGGAAAGTGATTGACTTTTATCTTGTAAGAGCTAGAATTTTACTAAGCTGTACCACAAAAAGAATCTAGATAAAACTGTAATTTCAACAGTTATTAATATTTTCAATAACAATGTCATTAATCACTTCAGAAAAGTGTAAAGGTTTTATATTAGGGTATCACTTTGACAGATTGTACAATTTTGTCTAAGTAATAAAAAGAATTCATTGTTATGAGTGCGTGTGAGTAAACACATGTAGGGTTTGTACAAGAGCTGATTTGGACTAAACTGTGCCAAACATTTGTTAAAACATTTCAAAGTATAATAGAATGTATCTATATAAAAAATTAAAAAGAATAATACTTATAACACTCAGAAAAAGATGACATTAACTGAATTTCATTAGATTTCTTTGAAGAAATTATTAATCATGGTATTTATAATTTAGTTCAATACATATAATTTAAAAAAGAACTTTGATTAAAGTAAGGTATTAAAAAAGAAAATGAAAAAAGTTTTATTCTTGTTTAACAGAAATATTACCGATACCAAATTAATATTAATTAAATTATCAAATTAATAATCAAATCAAGTTAATTATACAAAGTATAAAATTTGCTTTAATTATAAATTTAATGTTACAATCATTTATATATCATTGCATAGTAAAGTTTTATAAATTTATGGCATATAATTTACATGCAGAGAATGGTTAGGTGGTTTTCAAATGTTCACATTATAAATTTTAAACAAATTGCAATTTGGCCTCAAAGTAAATAATAATTTAACAAAAACAAATATTTCAATGTAAGAGAAAAATTAGAATGCTAAAGAGTAAATAGATATGAATGAATACATTTTTTACAAACTGATGCTTTAAAAAATACATTGATTATCCTCTATTTTCCATAATTTCAGAAAGTTCTGTATTTTCATTACGAAAAAAAAAAATTATATATAACTGTGAAATCTTTTTGAAAACTACTTCTTGGAATATTTTTAAAGGGGGGTGGTATCAAACTAATATTCAATCCTTTTTATACACTCAAAAGAGTTTTAAGCAATATTGAAAGTTACTTAATTTAAGATATCCATTAAAAGGAAAAAGCAATTCTTACACTGTTCAATTGCATTTTAATAGAATAAAATAAGCATTACATACTGATAATTACTCGTTAAAAAATTTTCAAGTATACAGAATTAATTCAAATGCACATTATTGTTCTAAATTAATTACCGTATTTTCCTGTATATAATCCGCAGCGGAGTATTATCTGCAAAACCTTTTTTTTGAGTAAAAAAAGAAACATTGTATAATCCGAGGCAGTTTTTAAGCCAAATAATCCAAAATATAAACTGCCGATAATGAGTGTCATATAAGACAAAAAAATACACAATATAATTGAAAATAGAAGAATTTGTACAGGAAAAAAAATTTATTATGAAACGTCTTTTTAAATATGTATAATAATA
This sequence comes from Trichonephila clavipes, assembly GCA_019973935.1. Lineage (NCBI taxonomy): Eukaryota > Metazoa > Arthropoda > Arachnida > Araneae > Nephilidae > Trichonephila > Trichonephila clavipes. Next base: position 13,241 of record BMAU01020335.1, on the reverse strand, counting down.
TTTTTTACGATAATCTCAATAACACAAAAAATTCTTTGCTACTGCCATCTATGTTTTGAGTTGTCAAACAAAACATTCCTTGCGGAAAAAATCTTTCTCTTTTTTTTTTTAATTTAGCAAGTTAACAGCAAAAAAATTAAGATCGAGACTGCTTTCCCACTGTCTCTTTCTCTTAAAATCCTATTATTTATTTCTTCCTCTAATTCTGGTCAGTGAGGTTTACCACGATGATCGGCACTTTAATGTCGATCACAATTTTCAAAGTTTGTCTAGTTTTTTCTCCACAAACGAATATTCAATTCGTCAACGTTGAAAAACCTTGCAGCTTCCCGATTTTGGTAGTCTTCTCTATAACTTTTAATTTGAAGTTTGCAGTGTAACTTAACACTTTCGTTTCAACATGATGAAAACTTTCGAAGGTCGTAATAGCTCTAGTCAAGAGAAAATTGGAAATGGCACCAGCAACTCGTAACTGTTTTTTCCAGTAGCGTCTAGCCCCTCAACAGCACAACAGTCTAGCCCAGGCATGCCCAACCCACGGCCCATAGGCCGCATGTGGCCCATTTGGAGACTTTTTGCAGCCCAACTGAAGTTTCTGTCTATATTGTTTTAGACATTTGGACAACAGACAGTCGAATCGAAAATATCGTGTTTTGACCCACCCCCACTTCTCCCCATGCAGTTCTTACCGAAATATCCCCCCCCATCATTTGACTTCCAAGCAATTGTAATAACAGGTGTTGATGGATGAAGGAAAGCAGATGAGCGTGGGTATGTTATTCTTTTAACGAGAACTTCATTGAGAGTGAGTAGTGTATTTAGTTCTATTTGTCAGAGAAATAATTTATGTCTATATTTTTAAGTTCATATTAGTACTCTTTTTCTTGTTTTATTTGGCAATGAAAGAATCCGATGATGGATTTAATGAATTGCCTCAGAACTGTAATACCAGCTAGAAGAAATGTAAGATAATTACGACAGCAGAATAAAAATGTTTAAATACTTTAACCTTCTGAAATTATGTAACTTTTTCATTTTATGATATATTTTAATCCCGGTGCACAATAATTAATATCATACAATAAGAAACTAAACATTTGGCTATTGGGCAGAAAAAAAACTTATTTTGTCAAACAGTGTAATAATTACAATGCTGTTCTTCTTTGCTTAATTGCCTTTCTGCATTTGAAATAAAAATTTTGAAAATCAAATCAATTTTATGCAAACATACTGTAACACAAGTATAAAGTGTGAAGATGTTACGCACATAGTTGTTATATGACGTAACCTCAGATGGCAGCATAAATCTACTGTAGATAAGAACCTTGTATGTTAACAGATATTCTTCCACCAACAAGTGCAATCGGTCGACTTTCAACTTTGTTGTGATTGTGATCCAGTAAAAGGTAAACTTGCTGTTTTTTGATCATATCAATAATTATTGAATAAATTTCTATTATATATTTATCTCAAGTAAAATACAAAAACAAGTGTCACATTAATTGTAAGGTAATAAAATATTTTGAATGTTGTACGATAATAAAATATTTTGATATGTGCGGCCCACCTCAGTTTAGTAAATTTTTACTTGGCCTACCAACCGATTTGGGTTGGGCACCCCTGGTCTAGCCCCTCATCAGCTAGTTTCCTCCTTGGTGATCTGCGCATATTCTCGCGAACTTTCCTCCCTGAACATCTATGCACATTCCCGTGCAGCATGTTTATGTCAGGAAGCTCGGTATGCAGAACGGAATCACTAGGGTTATTTTTAATTCGCCACACTGTTATGTTCTGAACCAACTCTTACTTTAGGGGTTACGTACGATTTAATTGGCAAAAATCGGTTGAATATTCAAATTAAAAAATTTTTAGCCTGAATTATTCTTTATGAATTTTCCATAATCAGACAAAATACAAAGCTCTAAGCTAAAAAAAAAAGATAAGTTATGAGATAAGTTAACAAATTAAAGGACCCATGCAATGCCAAGAAATCATCCTCAAATCTATAATATTTCCTCTACCAACTTGTAGAATTGAGGCAAAGCAGTTGGTATGTATGCTTTTGTTCTGTTTTCTGCATATTTGCACTTAGCCATCTGCATGGTGTACTTGAAAACAAGATTCATCTGATCACATGACCCTTTTCCAGTAATCTATTGTCCAAATAAGTGCTCTTTTGAGAACTGGAGGCATCTGCTCTTGTTCAAGGTTGCCAATAAAGGCTTTGGAACAGGATATCGGCTATCATAGCCTACGTGATATAATGTGCAGCGAAGAATCCCTGGAGTTTAAAGTATGGTTGCTCTTCTGTTGGAATGGACAACATTTGCATTTCTGAGCAAGTTTTCAATAGCCTGTGATGACTACAAGCCTGATGTCGAGACCCAATTTTCTGCTTAGTAAACCACTCTTTGTAAATATTAATAACTGCTGCTCATGAGCAATTCCCAAGTGCAGTTGATTTGTTGATACTAGTTCTGACACTTTGAGCACCTATAATCATCCTGCATTCAAAACCAGTGCTAAATCTTATTTTTCCTATTTCTTCACAAGCAACACAGTGCAACTGATGCTTCACTATTCCTGCATTCCTTCTTCAAACCCCAGGCTGGGCAAGGTCGACTCAGCCTTTTATCCCTTCAGTGGGTCGATAAATGAGCACCAAGCTTACTTGGGAACTAAACACTGGGGCTTTTGCGTCGGACTGACCACTTGACCGAAACATCTGCACATGCACCCCAGTGTCTAAGGTCATGTAGACTGAGATAGGCACAGTAGGTCTTGGCTCTCATGGGATGCACCACTGAATTCAGTTCAGTTCTGTTCATAATAATTTGGCCACTATAAGGATACACACAAATTATATTATATATATATATATATATATATTGGATGTTTTGTTTTATCTTCATTGCAGCAATATATAAGCTACTTCAAAACTTATTTCGAAATTTGTTTCAATTATATGTTAAGTTTTAGTAATTTCTAAACTTGAAAAAAAAATTCTTGTATATACCTATAATGAGTTTATCTCAATTTAAGAGAAGGACTAAATAAAATCAAGCATTTCAATACAAGTGAGGATTAAATGTAAAATAGGAAGCTAATAAAAAAATCAACAGTCAATGAGAAATTTTCAAAACATTTTAAGCAAAATGCATCTTTCTTTTTAAAGTAATGAAATTTGTTATCTCTGATAAATGTTCACTGAGAAAGGGAAATATAACTGAATGTGATACATTATATGTTGTTTAATAGATTATAAGACAGATTGCATACAAGGTACAATACACTACAACAATTTAAATTTTTAATAAGCACAAAATAAAACCCATCCGCTTCTTAATTCAAAAATCATTATTCTGGGAAGCAGGAGTGGGGGGTCACAACAAAGAAAAATCAATTCATCTGAGAGCTCAAATTGTTCTGGTTTCTTGTACACATTTTTCACACAGTTTCATTCCATAAAAAATGAATAGCTGAAGAACTTAACCTTTGAAAATGGCATAAAGTTTTCAGAATAATCTGTCCATCACAGTACACTATCTTCCGAATTTACATAAATTCAATGCTTTAAATTTATATATCTTATGACTTTTCATATTATGGTACCACAATTTGATTATTCCTCAGAAAATGATAATTTTTTTGTTCTGTTTCATTTAGTCATCAATATAGTGATTGATATATACTTGTACATATATATCAGCGAGGGAATTTTTTTACATTTAATTTATTATTGAATCTAGAGATATTTTTAAAACATTTTTCATGTTCTATATATTAGTGTGAGGCCCAGTGCAAGCGTATCGAATTTCCACACCACAGATTCATGTTCTATTCCTGGGCTGGGCTAGGTCGACTCAGCCTCTTGATCGACTTTAAATATTATTTTAAAGTATGTCCTTCTAAACTGTATGTGTGGAATAGGGTTCTATGAAACACCTTTTAGTTCTAGGGGTTCAGTGAGTTGAAAAAAAGTTTGAAGACCACTGTGTTAAGGTAATAGATGGTGCTGTTTTAACAGCAGTTGTGCAAATTGAGAGTGCAGGGAGGATAGGAGTGTAAGTCTAAAAGTAAAGTTTGTGAGATTGTTATGAGGTGCGAGATAGCTTCATAATGTACAAGGTATGAGGTAATTTAGTAATGTATAAGGTGCGAATAGTTCGTAGTTGTAAATAAAGTTATTTGTCACCAAAGTGTGGCAGTTGACTCTAGATAGATAGCACTATACCAAAATGTTATCTTCATAAAAATAAGCTTTAAAGGTTGAAAGTAGTTCCTTTATTCAACAATAAAATCTTTTAAATAATCTATACATATAAATAAAAATGAAGTGTCTGTTTGAAATTTGAAATTAACAGCTTTTTACTAAATGCATTTAAAATTATATACGGTACTTATATGAAAAAATCAATTTTTAAAATTTTTGTCTGTCTGTCTCTGTTTGCTGAAGTTAATTTCTGAAACGTATGAACGAATTTTGACGAAACTTTCACAGGCAGATAGGCTAATGTTATAAGGAATAACATAGGCTACTTTAATTATAGGGAAAAAATTAGGGTTCCGCGAAAATAAGATTAAAACTAATAAAATGATGAACAATAACCATTTCAAATAAGGATTATTTTTATTCATTAAGGATTATTTTTAGTCAACAGGGATTGTTTTATTTCGCGAGCCTTCTGTCTCGACGTTTCTAGCAGTTATATCAAACTTTTTTGTTTAATTAGGTTACTGAAACTCGCGATTTTTCCCATTCATGTCTAATACTAATGATTTTAACAGTCTTCACACCATCAACACTGTCAAAGGTCATGCATCTTTCTTACCCCTTGCTTGTGGCTTCGTTTGTGTTCGTTTCACCCTACCCAGTCCTCACCCCATTGATAGTGTCAAAGGTCATGCTCCTGCTTGCAGATTCGTTTCACCCTACTGCTACTTAGACATGTTTTGAACTGTTGCATTCAACGCTTATAATCATTCCAATGATTTCATTCTCTCAAGAACACTGAGCAACATCAATTTTTTCCATAGCATAGACAGCATTTAAACTTAAACTAGGAAGTTTTGGGGGTTTTCGTCATTTGATTTCTCACAAGGCTCCACATTTAAATAGAGGCAAGCCAATTTCATACCTCTATTGTTTATTTCATTGCCAAACACTGCAATGATTTTGGAGCCCTCACCCCATCGACAGTATCAAAGGTCATGTGTCCCTTTCACACTTTGCTCAACAAAAAACAAAGAAAAAAAGCGTAACAAAAAAGAAACATTGATTCACAAAGCAGAAAAATGACATTATATTTATAGATTAGGTATTTCTTTATGTGGAATATATAATTATTAAGTTTTCGTAAACTCTGCGAATTGAATAAACACTTTTTTGTTAAATTCCACGAGGAGGAAGTCGCGGGTAACAGCTATTTAACATAAAATAAATGCATCAAAAAGTAATATTAACATATTACACATCCAGATACAAATTATTTACAATATTTTAATGTGTTTATTATACAAAATTTGTAACAATGTGTTAATTTTGCTGAGCAGAAGAAAGGTGTTTTCAAAAATCGATCCATAAGAGAGTTACGGGGTGTTATAAGTTAAAAATCTTTTTTATCAGCTATTATATCTACAGACTTAAAATTTAGCAAACATGGTTTTTTGTTAAGCTGAGATATGCAAGAAGCTTTTTTCTTTTTGTTTAATTTACAATTTATGTAAAATTAACTCATTAAAAACTTCTTTATCCTTCAGTCTGTATTGCTTAAATTTTAAATTCACCAGTGCGAAGAACGGGTATACCAGCTAGTACAAAATAATTAAAAACGTTCCTAATCTCATAAATTATTGAATTTTCAGTTTAAAACTTCTTGGTTTAATTTAACACTTAAAACATTATTTATTTTAAACTGCTTTAAAATTTAAGTGTAATTTAAAAAGTACTAGGTATATTAATATCTTGCAAAGACTCAAAAATGAGTTTATAAGATTTTTAACAAGATAATAAAAAAAATGAATTTCCATACCTCTGCCTTCTGGAGTCATTTCTCTCTCTCTCTCTTCCACTAAAAACTATCTTCTGTTATATTTTCAACTCTTTTTTTTTCTTCAATGATACCTGAAAAAAAAAAAAGAGAAAAGAATTCAAAAATAACTGTGATACAATATTTACAACACATTTGTTAATAGGAACATGACATATCCAGTTAAGTATCTCATTAACATTAACTTTTTAGCAAGCTTACTATTATTAGAAATTTTTTTAAAAATAAGCTTAAGTAATGTATAATTTGATTAGGATAGCTAAAAAGCAATTTTAAAAATTTATGAGGAAGGTATGGTAATATCAATATCATAAACCATTCATTAGACAGAATTGATTTTTGGATTAAAATTTACACACATGATTGTAATTCAGACGGTCAAGTAACATCATTTTGTTATAATTAAATATTTGTGTAAATAAAAGAAATGGGTAGAGTGGATCTTTTGAAAACCTTTAGAATCAACTTTGGTCTTGATAATTAATGCTGGTGTGATTTCTAACCAAATTATATGAAACTAGCTGTATGGCTCGGCATTGCATGGGCTTTCTGTACTTATATAAGCAAAAGCTTCAGTAAAATATATTTTTTCGAAATTTCTTTGTGTTGCACAGGCTATTGAAGTTTTAAGAAATAGTATATATTTTTTAGAATTAAAATATGCTAACACTCATATGTGCATTGGTAAAATTAACGTAAAACATGACAAATAAAATTGATAAAAGTGTCTATTTTATTTTTGTTTAACATTTTAAGCTATCTTTTTTTTTAAAAAAAAATAATAAAGATTATCTATTTTATTATATTTTTCAAAAATAATATATGGCTAATTATATTTTGTTTATTATTTTTTTATATGTGTGTAAAATGAATTTCATATTCAAGAAATATTTTTATAAATGGTATGTAAATGAAAAAATATAATACAAAATTATATTATGTTCAGTAAAACAATGAAAAAATATTTTGAAAAAAATTAAAATTACTTTTATAACTTTAGAGAATGCTTGAAATATCATAAAAGGCATAGAAAATAAGGATGGCAATTAATAATGAACCATAATATATGTGGACATTGCTTTTATTTATTTTTTAACTTGTAGTGGATGGCAGTGGGAAATATACAGTTTTTTCAAATAGTATAACTTACTTTATTAAATTAAAAAATGGCAACAAACAAAACTAATAGTGCAACAGCATATACAGAAAGGAAAATCGTTCGTTGTGTCCCTGTAGAGCAATGAATAAAATTCAGCTTTTTTTTGCAAACATAATATATTTTAAAGAGAGTAGAGCCATTGCAGAGCAGTGTATCCAAAAGTAAAAAATAATTTTAATGAGTGTTCACATTGCAATTTCGCTTCAGAGAAAAGAATGATTTCATAAAAACGTATATATATATATATGAATGTAAGACAGAAAATTTACATGCTAAAAAAGTAAATAGAAATGAAAATATAAATAGAAATTATAACAGAAAAGTAATAACAGTAGTATGTTTCTGCTATGGAAACCGAGTGAAATATAGATAAACCAAAAGAAAAAATTATGTCAAACTACTTCCTTAAAATTTTAACATAAATAACATACATCAGGAAGCCTTCAACTGGAAAAAAAATAAAATTAGTACAAACTAAAATTGTAAAAAATACACAAAATAACCCTACATTGTAATAAAGCATTAAATTAATATTACACGATGAAAGGATGATATTTTGTCTAATATCTATGTTACATTAAAAATAAAATTCAGATGTAATACAAAAGTGAAAAGATTAAATTAGTAAGAACCAAAATAAAAAAAAACTATCTAAAACAGACTTATGTTGAAAAAAATCTTAATGAACCTAATGATATAAACAACATAATTATAGTGATAATTGAAATATACATATCATATATGAACAGTATATGTACAAAGTATATGATCTTCATAAAACTAAATGAGGAACATATTCAATTATTTTTGGCTTAAAACTAACTTTTGAGTCACAGTATCACAAAATTAAGCCTTAATTTTGATGAAATTACCATAACCAGTGCTGAACAAACAAAGTACTCACAGAAAATCTTAAATATGAAAAATTGAAACTAAAGTAAGTATTATGATTGGCAAGTATTCGACATGGGTCAAAGAATACATAACGCATCAGACTTGTACTCTAGATTGTAGGAGTAGGCAACATTTTCTTTATCTTCCAAAATAGTCATTCTTGAAGAGCGTGTGACATTTCTGATATTTAAGTCTCCCTTTTCGATCTTCAGCAGTTTCAGAGATTTTTCCTTGCATCATTTGTAAGCAATTGGACCAATGCCAACATTCAAAATTTTGCATGTGTTGAACATGCTAAATTGTATAGCAACATGTGCTTCGTTTCATGTAATGTCGACAATAGGTTGGGATAATATGCAAGAACCGAAATGTCATAGGAAGATTTGGTACTTATGTATAGTTAGTTGCCAACTCTATTAATAATTCGCCAAGTTGGCAACTGCCATTTCCTATGTGTCGTCCATGCTGAATTGGCAACAGAGTGCTTCGTTTCATATAATGCCGCCAATAGGCTGCGATAATACATAAGTACTTATTTTTTTGACCAAATGGTCATGATATGCAGTTGGAAGTAGGCAAGAAGTACTGCTGAAATGTACCAATATTGAGGTGATAACTTAGTTTTACGCTATATTTATTAATAAGCTGGGTACAGATGGATTGTAGCCTAAGTACACTAATACATAAGTACCGCATAATCTAATAATCTCATAGGGTAGAGCCATTGCAGAATAGTGTACCCAAAATTTAAAAATAATTTTTTAATGAGTGTTCACATTGAAACTTCGCTTCACAGAAAATAATGCTTTCATAAAAACGTATATTTGAATGTAAGAGAGAAAATTAATATGCTAAAAAGGCAAAAAGAAATGAAAATATAAATAAAAATTATAACAGAAAAGTAATAGCAGTAATATGTTTCTGCTATGGGAAATGACACTCCTTATGAACTTAAAGGGTTGTAATTCTATATAGAAGTATACTATTTTTTTCTATACCTTGGAATCATGACTTCAAAACATGAGAACATTTCATATGTACATTTTAGGTTTCTTCGTATAAAAGAGGGTGTGCATTATACGGAGAACATAACAAACATTAAAAAAATGCAGCTCAAAAGTATAGGTGAGCATTATATGCTGGATTTTACGGTAATCTGATATTTTTCTTGGCATTGTTCTTTTAGTATCAACAAATTGTTCAATATTGTCAATTTTTTTTATTCATTTCACCAATGGAATGCGAGTCTAAATAACTGCACATGTTTTTCATGATGTTCAACAGTGATCAGCATCTGCTGATGAAGGAAGAAAAGCAATCATCTTTTTTTCAACCAAAGGAAATGTCATGGAAACGTACATGCATTAAATCTTTAAAAATCTATATGAAGAACAGATTGTAAGAAGGAAAGTTAAACCATAATGCCCCATGACACAAATTGGATTAACTCTGAATTTTAAAGTGCAAAAGAAAATTAGATGAATTCAATACTAAAAAAAATTTAAATTAGTAGGAACTAAAATTAAAATTCACCTAAAATGGATAAAACAGGTCCCCGTTGAAATAGTCCAGAACCAACAACAGTACTGAATGAAACAAATAATAAACCGTGTTGCTCAAAAATTAATTGAGACAATACTTTTTTGCAATACTTCTATTAAAAATTATAATTTTACTGCAAAGAGCAAATGAATGAGTACATACAATGATAAATAGCTATAATGATAAGTGAAATATATATATCATATATGGATAGTAAAACATAAAATAAAAATAAATGTAAAAGTAACCTTACACATAGTAGAAATTATAATATTAATTCAAACCAAACAGCTACTTTAAATACATAAATTAAGGTCTGATTTTGATGAAATTACCATAAGCAGCTCAGAAGGGGAAAAAAATCAAGAAATTTTATAAGTAAATAGAAATTCTAACTTAAATCACACACACCATTGACAATCTGTTAATTCCAATAAGTTTGAATTGAGTGTCATTTTCTTTTAGTTTTATTTTTCTGTTACAATTGAAAAACATGGAATTTGCCAATAAAGGAAAAAGGTACTTTACGTATTGGCATCACTGCAGCAAAATTTGCACCACAATATATCAAAACAGATTCTTATGTGTTTTTTATGAGAAAAAAACAGTCACATTTTGGTGAAAAAAGTAGCACTTTGGCTGCGGTTAATATGTAAGTATCAGGAAAAGTACTATCTGTTTTCTTTTTCAATGGGTAAAAATGTCATTCCTTACATTTTATCGCACCAATGCCAACGTTCAAAATTTTGCATGTGTTTGTACCTGCTAAATTGTGGCAACCATGCACTTCGTTTCATGTAATGTCGACAATAGGTTGGGATAATATGTAAGAATCGAAATGTCATAGGAAAATTTGGTACTTACGTATAGTTGCCAACTCTATTAATGACTTGTCAAGTTGGCAACTGCCATTTCCTATGTGTCGTCCCTGCTGAAATGGCAACAGTGTGCTTTGTTTCAGAAAATACCGCCAATAGGCTGCAATACATAAGAACTTATTTTTTGACCAAATGGTCATGCTATGCAGTTGGAAGTAGGCAAGAAGTACTGCTGAAGTGTACCAATATTCAGGTGATAACTTAGTTTTATGCTATATTTATTAATGAGCTGGGTACAGATGGATTGTAGCCTAAGTACGCTAATACACAAGTACCACATAATCTAAGCTGTTTACAAAAACTTCACAAATCATTTTTTAGCTTATTGGCACCTCACGAATCGCATCATTTCCAACAAAACCTGACTAATTTTATATAAAATATGTTAGAATCTTTGTTGTTTTGGTATCAAGGTGTGATTAGCGTGTGATCAATTTTGCTGTGGTGTGATGCTACAACATAAGTACCTCATTATCCAAGCTTCTGTTTACAAAAAAAGCTTCACAAATAATTTTTTGACAAAAAAACTGACTTTTGAGTCACGATATCACATAATCATAAGCAAGAAAATTACAGTTCAGAAAATAAACAAACATAAAATCTATGCGACACTAAAATAGAAATCATTGCATTAATTTAAATCAATGGGTTATCTAAAAGAAAAATTAAGCCTTAATTTTGAAGGAAAATTTTAAATATAAAAAATTTAAACAGGAATAAAATAAACAAATAAATATGAAGTAACCTAGAAAATAGTTGAAATTATAACATTAATTAAATTACATCCTTTGTTTTTTTTTAAATTACGTAAAAGGATAAAATGTGTTGAATGTAAAAATGGTTCAGAATATTATCAAATGGATAAGCAAAACAAATGAGACTGTTGCCAAAACAACTAACTAAAAACCCAGTTGTTGAAGAAAAAAAAATTGGAAAAAAAATCGTTTAAAAATTTAATATTAAAAAAATCTAAAGCGAATTTCTCAAAAAACTCTTCATAGTGCACATCATCAGGACCTAGAATAATTATGTGCCAATTTTCTTACTTCTGGGTTGCTTAGTTTGGGCTGTAGAGGTGAAATACACACACTTAAACTGTGTTTTATTAATATAAACACACCATGTTAAAGTTGTTTTGGGTTAACACTACACATACCATAACCAGTCAAAAGGGCGATTGTGCAAAGGCAGAAATTGGTATGTATTAAGGGGGACTGTCAAATGTATTGAAATGGTTAGGGTACTTTTGCACAATGAAATCACATTATTCAGGCGTAAAACTTTTGCTGAGAACTTAAATTTTTCACATAAATCTGCCTTGAAATGTAGAAATGTCAGAAATAGTCTAGAAAATTTTTAAATTACGAAAAATACATATATCCTTGCTTCCAGAATTTTTTGACGCCATGGTTGGCAAGCTTTATAAAAAAGTCAGCAGATGGCGCCACGTGTATGCAATCTATGTACATTAGTTTTAAAATGTTACTTTAGAATAAAATTCCTGGATAAAGTGCTTAAATACACATTAATAACACTATATTTTATGAAAAAGAATATTTTGCTACATGAATAACGACTTAAATCACTTCAGAAACACTAATTTTGCTTTTTTTACATGAAAAAGTGGGGGATTTAAAAGAAAAGTAACCCTAAACTATATGTCACGAAACCACTTTGTCGCTATTTTTTGTGACATATTTAGCTGGTCAAAAAAAAAAAAAAGGGGGGGTCTGCACTCAGAATTGTATTTACACTATTAATGTTTTTATTTTAATTCAGGCAGATTAATTTATAGTGTCAACGTTAAGTATTAGTCAAAATATGAAACATCTAGAGGGGCGGCACATTAGGTCTTTGTACGTGGGCGGCCGACATCGTAGGATCGGCCCTGCTCGTGGAAGACAGGATAGTAAACAATAAAATTTTTATAATCTATAAGGTAATATATATAAATAAAACACATTTTAATATCTTTTAATATATTATAATAAGAGTTTAAAAAGTATTGCAAAATAAAGTTATGTTGAAATAAAATTATCAGTTTCTTAATGACAGGAATGAGCTTTAAATTTTTGTGAGGAGAAGAGAACAGAGAACGTGAATCCATTTAGCATACACATTCATAATTTTTTTTTCGATTTATTTATTGTGACTCGTGGAACCCCTGGGCATGTATCGTGGAACTCCAGGGTTCTGTGGAACACAGTTTGAAGACCACTGTTGTGGAGTGTATACTTCCTTAGAGGGTGAAAATTCCAGAATTGTCATTTGATGCTTAATGTTGCTCTACAAAGCAACAAGAGGGCTATTGATCACAAACCTTGTAATTTTGAACCTGGGTCGAGTGACGAGGAGGACACCTGAGCTGGCACCCCTCTTTCCTAACTTATCAGCGGGAGGAATGGCCTCATCTACACGGTGTGTCTTAAGTGGCAAGAGAACTTGAGCCCATGACACTTGAGACACGAGCTCGTGACCATAACCACTAAGCTACCGCGGCCAACATGAATAACAAAAACTCTAGTGAAAAGGTTAAGGGAGTTAAAATTAGATTTGAATTGTCGGTATGTGACAAAAGGGTAGCAATATGAAATGGAAATATAAAGGTGTAAGATCTCTAGAATAATTGCTCTATATCACCTTGCCAATCATCTCTTAATTTTCTAGTTTGTGATCTCACTTCCAGTAGTATGTACTATAAAAATTGGGACTGGATAT